>VONZ01001278.1:0-177816 GCA_012976165.1 Labeo catla | reverse complement strand
GGTGTTATTAGGTGGATGCTTAGGGGATTAGAAATGTTAAAACTATCTATTATGATGCTGTGGTGTTCTGGGTGGCTACAAGCATGTTGCTAGGTGGTTGCTAATGGGTTCTAAAATGTTAAAAGTATCTGCTGTCATGCTAAAACAATCTGCTATGATGTTAGGTTGTTCTGGATGGTTGCTAGGTTGTTGCTTGGTGGTTGCTAAGGATTACTAAACTGCTAAAACTAATTACCATGATGTTAGGGTGTTCTGTGTTACTAGGCCATCACTAGGTGGTTGCTAAGAGGTTGCTAAGAGGCTAAAACTCTTCTATAATGTTCCGGGTGGTTACTAAGTTGTTGTTAGGTGGTTGCTAAGGGCTTCTGAAATGCCAAAACCCTCAACTATGGTGCAGGGGTGTTCTGGGTGTTTACTAGGTTGTTGCTAAGTGGTCTAAAACTATCTATTCCCTGTTGAAAAAACAGCATATGCTGGTTAGGTAGGTTTTGATGCTGGGATGCTGGTTTTAGCTGGTTTATGCTTGTCCTTAGGTGGTCATGTGCTGGTCCAGGACCAGCTTAAACCAGCTAAGGACCAGCAAAGAGCCAGCATAAACCAGCATAAACCAGCTAAAGACCAGCTAAAACCAGCATCCCAGCATCAAAACCTACCTAACCAGCATGTGCTGTTTTTTTCAACAGGGCTCTGATACTAGGATGTTCTAGTTGGTTACTATGGCATTATTAGGTGGTTGCTAAGGGGATCAGAAATGCTAAAAGTATCTACTATGATGCTACGTTGTTCTGGGTGGTTACTAGGTTGTTGCTAGGTGGTTACCAAGGGGTTCTAAAATGCTAAAACTAATTACCATGATGTTAGGGTGTTCTGTGTGGTTACTAGGCCATCACTAGGTGGTTGCTAAGAGGTTGCTAAGAGGCTTAAACTCTTCTATAATGCTAGGGTGTTCTGGGTGGTTACTAAGTTGTTGTTAGGTGTTTGGTTAAGGGCTTTGAAATGCCAAAACCCCAACTATGGTGCAGGGGTGTTCTGGGTGTTTACTAGGTTGATGCTAAGTGGTTCTAAAATGTTACAACTATCACCGTGATGCTAGGGTGTTTCGGTGGTTACTAGATTGTTGCTGGGTGGTTGCTAATGGGTTCTAAAATGTTAAAACTTATCTATTATGATTAGTGTTCTGGGGTTACAAGGTTGTTGCTAGGGTGGTGGCTAAGGGTTTTAAAATGTTAAAACTATCTATTATGATGCTATGGTGTTCTGGGTGGTTACTAGGCTGTTGCTAGGTGGTTCCTAAGGGGTTCTAAAAGCCTTGAAAATGATCTACTACGACGCTGTGACATTCTGAGTGGTTAGTAGATTGTTTCTAAGGGCTTCTGAAATGCTAAAACTATCTACTATGATGCTAGGGTGTTCTGTGTGGTTACTAGGCCATTGCTAAGTGGTTGCTAAGGGGCTCCAAAATGCTAAAAGTATCTACTATGATGCTAGGGTGTTCTGTTGGTTACTAGGGTGTTGCGGTTGCCAAGGGGTTCTAAAATGCTAAAACTAATTACTTTGATGTTAGGTGTTCTGTGTGGTTACTAGGCCATCACTAGGTGGTTGCTAAGGGGTTCTGAAATGCTAAAACTATCTACTTTGATGCTCCGGTGTTCTTTGTTGGTCACTATGCTGTTGCAAGGTGGTTGCTAAGAGGTTCTAAAATGCTAAGACTCTTCTATAATGCTAGGGTTTTTTGTGTGGTTACGTAGTTGTTGCTAGGTGGTTGCTAAGGGCTTCTAAAATGCTGAAACTATCTAATATGATGTTAGGTTAGGGTGGTTACTAGGTCCAATGTTGGGGAAAGTTACTTTTAAAAGTAATGCATTACAGTTTTGCGTTACTCCCTGAAAAAGTAACTAATTGTGTTACTTTGTTACTTTTCATGGAAAGTAATGCATTACATTACTTTTGCATTACTTTTTAAATCTTAGCAGGGCTTGCTTCTTTGTTTTTAATATATAACAGTTCTAATGTAAAATACTTTTTACACCAAAAGTGAAAATAAATTTACCTCAGGCTGAAATAAAAGTACATTTATGCAGGAGATCACTCTTCAGCTATAAAAAAAAACGAAACACAAATGTAGTTTATCTAAAGTAAATTTTGCTTATTAGTATGGCTAAATTGCATCATCGCAGGTCAGCAGCAAAGACACTGGTTACTGGTTACTTATTTGAAAAAGTAATTTTGAGAAATTCAAAAGTGATGCGTTACTTTACTAGTTACTTGAAAAAAGTAATATTATTACGCGCGTTACTTGTAATGCGTTACCCCCAACACTGCTAGGTGATCATTAGGTGGTTTCTAAGGGGACCTAAAATGCTAAAACTATCTACTATCATGTTAGGGTTTTCTGGGTGGTTACTATGTCACTGCTAGAAGGGCTTCTTAAGTGCTAAAACTATCTGCTATGACGTGAGGGTGTTCTGCTTGGTAAGTAGGGCATTGATAGGTGGTTGTCAGGATGTTGCTATGTGTTTGACAGAAATTGTTTGGTTTTCAGGAAAATCTCTCCTGTCTTCAAGTAGGTGTAATTTAATTAGCTCAACATTGTACGTAATAATAATTCTCAAGAATAAACAGCAATAATCATGATGAGTGGAATTTTCCCTCACGCTGAAGTTTTACAGTCTAGACTGGATCACACAGCTGCTCACAGATAAATATTTTAGCCATGACATGCGCTTACTCCGACTGTAAGGAGAAGAGTGTTTATCCTGTGGGCTCTGAGCTGTTTACAGTCTGGGATTCTGGACCGTTTGATTTGTGCGATAAATACAAGTGGGTTTTGTTCAGGAAAAGTCGTTGAGATTCATTTCATTATAAAGTCATGAAATCACACGCTCCAGTTGAATGTCTCGCTCCATATGACCTAATAAAGCCCATTTAGAGATGATGTTGAATACACTGCTTTAAGCCTTTTTGTTGTGATTTTACAGTAGTAACAAGAAGAGACGGTGCTAATGTTGTTGTTTTAGTTTTGGAGCAGTACGGGTTGGATTATGGTGCAGAGGATGTTGTATAATGTTCACGCAGAGCATGCCGTTATAGATTGCGTTTAGCCTCCGAAAACCAGTTCCAAAAGGTCTTTGAAGCTCAAAGTTCATTCATCTTTTACGGCCCTCCAAGCTGCGCGCCAGGTGCGCCAGGACCTGCTCGCCTTTCCTCAGCCCGCATATTTCCTCTCCGAGGGGAAAGCCGGAGGAATGGAAAAACGGAGCTCTGGGAGGGAAGGGGGGAACGGAATGAGAGGATGGAATGTGGGGCTCCGGGAATGTTTAGACCAGTCTGGATAATTGAGTGGATTTGGAACAAGAAAAGACAAACTTTGTTCCTGGGGTGTGCAGGAATGTACTCAAGGATGTCTGGAGAATGATTCCAGCCGCGCTCGACGGAAAGATGGAAAGACAGAGGAATGTCAGTAGAAAAGAGGAATTCCAGCCGTGCACACAAACACCGTGACCTGAGCTCTAAAACTCTTTCTAAAAATGGAGAATTCTTTGTGTGAACGAAATCTCTTCTTACAAATAAAAACAGGGGTTTTTACAGCAATACAACTGAAGAATCATTTCGGCTTCCTCAAAGGACTTTTTCGGAAATAATAGAACTGTTCTTCAGAAATAAAAATATAAATTATTAAATACTTTTTAATTTGTTTTAACTGCACTGACATTATTGGATGAGAACAAAACTTGAGCTGAATAATGACACTATTAACGTTCTAGCAAAGTTATCTCAAAGTTACAAAGAAACATTCTTCCAGTAACATTAATAGAATGTTCGTTCAACGTTTTCTAAAAAAAAGTCTTTGCACGTGCAAAAATGTACAGATAATGTACTCACCCCATTGTCATCTGAGATGTTCATGTCTTTCTTCAGTCATAAAGAAATTATGTTTTTTGAGGAAAAAATTTCAGGATTATTTTCCATATAGTGGATTAATATGGGCCGCGCAAGTTTGAACTTCCAAAATGCAGCTTGAAATGATCCCAGTTGAGGAAGAAGGGTCTTATTTAGCAAAATGATTAGTTTATCATAGCAAAATGATTAGTTTTTCGACATACCCTAACTGTATTGACCCGGAATGCACAGAATTCACACAGAGCTAGACAAGATGAGCATTTGTGGTTAAAAAGCACGTAAATTAACCAATTGTTTTGCTAGATAAGACCCTTCCTCCTCATCTGAGATCGTTTAGAGTCCTTTGAAGCAGCAATTAAACTGCATTTTGGACGTTCAAACTCGCGTGCACCATAGAAGTCCACTATATGGAGAAAAATCCTAAAATGTTCTGGAAGTGAACTTCTCCTTTTAATAACATTCTAAAAAGCATGTTCATGGAATGTTTTTCTTTATTGTTTAAATATTTACTCACCTTTTTCAAACAAAAGTACATGTGACCCTGGACCACAAAACCAGCCATAAGGGTCATTTTTTAGAAATTGAGATTTGTACATCATCTGAAAGATGAATAAATAAGTTCTCTATTGGTGTTATAGGACAATATTTGGCTGAGATACAACCATTTGAAAATCTGGAATCTGAGGGTGCAAAAAAACCTAAATATTGAGAAAATCACCTTTAAAGTTGTCCAAATGAAGTTCTTAGCAATGCATATTACTAATCAAAAATTAAGTTTTGATATATTGATGGTAGGAAATGTACAAAATATCTTAACTTAATATCCTAATGATTTTTGGTATCATTTTGACCCATACAATGTATTGTTGGCTGTTGCTACAAGTATGTTTTGTAGTCCAGGGTCACAAACCAAAAATTAAAAGTAAGAAATGTAGAGCTTAATAATTAGACAAAAACAAAGATAAAAATAGATTTGAGACCATTTACAAATCACTAAACACTTATATACAGTCATGTGAAAAAGTTAGGACACCCTATTGAATTCCAAGGTTTTCCGTATCAGGACATCATTGAAAAAAACTGGTCCTTGGCTGGTCTTAAAATTTCGAAAATAAAACCTCAGATGAACAACAACATGACAAATCGCACCGTGTCATTATTTACTGAACAGAAATAAAGCCAAAATTGAAAAGCCATGTGTGACAAAGTTAGGACACCCTTACTGTTTACATTGGAATTAAGAGGGTAAATAACAGTCAAGCACTGATAATCAAATACCTTTGATTAACTGATCATCAGCAAGTCTGAGCGCCTCTATAAAAGCATAAGCTTTGGCAGTTTGCTGGTCTGGAGCCTTCAGGTGTGTGTTAACACAATGCCAAGGAGGTAAGACATCAGCAATCATCTTAGAGAAGCAATTGTTGCTGCCATCAATCTGAGAAGAGTAATACGGCCATTTCCAAACAATTTGAAGGTTATTCACAAGTGGAAGACATTTAAAACAGACACCTCTCCTTCCAGGAGTGGACGTCCCAGAAAATTCACCCCAAGATCAGACCGTGTAAAGCTCAGAGAAATGGCAGACAACCCAAGAACTACACCTCAGACTCTACAGGCCTCAGTTAACATGTTAAATGATAAAGTTCATGACAATACCATTAGAAAAATATGGGACAAAAATGGCATGTTTGGAAGGCTTGGCAGAAGAAAGCCTCTTCTATCTAAAAAAAAAAACATTGCAGCACAGTTTAGGTCTGCAAAGTTGCATCTGAACAAAACACAAGTCTTCTAGAATAATGTCCTTTGAACAGACGAGACCGAAGTGGAGATGTTTGGCCATAATGCACAGCGCCAAGTTTGGTGAAAACCTAAAGAGCATATCAGCACAAACACCTCATACCAAAAGACAAGCATGCTGGAGGAGGGCTGATAATTTTGGGCTTGTTTTGTAGCCACAGGACCTGGGCACCTCACAGTCATTGAGTTGGCCATGAACTCCTCTGTATATCAAAGTATTGTAGAGTCAAATGCGAGGGCATCTGTCCAACATCTAAAGTTGGGCCAAAATTGGGTCATGCAACAGGACAATGATCCCAAGCACACCAGCAAATCTACAACAGAATGGCTGAAAAGAAAAGAATCAAGGTGTTGCAATAGCCCAGTCAAAGTCCAGAGCTCATCCTGACTCAAATGCTGTGGTGAGAGCTGTGCATAAGCAAATGCCCACAAACCTCAATAAACTGGAGCAACGTTGAAAAGAAGAGTGGTCCAAATTCCTCCAGAACGATGTGAGAGACTGATAAAGTCACACAGAAAATGAATGCTTCAAGTTATTGCTGCTAAAAGTGGATCTACAGGCAGTTGACTCATAGGGTGTCCTAACTTTGTCACACATGGCCTTTCCCTCTTGGCTGTATTTTTCTTAAATAAATAATGACACTGTGTGATATGTCATGTGATGATGTTTATCTGAGGATTTATTTTCCAAATTTTAAGACCTGCCAAGGACCAGATAATTTTTTATTATGTCCTGATCAGTGTTGGGGAAAGTTACTTTTAAAAATAATGCATTACAATATTGAGTTACTCTCTAAAAAAGTAACTAATTACGTTACTTCGTTACCTTTTATGGAAAGTAATGCGTTACATTACTTTTGTGTTACTTTTTAAATCTGGGCAGGGCTTGCTTGTTTGTTTTTAATATAAAAAGTTCTATTTTTGGCAAATGTAAAAGCCTTTTCACACCAAAAGCCTCAGGCTTTGAGAAAAGTGAATTCACGTCTGTACAGTAGACCACAGAAGAAAAAATATCAACTCTTCAGCAATATAAAAAAAGGAAAACAAATGTTAGATTATCTTGAGTCATTTTTGCTTATTAGTATGGTTGAATTGAATCATCAAAGGTCGGCAGCAAAGACATCGGTTAACAAAATGGTATTAAATGCTTAAAAGATATTTGTATTATTTAACATATTTCATTATTGCAGGTTTATGTCATATGCTTAGTTGAATTTCACAGTTTTTATTCATTTTGAGGAATACTGAATCTGTTTTTTGTGAGTGAGATGAATTAATGCATGTTCACATTTATTGTTTTGGCAATTGGTTTATATTTATATTTATATTTTTTACTTTTCATTCAATGTACCATTATCTACTGTCTTGTTAAATATCAATAAAAAGATTAGAAGTAAAATATTATATTGCTTTTTACAATTATAACGAAAAGAATCATGACCGTGTGTAACTGTGTAACCTTACGATATGATATTGTGTGCAATCATTCATAACTTTTTTATAACATTCTAAAAACTTTATTTCTACATTGTTCATGGAATGTTTTTCTGAAACCTTTTAATTGGATGTCCGTCCAAGTGAATGTTACTATTTGTTTCAGAACACATTCAAAAGTAGCGTTCTTATAATGTTAACAACATGATCAAATGGAATGTTCCGTTAATGTTTATATGTAACCAGAAAAAGAATGTTTTAAAACATTTAAAAACTGGACGTTCAGACAACATTCAGAAATTACATTTTCATTATGTTGGCAAACATTCTTACAACATATTTTTGTTAGCTGGGTTATAGCCGAATCTAGTTTGTTTCATAATTGACAAATTTTAAATACTGTGAAGCTGCTTTCAAACAGTCTGTATTGTATAAATAAATTATACAAAAACATGTGACTTGACCAAGAACCATTTTGGTTTCCTCAAATAACCTTTCAGTTCTCAAAAGAGCCATTGTTTTTCTTAGTGTGAAGAACATTTGAATCATCTAAAGATCTTTTTTGCACTATAATGAACACTTGCAATGGACATGTTCCATTGATGTTACCAAAGATGCCAATAAATAACCTTTATTTTTAAGAGTGTAGGCTTTTTCATGATTATATTTCATTTTTGTGCTGTTTATACTTTAAAGGCCTGATGGCACTGACACTAATGACAGTGTGTCAGTTGCTAAAGATGTGACACTAATGATTAAAACCAATGCAACACGTTGCACTGGAGCTGTTCACTCATGACGTCAGTCTTTCGGACAGATGGTTAGTTCTCCATGGGTTCCCTCAGGGAATTTCCTGTTGGTTTAAACTGCTATATAAGGACTATGGTGCTTGAAGTACACCCTTGTCGTCCTTATTTAGCAATTTATGTTTTTTAAAAAACACAGCGGCTTCAAAATTCATTTTTGAGCTATGACTGTACAATATGACTCTTCAAGACATTTAAACCACAGACTCTTATTTTACTTGTACTGTAAATCCAAAACCACCGCTATAAAAAACAGGAAGTTCTCAAGGGAATGGTGAAAATGCTCATTCATTTTGGGGTTTAAAAACCAAACCGCTCATTACTGCATTGGTGAAGATTCAGTGTCATTTGCATGGTGTAATAGATTAAAAAAAGACCAGTTTGGACCAATTTTTATGGATATTTCTAGTTGTTAGTGTAATGAGTGATCGATAGTTAGTGTCTAACAATAAATGGCGCTATTTTATGGGCTTCTAAAAATGTAACTTTAACTAAAGTAACTTATTTTTATTTATTGTTTGAATATTTACTTGCCTTTTTCAAACAAAAAGAATTGTGACCCTGCACAAAACCAGTCATAAGGCTAAATTTTGTTTAAAATTGAGTATATACATCATCTGAAAGCTGAATAAATAAGCTTTCCATTGGTTTGTTAGGACAGAAAAGTATTTGGCCGAGATACAACTATTTGAAAACCTGGAATCTGAGGGTGCAAAAAAATCAAAATATTGAGAAAATCACCTTTAAAGTTGTCCAAATGAAGTTTTTAACAATGCATATTACTAATCAAAAATTAAGTTTTAATATATTTACAGTAAGAAATTTACAAAATATCTAAATGGAACAAAATATCTTAATGCAATCTTTGCTTAATATCCTAATGATTTTTTGTCATAAAAGAAAAATCGATCATTTTGACCCATATGTACTGTTGGCTATTACTACAAATATCACAATCAACCGAAATTCACAAATCAAAAATTAAAAGTAAGAAATGTAAAGCTTAATAATTTGTCAGTTAGTAAACAAAGATAAAAATAGATTTGAGACCATTTACAAATCACTAAACCCCTAAATATAATTTCTATTTTTGTTATATGAACTATATAAATATGTATAATAATAAATATATAATAATAATATTTCATATTTTAATATTTAATAATAATAAATATATAAATATAAGGTGTGGGCAATTGGTTTATTTATATTTATATTTATATATATATGTATATAAACTAAAAAAAAAAAAATTCATTTTTCATTCAATGTACCAGTATCTACTGTCTTGTTAAATATCAATAAAAAGCTTAGAAGTAAAATGTTATGTTACTTAATCATAACGAAAAGAATCATATATATAGAAAATGTTTAAAAAGAAAAAATAAACATTTTGTTTGTTTGGTTTTCAGTCTCTTATCACATTGGTGCGCGTCGCGTCGGGCGCGTCCGTGACGTCATCGGCGCGCTGTTCTCGTCCCTTCAGAGCTGTAGCCGTGCGCGTGCAGAACCACAACAGGGAACAACAACAACAACAACAACAACAACAAACAGTCTAACAATAAACAGAACACGCAGAGTTCTGGGCGGCTTTACAAGCGATCGCGGACTTGGAGCTGTGAGGAAGTGAAGAGTGATGGCTGGGTTGATGTCCGGGTTCGGCAGCTTTACGCACGCCGTGGTCCGTGCGGTCCCGCAGTCTCTGGCCAAAGAAGCGCTCAGGACCGGGAGTGAGGAGGTGGACCTGCTCAAAGTGCGGGAGGAGTATGACGAATACGTGTCGGTTCTAAAGCACCGGCTCGGGCTGGAGGTGGTGGAGCTGCCCGCGGATGACGCGCTGCCGGACTCCGTGTTCGTGGAGGATGTGGCGGTGGTGTGCGGCGACACGGCGCTCATCACCAGACCCGGAGCCGAGAGCAGGAGGAAGGAGGTAGGAGGTACAGTACAGAATAGAAGAGAATAGAAATAAGTCTATGGGTTTTCGTGCACTGTTAATGTGGATGCTGCACTTGGTCCAGATGTGCATCCGAGTAGCATTCACTTTCGCATCTAAGAGTGATTCTTGTGTTTTTACATGTTTTTTTGAAGAATCTTTTTCATATTGTCGTAAATTTTCAACAAACCATCCAACTGAAATGTGCAAAGTTTTGCTGTCCTTTGCCTTTATGTCATGGGTCATTTTTGAGGTTTCTCCTATAACCACTATCAGGCTTTATGAAAGGTTAATTAAAAAACTCATAAGGGTTTTTCAGTCATAAGGGTCAATTTTTTGAAATTGAGATTTATACATCATCTGAAAGCTGAATAAATAAGCTTTCCATTGATGTATGGTTTGTTAAGGTAGGACAATATTTGGCTCGAGATATTTGGTGCAAAAAAATCAAAATATTGAGAAAATCACCTTTAAAGTTGTCCAAATGAAGTTCTTAGTAATGCACATTACTAATCAAAAATTAAGTTTTAATATATTTACGGTAGGACATTTACAAAATATCTTAATGGAACATGATCTTTACTTAATATCCTAATGATTTTTGGCATAAAAGAAAAATTGATCATTTTGACCCATACAATGTATAGTTGGCTATCGCTATAATTACCTGTGCTGGTAACTGGTTTTGTGGTCCAGGGTTAAAAATAATAATAATTTTTTTTTTTTTTTTTTTAAGAATATTATTTGTAAATATAATATTTTTATATTATTTGTATAATTAAATTATAAATAATATAACTATAAATTATAATTATTATTTTAAAACATTCAATTCTAAAAAAAAATGCTCTTGATTATGCCATTATACAGTATTTGACATTTGAGGTGGATCAAAAAAAGTTTAGCAAAGATGTCCTAAAACAAAAACTGGTGTTGTTTTGGTTTGTAGACAGCTTTAATGAATGATCTTCTTCAAATGTTAACTACTATATTTATGCAAGGTGTATTGTCATCTAAATAGTCTCAGATTTATTTTTTGTCTTTTTTGGTTCATGTCAGTTCATGCATACAGCTCAGTAACTTGTTTAAGGTTTGTGAAAATGATTTGTTGCATGTGTGCATGCATGTTGTGCACTGGCTGGCATAAAAGCATGATAACCTTCTGCAAAGATTGACTGGTGTATCAATCAGATTAGATGACACTGTTAATGCAATAAAATCAGAAAACATAAAAAAAAGTGATTTGTACCATGTGATTTGGTATTTGCATAGGGATTACTTCATGTTATATCTAATATCATAATGCATTTTATATCTGGGTCACTCATTTTATTAAATGCATCAATGCATTTCCTTCTGGTAACGTTACAGAACTTTGTGCAAACATTAACTCGGTTAAGCTAGTAAATAATTTTTCAGGTGCGCCATCAGCAGTTTTGTGCACTCTACTGCATGCAGTAACAGAATAGGTGAAGGTTAACCAACTACCTAACACAGCAGCACATGGCTGTCATTCATAATGCATCATAATATGATAGAGATTATGATCGTGCATTAATGCAGTTGTGTTTAGCTCGCGTCCTTTAGAGAGTTTTGATGGTCATGTTTGCCTTTCTTGATGTAAAAATAATTATATATGCCTTGCTATGTGGTTGGAAAGCTGTTGCAATGTTGCTGCTAGTCGCCAAAGTGATGTTAGAGGTTGCTAGGTAGTTGCTAAAGCATTTGGAACTGTTGCTTGTTGTAATGCATCATTTAATTTGGCAATATTTGGTCATTTTCGACATGAGAGTCTTTGAAAAGCATCCAGGAGTTTTGGATGAACTGAGTGAGGATGTTGTTTGTTTTGGTTAGTCGTTTCATGGAGACGCCTGCATCAATATTTACATGAACTACTTTGCAGCATGCTGGTTTGTTTCGGTGATGTCATGACTTATCTTTAAATGTCACACATAATTATTGTCTCTCAATAAATTCTTTTTACGATGCATTCATAGTTGTTGTTTAGTTTTGGTCGTTTTGCAAACATTTTTATAGGTTTTTTTTTAAGCACTGTTATTTTTTCTGCAATATACTTAATGTTACTTTAATGTTATTATAGTTAGTGCAGATATGTTTATCTGATGATTTTCTTGCATTAGATCTCTGTGTTTGGGAGTGTCTGTAGTTGTGTGTTTTTCTGTGTGTGTCTCCCTGTGGGATGAATCTGGTCCGGAGGGATCTGGTGTGTGTCTGGTGCTGTAGCTGAGCTTTAGCTTGTGATTCTTCTGTGAATATAGTGATGCTTTATAAGAAGCGTCTGAATCTGAGCCTGTGAAGCAGCGCTGATAAAGTGCAGATGCAGATGTGTTGCTAATTTGGATCAAAATAATATCTGTTGGAATAATTTGCATGCCAGTATAGGGTAGGGAGGTTCAGTTTGTGGTCACTGTGGCCATTTTTGAGCCGTGATGACTTTTTGATTATTTTAAGAGTCTTTAATGTGAATTTTAAAATGATTTTGAAATCATCATGTTCTTTAAAATAACAACGTGAGTTTTTTTGCTTGACAACTTTGTGTAAATGAGGTTGTGGGGGATGAAACTTAGTTACTACATTTTGTATGTTCACACAACAAAACATTGAAAATACATCTTTGCACAAATTTCCATTGGACGAAAGAAAATGCATGCAGTGAAAGGGGGTTTTCTTATTGACCGTATGTAGCTCCACCCTTTTTTCCTTCCCATTGTGTTTGCTCAGGCAAGGTTGTGTGAATTTATGAATGAAGCGCTTGTTTTAAAATCCCAGTCTACTAAAATTTGTTATGACATCCGCTTCAAACGTTACAATGCACATTATAACTTTTGGTAACTCTACAATATGTAAATCCACTTTACCAGCTAATTACTCTTCAACAGTGATGCTATAGAGCTGCTGCAAATTGTAAGCTCGAAGACAAAGGCGAGGCAGTTGCCAGTGTCATTGAGGTTGCTAGGTAGTTGCCAAGGTGCCGTTAGGGGTTTCTAGGTGGTTACTAAGATACCATTAGGGGTTGCTTGGTAGTTCCCAAGGTCTCATTAGAGGTTGCTAGGAGGTTGCTAGGAAGTTGCTAGGGTGTTGTTAGAAGTTGCAAGTTGCCAAGGTTGGGAGACAATTGCCACGGTGCTGTTAGGGGTTGCTATTTAGTTGCTAAGATGCTGGTATAGGTTGCTAGGGAGTTATCAAGATGTCATTACAGGTTGCTAGGCAGTTGCTAGGGGTGTTGTTGTTGCTAGTTGCCACAGATTGGTAGACAGTTGCCAAGGTGCTGTTAGGGGTTGCTAGGTAGTTGCTGGTTGCCAAGTTGTTTTGGAGGTTGATGGGCAGTTGCCAAGGTGTCATTAGAGGTTGTTAGGAAGTTGCCAAGGTGTCTTTAAGCGTTGTTAGGTGGTTACTAAGATACCATTAGGGGTTGCTAGGTAGTTCCCAAGGTATCATTAGGGGTTGCTAGGCAGTTGCTAGGATGTTGTTAGAAGTTTACAGTTACTTAAAGTGCTGTTAAGGGGTTGCTAGGTAGTTGCCAAGATGCCATTCTGAGGTTTACAGGCAGTTCTTGGGATGTTGTTAAGTTGCTAGTTGCAAGTTGTTTTGGAGGTTGATAGGCGGTTATAAAGGTGTCATTAGGGGTTGTTAGGTGGTTACTAAGATACCATTATGGGTTGTACTACGTAGTTCCCAATATATCATTAGGGGTTGCTAGGCAGTTGCTAGGATGTTGTTAGAAGTTGCTAGTTGCCAAGTTGTTTTGGAGGTTGATAGGCAGTTGACAAGGTGTCTTTAGAGGTTGCTAGGTGGTTACTAAGATGTCGTTAGGGGTTGCCTAGTAGTTTCCAAGGTATCATTACTGCTAGGCAGTTGCTAGGGTGTTGTCAGAAGTTGCAAGTTGCCAGCGTTGGTAGACAGTTGCCAAGTTGTTTTTGGAGGTTGATAGTCAGTTGCATATGTGTCATTAGTGGTTGTTAGGTGGTTGCCAAGGTGTCTTTAGGGGTTCCTAGGCAGTGGGTGTTGTTAGAAATTGCTAGTTATCACAGATTAATAGTCAGTTGCCAAGGTGTTGTTAGGGGTTGCTTGGTAGTTTCCAAGGTGTCATTAGGATGTTGTCAGAAGTTGCAAGTTGCCAGGATTCGTATTCAATTGGCAAGGTGTTGTTAGGGATTGCTAGGTAGTTGCTAAGATGCTGGTAGGGGTTGCTAGGTAGTTAGGCAGTTGCCATTGTGTGGTCAGGGGTTGCTAGGTAGTTTATGAGTGTGTCATTGGGGTTTGCTAGGATGTTGTTAGAGTTGCAAGTTGCCAAGGTGCTATTAAGGGGTTTGCTAAGTAGATGCCAAGATGTCATTAGGTGTGTAGCTAGGCAGTTGCTAGGGTGTTTATTAGAAGTAGCTATTTACCATGGAATTAGTAGGCAGTTATACCAAGATGTTGTCAGGGTTGCTGGAGTGATGGTTACTTAAGGTGTGGACACGAGGTTTAGATAGTTGCTAATGTGTTGTTAGGGAGGTTGGTAGTTACCACCATAGATTAGTAAGGCAGTTACCAAAAGCTGATATTAGGGTTGCTAGGTAGTTTTATGTAGATGTTGTTAGGGAGTTGCTTGGTAGTTGCCAAGGTGTTGTTTGAAGGGTTTGCTAGGTAGTTGCCAAAGGTGTCATTAAGGGTTGCTAGATAGTTTACTTTACGAGGGTGTTGTTGGAGTTGGTAGTTACCATGGAATTAGTAGAACCTTGGCAGTTACCATGTGGCGTTTATTAGGGGTTTACTAGGTAGTTTTGTAAAGATGTTGTTAGGAGTTTGCTAGGTGTTGCCAAGGTGTCATTAGAGGTTTAACTAGATAGTTGCCAGGGTGTTGTTAGGAGTTGGTAGTTGCCACCATGGAGTTATTGGCGGTTATAGAAGCGTTGTTAGGGGTTACTAGGTAGTTTTGTAGATGTTGTTAGGAGTTGCTTGGTAGTTGCCAAGGTGTTGTTTGGGGTTGCTAGGTAGGTGCCAAGATGTCATTAGGGGTTGCTAGATAGTTGCTAGGGTGTTGTTAGAAGTTGGTAGTTGCCATAGATTAGTAGGCAGTTGCTAGGGGTTGCTAGGTAGTTTCTTAGATGTTGGTAGGAGTTGCTTGGTAGTTGCCAAGGTGCTGATAAGTAGGTGTAAAGGTGTCATTAAGGGTTGCTAGGCAGTTGCTAGGGTGTCAGTAGAGGTTGCTAGGTAGTTGTTGCTAGATTGTTAGCCATTCTTAGAAGTTGCTAGATATCCAAGACTTTATTTATTTATTTATTTATTTTACATTTTATCAGTTCATGCTTTCCCTGAAAACTGAAGTCATGTGCCTGTGGTGTTGTGAGCTCCAGCAGTGATTGAGTGGTTACTCTAATGGTTGTGGGTAATGAAGGTGTGTTTTCTCTCTCAGGGGTGAAATTGAGCTTTAAGATCAGCTGCAGTTGACTGACTGTCTGAATGATTCTTAATGGTGTTTGCAAAGTCAAGCTGCTCTATTGCAAACCTCTAACAATTAGTATTAAAGTGCTCTTAAAACTGTTCCAGACTGGTTTTGCATTAAACTTCATGTGGTTGTTTTTCTCAGGTGCGCACTGATTTATTTAGCAGTAACGTTTGCCACTCAGTTCTTGTTGCATCACTGTG
The DNA here is from genome assembly GCA_012976165.1 of Labeo catla. Taxonomy (NCBI): domain Eukaryota; kingdom Metazoa; phylum Chordata; class Actinopteri; order Cypriniformes; family Cyprinidae; genus Labeo; species Labeo catla. Next base: position 162,294 of record VONZ01001278.1, on the reverse strand, counting down.
GTATTCAGGTCAAACTCAAATGGTTGTCATTTTAAACGTCAAATTACATAAGAGCCACTGGGAAGTTGTAAGTGGTCAGACCTACTTTCGCCGACAGCTCTTGTGAAAGATAATGATTAAATCTCCCGCAACGTTTGTTGAAATATATATCTAAATAAACATACCGGGCGCATCTCTGTGCTGTAACACGCAAGCGCTTGACAGCGTTCATTAAGCAAACATTGTGTCCTTGTGAAAGACTCTTGGATGGAGTTATTTAGGTCATGGCAATCATTGAATGCAGTCTGGCCGAAATTAAGAGCACGTTTTGATGAGCACAACGAGGGTTGCATGGACAGTGTCTTTCCTCTTAAATCTCGGCGCCGTAGCTTTAAGAACATTTTTCAGCCTTCGCATGCCGTAGCCAAGCGAAGTGCACAGTTTGATGTTTATAAAACTGCCTGGAAAGCTGTTTGGTTGACAAAAGAGAAAGTTTCGATTGTGTGTCAGATATAAAACCGTTGCCATGTGAGGAGCGGCTGAAGGTCAAATGACAGTCACCTGAGCCAAATTAAACATAACTTCAGAAAGATGGCAGCATCATTATTTTATTTTCACACAGAGATTGGTAGCTCTATTAGTGAAATCTATTGATTTTAGTAACCTTTGTTGCATTATATGCCAATGGTGACCATTCAAAAATGGAAAAAAGCACTTTTTGAGGTTGTTTTTCCCAAAGTTTGTGTGTTTGTAACTCAAGAAGTATTAAAGATATCTCAATACCCTTTTAGATTTTGTTTTTTAACAATCTTTTCTTTTACTATGCAGAATTTTAAGGCCTAAAATGGTTCAGTTCCAGAAATATTGGCATCTCAATATGGCTCTGAGAGTAAAGTTGCATACAGCTGGTATCAAAACATTTGCATAGAACATGCCTGCATGCATGTGTTTGCATGCATGTGACTCAAGAATTATTCTGATTGCATTGTTTACAGTGTACATGCACATATATCACATTCTTACTCTCTGTTTGCACTATACCCATTGTTTCTTTGTTGCTTTCACATGTAAATGCTGTGTTTTTAATGTTGCACTGTATACATCTTCAGCCATTGTTAGCCATTTTATACGACCATAGCCGTGCATGACAGCTGAGGCACTAGATATCTTTCACCATCTGCCTCAGAGTGTGTGTGTGTGAAGAGCTTCATGTGTATTGATTGGTCAGATTGCACACACACACACACACACACACACACACACACACACACTCTCGCTGCTCACTGTGGCATCACTGATGTGTGGCGACAGATGTGTCGATAGATAGCACTTAACTTTAACCCCGCCACTGCCCCTGCGCTACTGAAATATTAATAAATATATCTATGGAATATTAAAGATTTATATATATATTATTTGGAATCACATTTAAATCAACATTAAACATTATTAGTGCATGACCTTCTTTATTCTGTGAGCTTCTGCTTGTTTGAATTTTATTTTTTGCATGTTTGCATTTTCCAATTTACTTGTTTAATTTCATTCAAGCAACAGGAATGACACTTTACATTCAAAATAGATAAAATGTGACTTATTCTTAATGCATGAAAACACCTATAATGCATTGTGCAACTGTAATATTTGATATAATATATATTTACTTTAATATATATTAAATTGTCCTTAGAAAATCTGATGTGTTTGGAGCAAAAAAAAAAGAATGCAATGCATTAAGTTCTGACATTTCTAAGTGAAAAAGAACATTTGATGAATGCATGAATGCATGACATTCTTTATGCTGTGAGATGATGTATTTTCAGAAAATGTTGCTTCGTTCTGTTTAGTTCCATTAAAGCAGCAGTAATTACACTTTACATTGAAATTATATCCAAATTGCTCATTGCTCCTAATGCTGCATGCATGTGAATGTGTGCAACTATAATGTTTGCAATCCAATTTACTTCCAAAATGTGATGTGTTTGGAGCAAAAACAGATTTGCAATCCATCAACTTTCAAATTTCTAAGTAAAACAGAAAATTCAGTGTTTTTAACTGCAAATCAGCACAAAACATTAAAAATTCTTCATGCATGACAGTTCCAATTCTGTTTAGTTCTATTCAACTATTCTACTCAACTTGTTGCTCTTAATGCATGCAAAACAACTATAATGTATTATGCAACTGTAATATTTGCTAATTCCAAAAACAAACAAAATCTACAAAATGCTTCAAGTTCTAAAAGTTCTAGATGAAACAAAATTCTACATTTTTATTATTTCTTTAGAATGACGTTTACTGTAAATTAGCATGAAACATTAATAATGCATGACCTTCTTTGTGCTGTGAGCTTATGAATTTTCAGAAAATTTAGCAAGTCATTGCTATTAATGCATGCAAAAATATGCGTAACTCTAATGTCTGCAATCCAGTTTACTTCCAAAATGTGATGTATATGAAGCAAAAACATAAATCTGCAATCCATCAACATTTCTTAGTAAAAGAAAATTCAGTAGTTTTATCTCTTTAGAATGACATTTACTTTTAATTCTGTTTGAGCAGCAGCAATAACACTTATTTTGAAAATTCAAAATGTTTTCAAAATGTGTCTTGTTGCTCCTAATGCATGAAAACACCTATAATGCATTATGCAACTAGAATATTTGCAATCAGTTTTCCTTTCAAAATGGAATGTATTTGCAGCAGCAAAAGAAAAAAAAAACTGCAATGCATCAAGTTCAGAAATTTCTAGGTGAAACAGAAAATTCTGCATTTTTTAATATTTCTTTAGATTGAAATTTACTGTAAATCAGCATGAACCGTTTATTTATGCTGTGAGCTTATAAATATTTAGAGAATTGCTTATTTCTCTTACTACATGCAAAGACATGTGCAACTATAATGTTTGAAATCCTCTTTACTTCCAAAATGTGATAAATTTGGAGCAAAAACATAAATCTGCAATGCATAAACTTATGAAATTTAAACAGAAAATTCAGCGGTTTTATCTCTTTAGAAAGACTTTTACTGTAAATCAGCAGGAAACATTGATAATTCTAAATGCATGAAAAATCCAATTCTGTTTAATTCTGTTTGAGCAGCAGCAATATCACTTTACATTCAAAATGTATTCAAAATGTGACTTGTTGCTCTTAATGCATTAAAACAACTATAATGCATTATGCAACTATAATATTTGCAATCAGTTTTCCTTCCAAAATCTGATGCATTTGGAGCAAAAAAAAGTGCAATGCATCAAGTTCTGAAATTTCTAAGTGAAACAGAAAAATCTGCATTTTTAATTTTTTTTGCAATGACATTTACTGTAAATCAGCATGAAACAATAATGCATGACATTTGTTATGCTGTGAGCTTATACATGTAAAAAAAAATACTTAATGCATGCAAAAAGGTGCAAATTTATTTGAAATCCTCTTTACTTCCAAAATGTGATAAATTTGGAGCAAAAACATAGATCTGCAATGCATAAACTTATGAAATTTAAACCGAAAATTCAGCAGTTTTATCTCTTTAGAAAGACTTTTACTGTAAATCAGCAGGAAATATTGATCATTCTAAATGCATGAAAATTCTAATTCTGTTTAATTCCATTTGAACAGCATAAGTTACACTTTACATGCAAAATAAATTTAAAATTTGACTTGTTGCTCTTAATGCATGCAAAACAACTATAATGCATTATGCAACTATAATATTTGCAATCAATTTTCCTTCCAAAATCTGATGCATTTGGAGCAAAAAAAAGTGCAATGCATCAAGTTCTGAAATTTCTAAGTGAAACAGAAAATTCTGCATTTTTAATTTTTTTGCAATGACATTGACTGTAAATCAGCATGAAACAATAATGCATGACCTCCGTTATGCTGTGAGCTTACACGTGTAAAAAAAATACTTAATGCATGCAAAAACGTGCAAATATATATGAAATCCTCTTTACTTTTAAAATGTGATAAATTTGGAGCCAAAACATAAATCTGCAATGCATAAACTTTTGAAATGTAAACACAAAATTCAATCTTTATGCATGAAATATTTTTGAAACTTGGTCTTAATGCACGCATGCATGCATGCAAAAAAAGTAACAATAATGTTTACAATCCACTTTATCCAATTTCCTCTTGCACATGGTTGAAAGTCCTGAACACAACTCGTTCCGACGGCTGAACTCTGTCCTGTTTCAAACTGACTTTGGCATCAAACGCAGAGTTCATCTCTGAGATATCCGGAGATTCCCAGCCCAAGGTGTTTCCGGATCTGCTGTCCCGTGTCGGGCGCGTGTTCATTCTCAGATCTGATCTGATGTGACGGTGGGCCAAAGAGCCGCTTTGACCGTCCAGCGTCCGTGGGTCCTTAGAATTCAAGCTCGCTGACGTCTTTCCTTTGGAAAACTTGAGGAAGACTCTGTTGCTACTCTAATGGGACTAAATTGGAATTGCAAACATTTGCAAACATACAGAAGCTTACACAGGCCGTGCATTACTGATATTCATCAGTCTTGAGATGATATAAACAATCCAGTCCAGCATTTGTTGTTTTGTTAGATCGGTTTCAGTTTTGATTTGAGTTCCCTTTGGAGCACAAAGTCCATCTGTGTGACGTTTAAGGTCAAGCGTTGAGAAAACACTGAATTCTGATCAATCAAACGGAGGAAGAAGTTTGACAGGAAACTTGATGTTTGGCCTTTTGATGTTCGGTTTAATGAAAACCATGTATTTTGTGGTCCTAATAGTGCAGTGAAGCTCACCAATGAGATGATTGTTCTTGTTGAACAGAATCGTTTTGATTGTAAGTAGATGTGAAGTTTTGATCTGTCAGTTTAATGAAATTTTAATGTGGAAAAGACAAGAAATTCTGCCAGGAGTCACAGAAAATGGGTCAAATGTACTTTTGACATTAAAAACCTCATTTTAAGTGATGGTTGATAAGCCAGACTTGATTTTGAGCTTTACTTTGTAGATGGAGCGTGTTTGGAAAATCAGGAAACAGGCTTATTATCATTAAAAAGTATTTTAATTTATTGAAATAAAATTGAAACGAAATAAAATGTAGCAAACTTTTTTTAGTTAGCTGTCAAAGAACCATCATTTTCATTTACTGGAATGACTAAATCTTAAAGTGAAATAATAATTAATGAAAAACTATAGACATATTTTAAAAAAGCTAATAAAAAACAAAGTTTAAACTTATTTTATTTTTAGTTTTCATTTAATAAAATGACTAAAAGTACTAAAGATAGTATTAAAATAACTCAAACTAAAACTGCAATAAAATAAAAGAAAATCTATGTTTTTTTAAATAAAATTAATACTATATTTAAAAAAATCCCCAAACTAATAAAATGTAAAAAAAAAAAAAAATCACTAAAATGACTGAAAGTGCTAAAATTAGTATTACAGTGACTTAGACTAAAAAACTAAATAGAAATGTTTAAAAAAAAAAAAAAAAAAACGAATAAAATATAACAATAAAAATTAGTTCTAATTTTTATGTACTGAAATGACTAAAATACTAAACTTTGTATTGGAGTGGCTAAAATTAAAAAACTAAATAGACATGTTTACAAAAGCTTATAAAACATAATATATAATTTATGTACTAAAATGACTAAAAGTACTAAAATTAGTGCTAAACTAAAACTAAAAAACAATGTTTTTAAAAAAAAAAAATCTCAAAAACTAATACAATTTTACAAAAAAAAAAAATCCTAACTAAATCCTGACTAAAACTAAATCCAAAATAAATGAAAAACTATTTTTTAAATAAAATAAAATCATGTATTTTCAAAAAAAATCCCCAAACTAATAAAATGTAAACTTTTTTTATTTCTAATTTTCACTTACTAAAATGTGCTAAAAAGTTCTAAAATGACTACTAAAGTTACTAAAACTAAAAATAATTTATGTACTAAAATGACTAAAATGACTGAAATAAAATTAATGAAAAACTATATAGACATATTTTTTAAAAATTCCCAATCTAATAAAATGTAACAAACTTTAAACTTGTCTTATTTCTAAATCAATTTCAAAATATATATTTTTTTAATTTCCTAACTAAAATGGCTAAAAGTTCTAAGATTAGTACTAAAGTGACTAAAACTAAAAAACTAAATAGACATGCTTTTTTTTATCTCAAAAACTAATAAAATGTAACACAAAAAATTGAATTTTTATGTACTAAAATGACTAAAACTAAAACCGAAATAAAATGAATGGAAAAACTATATAGACATATTTTTAATAAAATCCGCAAAGTAATAAAATGTAGCAAACTTTAAACTTGTTTATTTCTACATTTCTAAATTTACATTTTAATTTTTATAAATTTCAATTAATAACATGGCTTACAGTACTAAGATTAGTACTAAAGTGATTAAAACTAAAAAACTAAATAGACATGTTTTAAACAAAAAATCTCAAAAACTAATAAAATTTCACCAAAAAATATTTTTATGTACTACAAAAAAGTTGTAAAAACTTTAAGTAACAAACTTTAAACTTGTTTTATGTTTTTATTATTTTAAGGCTCCAAAACTAATAAAATACAACAAAAAAGTATATTTTTAATGTACTAAAATGACTAAAAGTACTATAGTTTAATATTAAAGTGGCTAAATCTAAAACTGAAATAAAAATGAATGAAAAAACATTTTTTAATAAAATAAAATACTTAAAATAAAAAATAATTAAAAAAAATCCCCTGTTTTTCTAATTTTTATTTACTAAAATGTGCTAAAAAGTACTAAAATGACTAAAACAAAAAAAACTAAATCGAAAAGTACATTTATATTTCTAAATTTCATTTACTAAAATGACTAAAAGTACTATGACAGTACTAAAGTGACTTAAACTAAAAAACTAAAAAGACATATACTTTTTTAAATCCCCAAAACTAATAAAATACAACAACAAAAGAGTATATTTTTATGTACTAAAATGACTAAAAGTACTAAAATTAGTACTAAAGTGGCTAAATCTAAAACTGAAATAAAAATGAATTAAAAACTATATGGACATATTGTTTTTGTTAAAAAGTGCCCCAAACTAATAAAACATTACAAAATTTACAAATTTACTAAAATGCATTTATTTTAAGTTGAAGTACTAAAATTACTAGAACAGAAATAAAAACGTATAAAAGTGATGTATATTGTGAAAACTATGTATATTAATAAAAAACAATAAAATTAATAAAAATGACAACAACACAACACAATTACTGAAACTTTGACTAAAACAAAAAACTAAATCGACAAAAAAATTCCCAGAAGCTAATAAAATATAACCTAATTTTTATGTACTAAATAAAAGTACTAAAAATTAATAAAACTGAAATTGAATTAATTAAAATAACACAATTTATACTTATTTTATTTCTAAAGTGATAAACTAAAAAACTAAAAAGACATATATTAAATCCCCAAAACTAATAAAATACAACAACGAAAGAGTATATTTTTATGTACTAAAATGACTAAAAGTACTAAAATTAGTACTAAAGTGGCTAAATCTAAAACTGAAATAAAAATGAATTAAAAACTATATGGACATATAAACTAATAAAACATTACAAAATTTAAACTTTGAATGCCTAAAATAAATAAATAAATAAAATATAACATTATTTATACTTATTTTATTTAATTTATATTATTTTCATTTATTTTAAGTTGAAGTATTAAAATTACTAGAACAGAAATAAAAACGTATAAAAGTGATGTATATTGTGAAAACTATGTATATTAATAAAAAACAATAAAATTAATAAAAATGACAACAACACAACACAATTACTGAAACTTTGACTAAAACAAAAAACTAAATCGACAAAAAAATTCCCAGAAGCTAATAAAATATAACAAAAAAAATCTAATTTTTATGTACTAAAACTGAAATAAAATAAATGAAAAAAGGCCTCAAACTAATAAAATGTAACATGAAACTTTGTTACATTCAGAAAATTTCTGAATTTATTTTTTATAAATTTTTATAAATTTTTTATAAATTTCTGAATTTATAAAAAAATGACGACAACAACACAACACAATTTCTGAAAGTTTGACTAAAATAAAAGATAAATAAATAAATGATTTGCAGTTCATAATAATGAGGTCAGTTTTCCGATCTGTGATTGTTGTAAATAAACCGAATGACCAAAGTTGCTCAATCCAGAACATCTGGACTTTGTCATGGTCCGAAATGGTTTTGTGGTTCACATCTGTGCTGTTGATAACACAGAAACATTTGAGCTCATCCCTCGGTTTGCAAAAACAAATGATAAATGAGTTTAAAATGCTTACGGAAACTAGAAACCAGCAGCACATTCGCTGTTGACACGAGGAAGACAGAAAGATTTAAACAACGTTTTGCCTTTGAATTCCTCTGAGATTGACTTTAATTGTAAGTGCATTAAACAGCAGTGTTTGTTCTCTTTGATGCAGAAAAAAAAGCAGGTTGTTGCTGTTTATAAGCCGATTCCAGCTCCAAATGTGACCTATAAACACAAAGTGTTGGGAAATGATTTCCAGGATTGTTTTAAAGCTTAATTATGATGATAAAGTTCTTGAGAAGTTCTTGAAGGTGTGTTTTTCTCTGGAACGAGGCAATAAATCTGTTTCAGACAAAGCCTGCGTTCGACATTATCGTCAGTTTGGGTTTTCAATTACGTGGTGAAATTCCTCAGAAGCGGTTCCTGCCGGTGGATTGAGGTTTAGTTTCACGGACGGGTGGTTTCTGATTGATCGTCTGTAATTCTTGCGCTCAAACCCTCCTACAAGCGCTTTAACTTTGAACTCTGACTGACAAACTTCTCCGACTGCAGGATGTTTGTGAAGAGGGTTCACAAACAATACGTTACAGCTTTATGTTTTTATTAGGCGTGCAGTGTTTGTACGGATGTGAGAGTTGAAACTATAAGCAGATACTTTTTTTCTTTTACTAAAAATACACTTTAACTGAAAAAACAAAAACAAAACATAAGCCTTTTTATATTTATATTTAGTACTTGATGTACTAAAATAACGAAAACTGAAATAAAATTACCAAAATAAACACTATTAAAAATATCAATAAATATAATTCATTTACTGTAAATGTTAATAACTATAATAGTTGCTGTTATTATTAATAATAGTAAATATATAGACATTCTTTACTTGATTATTATTATTATAGTTATTTATAATCAATAAACATATTTAAAGAAATCAAATTAATTTAATGTGCAGTATAATTATTTTTTTTATTTCTTAAATATTCAAAGTATTTTTTTAGAAATTAGTATGATTAATAATATTAATAATATATTAAAATAAAATTAATTTACTGTAAAATATATATTTATTTTTATTATTTGTGTTTAATATTTTTAGTAACAATGTGTCTGATTTAATAATAATAATAATAATTATTATTATTATTAAATTATTAATTTAAATGTGTATTATTATTTATAATAAATGTAAAGACACAAAAATAAATAAACTTTACAATATTATTTTATTGTATTCTTTTCTTAAATACTAATAGTACTTTTTGTTTAATGTTTTTATTTAGAAGTAAAAAATATGATTAATAATATATACACATTAAAAAGAAATTAATGTACTGTACAATACAATTATTAATATTGTTTTTTTCTTTAAATATGTCCTTACATAGTAATTTTGCTTTTTGTTTAATATTTTTATTTAATAATAATATGCATAATTTAATACTACTACTACTTCTACTAATAATAATAGTAATAATAATTATTTTTATTATTATTATTATTATTATTATTATTATTATTATTATTTATAATAAATATATAGTTACATAAAAAATAAATTAATTAACTGTACAATATTATTATTTTATTATATTATTTTCTTACATACAGTACTTTGCTTAATATTTGTATTTAGAAATAAAAAGTATGAATAATAATATTAATAATATATGCACATTAAAATAAAATGAATTTTCTGTACAATCTAATTATTTTATTTTGTTATTTCCTTAAATATGTCCTTACATAGTAATTTTGCTTTTTGTTTAATATTTGTATTTAGTAATAATATGCATAATTATTATTATTATTATTATTATTGCTAAATTATAAAATGTATTTAAAATATTATTATTATATTATATTATTTATAATAAATATATAGATACATAAAAATAAACTGTACTGTACAATATTTTTTATTGTATTCTGAAAAAGAAATAGAAGTACAAAGTATGATTAACAATATTAATAATATGTTTAAACTAAATTAATTTCATGTACAATATAATTCATTTATATTGTTGTTTTTTCCTTAAATATGTAACACTCATAGTAATATTGTTTTTGGTTTAATAATTTTTATTTAGTAGTAATAAGTATGATTTTAATAATAATAATAATAATAACATTATTATTGTTATTATTACTGTTATTATATTATTAGTATTATTATTTATACTAAATATATAGACACAAAAATACATTTACTGTTCAACATTATTATTTTATTGTATTCTTTTCTTAAATACTTAAATATTAATGTTGTTTTTGTTTAATTTTTTTCAGAAATAAAAAGTATGATTAATAACAATAATATAAACACATAAAAATAAATTAATTCGCTCTACAATATAATTATTTTATTATTTCCTTAAATACTTACTTAAATAGTAATATTGCTTTTTTGTTTAATACTTTTATTTAGTAGCAATAAACATGATTTATCATTTATTATTATTATTATTATTATTAAAACTAGTAGTAGTAGTAGTATTACAAATATAGTCATGTTGATATATAATCAGAAAAGTTTTGACCAAATTGTATGGCCCCGCAAAAAGTTTTTATCAGAAAAATCACATTTTTTGCTCTAATATGAATTATTATTTGATGCTTTGCCACACCATATTGATGAAAACGTTATGTACAAACTGAAAGACACTTTTGCTTCGCCTGTCGTTTGATAATAAAAGAAAAAACCTTCAGAAAGCTCATTTCTGTAATTGTTGTTTAGGTGAGTGTGTCTGAAACTACAGCAAACTCAAGTGATCTTGACGTGGAATAATTGTGAATGTGTGTGAACTAGATCTGATGAGGGGTGTGTGTGTGTGTGTGTGTGTGTGTTTCTCTGTGTCTGGGAAGGTTAGCGCTGGCGTTGAGTTGAAACCACACACTGCGTGTCTTTGTTTTGACTAGACGGCGTTCAGACGGGCCGCTGGAGCGCATCCTGTCCGGAAGTGACCCGCTTTCCGTCGGCTCCGCTTCCACGTCTGTGCGAAAAACCGCGCGCGTCGTCCAAGACGGCCGATCCGGGGTCGGCCCGACATTCCTGGCGTTCCCGTTATCCTTGCCACATTCCTGATGCGCAGACCAAAGCCCCGGCCTGTGTTTGCTCCGGATTCGGGAACGTCTGACGCTCATGGAAAGCGGCTGAAGGAAGTTTATGAATTAATTGGCGCGTCACAGGAGAATTCAGTCATTGGTTTTCCCTCAGCCGTCATGGACAGAAGCATTTCCACCTCAGTTCATCATTTATTCCGGGGCTGAGATGACATTTGAAACGTGTTTGCTATAAACTGAGAGACTTCTTTGTCTTTTTGGGTAATCCTGAATACACAAAAATAAATACAATTTTTTTTACTTTTTTTTTTCCAGATATTTGACAAAAGTACATCTTGAATGGAAATCACACTCTATTGAATACAAATATTTAATGCATACCAAATCTAATAATTTACATTTAGCTACTTGATGTACTAAATAATTGAATAATTATAATAATTGAAATTGAAATAAAATAAAAAAATATATAGACACTTAAAAATATAAATTAATAATATTAATTTACTATAATTGTCAATAATAATAATTTTTATTGTTATTATTATTAAATAATAAATTAAATAATTAAATAATTAAAGACACTTTTACTGATTTACTGTACAATAGAATTTTTTTTTTCATAATTTGTATTTTTTTTTTTATATTTTGATTTCCTAATTTGAAATCACACTAATAATGCAAATAATGCAAAAATTTTCTGAACACAAATATTTTATACATATTTAATCTAATAATATAACAAATGTACACAATTTAATTTAATAGTTTAATAATAATAATTATTATTATTATTATTATTATCATTATTTTTGTTTAAATGTTTGGATACTTTAAAAATATTAAAATGAATTTATTGTACAATAGAATTATTTTTTCTTAATTTGTATTATTATGTTTTTTTAAATATGTTTTCCTAACTGCAAATCACACTAATGAATGCAAATATTTTCTGAATACAAATATTTAATACATATTTAATCTAACAATATAACAAATGTACACAATTTAATTTAATAGTTGCAAAGGCAACATTTCTCATTTAATATTTATTATGTAACTACTTAATGCACTAAATTAATTAAAACTAAAACTAAAATAAAATTAATAATAAATTACTAAACATATATAGACACTTAAAAATATAAATGAACATAATTTACAGTAATTGTCAATAATAATAATAATAATTATTATTATTATTATTATTATTATCATTATTATTATTGTTGAAATATTTAGACACTTTAAAAATATTAAAATGAATTTACTGTACAATATAATTATTTTTTCTTAATTTGTATTATATTTTGTATTGTATTTATATTTACTGAATACAAATATTTAATACATATTTAATCTAATAATATAACTAATGTACACAATTTAACAATTAATAGATGCAAAGACAAAACTTCTCATTCAGATTTAGCTACTTGATGTACTAAATAAAAATTAAAACTGAAATAAAATTAATAAAAATAAACTTAAAATATAAAGTAACATAATTTACTGTAATTGTTTGTTACTGTAATTGTAATTATTATTTTTAATAATGAAAATAAATAAATATTTTGAAAAATGTTTGATATTTAAATGAGCTTAATGTACAATGGAATTGTTTTTGTGTTATTTTCTTAATTGTAAATCACACTGTAATGAATACAAATATTTAATAAATATTTAATTAATAAATTAACAAATTTCATAATACAATTTAATAAAAATATTTAATTATTAATTAATGTAATAATTGTATACATTTAATAATAATTTATTGAAAACAGGCACATTTGAGTAAAAATATTTATTATTTAATTTAATAATTTAACCAATGTAATGACTGATTGGAAATCAAAGACAAGAATTGAAAACAAACACTGAATATATATTTAATGTTTTAAATTTAAACTAATTTAAAAATTATTGATTGGAAATTGGGAATTAACTTCTTGAATAAATATTTTCCTCAATAAATTAACAAATGTAATATTTTATTGAAAGTCGAACACAATTAAATAAAGATATTTAATAAATATTTATTGTAGTAATTTAACACATGTAATAATGTAATAATAACACTTTAAAAATATGTAATATTTAATTTAATTATTTAACAAATGTAATAATGTATTGTAAGTCACACAATTGAATAAAGTACATTTAATTTCCTAATTTTACAATTATAATAATTAAAAAAAATAATAAAATATGTAATTAAAAAAAAGTTCATACCTTGATTTTCTGCAGACTCTGTTGTCTGCTTATTGTCATTTATTGTGGTGTAAATGATTATAAATATAAATCCTAATTTTCACACAATGAATAGTGATTATTTATATTTATTTTATTTAATTTGTTTATTTTTATTTACTTATGGCATTTAAATGGTTTAAAACTGAAGGTCGGGATGTGGGATATAAAAGCATGTGTAGCTGAACACACTTGCCCTTTGACCTCTGACCTCTCGTCTAGTGGTCACCTGGTCAAACAGTTTTATTGGTTGCTCTATAAAAGGGTGATGTGAACATACTGTAAAAGATATTCAATCAAACACTCGTGTGAATGCTCCGTCTGTGCGTTAAAGCACACAGGAAGTTGTCTGTGTTTCCTCAGCTGTTGTCTGGGGTCACGAGGGGTCGCCGGGTCACTTCATGTCTGTTACACAACACTCACATTCAGCTCAGTCTAGTTCAGCAAGAAATGAGTCCTGATCTGATTTGCACACATCACATCACATGATGATGATCTGCCACTTGAAGTGTTTGATCACATGACTGTCAGATGACAGCAATGTGTTACTTTTTATGACTTGTTTTATAAATGTCTTGAAACAGCTCCATTCTTTATATTTAGGCCTTTTGGCAACTAGGTTTTACAGTGTCTGTGAAACCACCATGCTGTTTTTCAGTGCACTGCTGAAGTCTTCTATGTGGTTGCTAGGGTGTTGCTAGTTTCTAGAGTGTTTGGGGTTGTTGCTATATGGTTTTAGCTGGTTGCTAGGGTGTTGTTAGGAGGTTTCTGGGGTGTTGCTAGGTGCTTACTAAAGTATTCTGGGTGATTGCTTGGGTGTTACTAGATTTCGAAGGTGCTCTGGGTGGTTACTAGAGTGTTGCTAGGTGGCATCTATGATGTTGCTTGGATGTATTTTAGATGGTTGCTATGGTGTTGCTATGCGGTTTCAAGGGTGTTCTGGGTGGTTTCTAAGATGTTGCTGAGAGGTTTCTAGGGCGTTTTTGAGTGGTTGCTAGGTGGTTACTGGGGTGTTCTGTGTGGTTTCTAGGATGCTGCTGGGTGGTTTTACGAATATTGTTAAGAGGTTTCTAGGGTGTTCTTGGTTGGTTACTAGGATGTTTCTGTGTGTTTTCAAGGGTGCTCTGGGTGGTTTTTAAGATGTTGCTGAGTGTTTTCTAGGGCGTTCTTGAGTGGTTGCTAGGTGGTTACTAGGGTGTTCTGTGTGGTTGTTAGGGTGTTGCTAGGTGATTTTAAGAATGTTGGTAAGAGGTTTCTAGGGTATTCTTGGTTGGTTACTAGGATGTTTCTATGTGTTTTCAAGGGTGTTCTGGGTAGTTTCTAAGATGTTGCTGAGAGGTTTCTAGGGTGTTGTTAAGTGGTTTGTAGGGTGTTCTTGGGCAGTTGCTAGTTTGTTGCTCTGTGGCTTTACAATGTTGTTAGGTGGTTACTTGGATGTTCTGCGTGGTTGTCAGGGTGCTGCTACGTGTTTTCTAAAAGGTTGCTGGGAGGTTTCTAGAATGTTCTTGGGTGGTTGCTAGGGTGTTGCTTTGTGGTTTTAAGGGTGTCTCTGTGGTTTCTAAGATGTTGCTGAGTGTTTTCTAGGTTCTTGAGTGGTTGCTAGGTGGTTACTAGGGTCTTCTGTGTGGTTGTTAGGGTGTTGCTAGGTGGTTTTAAGAATGTTGCTAAGAGGTTTCTACGGTGTTCTTGGTTGGTTACTAGGATGTTGCTATGTGTTTTCGAGGGTGTTCTGGGTGGTTTCTAAGATGTTGCTGAGAGGTTTCTAGGGGTGTTCTCTAGGGTGTTGCTAAGAGATTTCTAGGATGATCTTGGGTGGTTGCTGAGAGGTTTGTAGGGTGTTGCTAAATGGTTTCTATGGTGTTCTTGGGCAGTTGCAAGTTTGTTGCTCTGTGGCTTTACAATGTTGTTAGGTGGTTACTTGGATGCTCTGCATGGTTGTCAGGGTGTTGCTAGGTGTTTTCTAAAATGTTGCTGGAAGATTTCTAGGGTGTTCTTGGGTGGTTGCTAGATGGCTTTTACAGTGTTGTTAGGTGGTTTCAACAGTGTTCTGGGTGTTTTCTAAGATGTTGCTGAGAGGTTTCTAGAGTGTTCTAGGTGGTTTATAGGGTGTTGCTAAGAGGTTTGTAGGGTGTTCTTGAGTGGTTGCTAGTTTTTTTGTTCTGTGGCTTTTATAATGTTGTTAGGTGGTTACTTGAATGTTCTGCATGGTTGTCATGGTGTTGCAAGGTGTGTTCTAAAAGGTTGCTGGGAGGTTTCTAGGGTGTTGCTAGGTGGTTACTTGTGTCTTCTAGGGTGTTCTGTGTAGTTGTTAGGGTGTTGTTAGGTGGCTTTTAGGGATGTTGCTTAGAGGTTTCTAGGGTGTTCTTGGTTGGTTGCTAGGGTGGTTTCAAGGGTGTTCTGCAATGTTGTTAGGGTGTGGCTCAGTTTCTACTGTCCTTTTGGTTGATTTGTTGCATCTCTGTGATTGTCCTTTTTTTTTTTTGTACCTCTGTGGGATTTTCTCACCTGTTTTATCACGCAGCAAACTGGTAGATTTGATTAAACAACAGTGCAAATGTTCAAATCCCACACTGTAAGCCGTGAACACACTCATATGAAAAGCAGTATATTTTGACACGCATCACTGCATTACATTGTCTGTCAGCTGAATGACGTGATTGTTGGTGAGAATAGTGAAACCAGAATAATTAAAATGCTAATGAGCCCGTTAAAAATCTCACGCATGAATTATTTGTTTGCAGTGACGCTTCATTGTGTGTAAATGAGCCCTGAGTTGTGTTGCTCTAGATCTGAGATACAGACTTCTCTGTGTGGGCGTGTAAGTGTGTGTGTGTATATGAGTGTGTGTGTGTTTGTCCTCTCATCAAGTCCAAGTGGTTCCCGTCTCACACGGACACATGAAGAATTTCTCGTTTCTGACTGTGGGAAAACGTTGCGGTGGAAAAAGCAGCTACATTTTATCCAGAGTGTGCATCAATAGTCTAATTATTGTTAGCAATAAAGGAATGAATTGGTTTAAGATGGTTTTACAAAAGTCTGAAATCACAGGAGCCATTGTGGAAACGTTTCTCCAGTCAGCCACAATTCATTTATTTTGTGATAGTAGGGGGTTGTTGAGATGAAACATAATGTTTAAATTGTAAAGTCAGTGGTATAAAATGAATGAATGAATTTATTTATTATAATTTTATTTATTTATTTATTGTAAAGCCATTGGTAATTAATTAATTAATTAAAGTTGTAAAGCCAGTGGTATAAAATTAATGAATTAATGAATTAATTTTTTTTTTTATTTGTTGTACAGCCAGTGGTATAGAATTTATTTATTTGTTTGTTTGTTTGTTTGTTTGTTAAACTGTAATTTCACTGGTATAAAATAAATTATTGAATGGGTGAATTTATTTATTTATTTATTGTAAAGCCATTGGTATAGAATTTATTTATTTATTCATTCATTTATTTATTTAAATTGTAAAATCAGTGGTATAAAATTAATTAAATTATTTGTATTTATTTATTGTAAAGCCAGTGGTATAGTAAAGCCAGAGTATAGAAGTAGTCTATATATATATATATATATACACACACATACATATGTACATAGTCAGTATAGTGTAGTCAGTAATATAGAAAAGGTTTGTTTGTTTATTTTTTTATGTATATGTGCACCACTAGTAATATTTGGTCATGTGATCTGAATATATCGACACCCTTTAACTAATAATGTGACCGGATTCTCTCATATGAGTGGACATTCAAAAATCGACATATTTTTTAAATGTAAAACAAAGGAACAACACACACGCGCCATTGCACGTGCTAATAACAGATCGCCAAAGATCGTCACACACTTAAAGATGTGCGCAGGCCGCTTACATAAGGATCCTCTCAGTTGTGTAATGTTGTTTTTCAGCTTTTCAGACTGACACTGTAAATGTGTGTGAATCTGCTGGAATGACGTGTGGAAAACGAGCCCTCAGGGAAGCACTTTTATGGGTTCACACACTCTTTCTGTCTGTTTCTCTGTCTATTTAGGTTCATCAATCCCACACAAACAGCAGATTCACAGACTTGAATTCATCCAAAACTGACCACAGTATATAGTTAGCTATAGTTAACTTAGTTTGGTTAGAAGGGCGGGTCGTTGTATGATTCACACGCCGCTCTCGCCGCTGTGGTTGCAAGGTCAGTTTTAGCGTGTAAATGAGGTAAATCTCAGCTCGTACGCTCACGTGGCGTCACACACACACGCACGGATCCGTGTTCTCCGGGCCGGATTACGCTTAATTCGTTTGATTGACACGACACGTGTGTGTTTCTCCCTCATGCTATGAATACATGTTATTTTTCTCCTGCGCTGATGGACACACACTCCATTAGATCCAAACCCACCGGCACGTGTTTTCCTTAATTTACATCCCAACTTCACTCTGTTTCCAAGAGTGTGAGTGTGTGTGTGTCTGCATGTTTGCACATTTGTGTGTGTGTGTGTGTGTGTGTGTGTTTGCGCATGTGCGGATCTACTCATGTGTTTAGAAACCTATGAGATTTAATAATTACCAGTAATTTCATTTTATTATTATTATTATTTTTTTTACAAATAAATGTATTCAAAAGTATATTTGCATTTTTAAATAATAATAATAATAATATTATTATTAATTAAGATACTTTATTATTATTATTATTATGTACATATGCATATGCTTGTTTGTTAATTCATAATAGTATTATGAATTAGCATAGATACTTAAAATAATTCTTAGAATTAAACATTATTAAATAAAAATGTGATATTGTCAATAATATTTGCATTTTAATGCATTTTATTAATGCAAAATTAAATTATACTGATGTACTTGCATTGTTAGTATTTTTATTAATAATAATAATTATTATTATTATTATATACATATGCATATACTTGTTTGTGTTAATTCATAATCGTATTATGAATTTACATGGATGCTTAAAATAATTCTTAGATTTACAAATTGTGATATTGTTAATAATAATTGAATTTTAATACATTTTACTAATGCAAACTTAAATTATACTGATGTGCTTGCATTGTTAGCATTTTTAATAGTAATAATAACAATAATTATTATTATTATTATATACATATGCATATACTTGTTTGTGTTAATTCATAATAGTATTATGAATTAACATAGATACTTAAAATAATTATTATAATTAAAATTATTAAATAAAAATGTGATATTGTTAATAATAATTGCATTTTAATACATTTTACAAATGCAAATTTAAATTATACTTATATGCTTGCATTGTTAGTATTTTTATAATAATAATAATAATAATTATTATTATTATTAAACGCATATGCATGTACTTGTTTATGTTTGTATTATTATTATTAATACCATATGTACTTAATATTTAATAATTCTTAGAACTACATAATATAAAAAATAGTATAATAAATAGAAGTAAATGAAAATGTAATTAAAAAATAATAACAAATTTATTTGTTTTAATACATATTATTAATACAAAAATGTATAATAATTATGTTGATGTATTTGCATTTTTACACACAAACACACACACTGTAGTAAGTAGTCTATTTATTTATTTATTTATTTTTGTTCCAAACCTGTATAATTTTCTTCTTTTTGTTGAAAACAGAAGTTTTTTTGAGAAATATTTCTGTGTTTGTTTTCTTTCCAGTGGTGTCCAGTTTTATTTGAACCTCTATGATTTTCAGTGTTGTGTGTGTGTGTGTCACACAGTGAAGAAGGAAACTTGATTAAAAGTGATTAAATGATGGCAGAAAGTTAATTTCTGGTGAACTTTCCCTTTAATAAACAGACAAACTGCAGCCAAAGAAAACTGATGCAGTAACTCGCACAGAAACATGGATTTTCCAGGTTTGTCTGTTTCTCATATTGCTGAGCCTGCGGTTCTGACCACACACACATACACACACGCATCTCACACTGTCACACTCACACACACACTTACACGTGGGTCTTGCGGCGTGTTTCTCACGTGCATGATGGATTCCAGCCACAATCTGACACTTTAATATGGTTTCTGTGTGTGAGTGTGTGTGTGTTTTATTATACTGTGGAGATGCTGAATAGACAGTTCATACATTTGTTGTGGATGTAACTTTGTTTTACATTTATTATTTAAAAGGGTCATGGCATGTTTTTTAAATTATTTTAATATGTTCCTCACTGTTATAATTGGCGTTGTTGTAGGACTGCATGATAAATCGAAATGAAATTGTAATCGTGATTTTTTGCATAACCTATCTGTGAACTACGGCTCTGTGTAGTAATTACTGCTCCATCTGAAAGCAGGTGATGGAGATTTACTGCTGATTACAGAACCTGCTTTATTGACAAAATGTGCACGAAAATCGCATTCGATTAATCGTGCAGCCCTACGTCATTGCATAGGAAACCTCTCACTATTGCATGTGAGTATTTCGACAACATAATCAAAACTAGATTAAAATAAAAAGTTTGTCTTTTAAAGTTTAAAGTAGTTGTAAAGCTTAAAGCTTGAATGTTTTGAAGGCGATAGATAGATAGATAGATAAACTATATATGCAATATTTATGATAGATAGCATGTTACTATCATGATTAGCAAGTAACTAACATGTTGTTAGCATGATTAGCAAGTTATTAGCATGTTGATAGCATTATTAACAAGTTACTAGCATGTTGTTACCATGATTAACATGTAGTTAGCATGTTGCTAGCATGTTTCTAGCATGATTAACAAGTTACTAACATGTTGTTAGCATGATTAGCAAGTTATTAGCATGTTTCTAGCATGATTAGTATCTTACTAGCATGTTGATAGCATTATTAACAAGTTACTAGCATGTTGTTAGCATGATTAGCAAGTTATTAGCATGTTTCTAGCATGATTAGTATGTTACTAGCATGTTGATAACATTATTAACAAGTTACTAGATGTTGTTACCATGATTAACATGTAGTTAGATGTTGCTATGTTTCTAGCATGATTAACAAGTTACTAACATGTTGTTAGCATGATTAGAAGTTATTAGCATGTTTCTAGCATGATTAGTATGTTACTAGCCTGTTGATAGCATTATTAACAAGTTACTAGCATGTTGTTAGCATGATTAACATGTAGTTAGCATGTTGCTAGCATGTTTCTAGCATGATTAGCAAGTTACTAACATGTTGCTAACATGTTTCTAACGTGATTAGCATGTTATTAACATGTTAATAGATAGAAAAACTATATATACAGTATTTATGATAGATGGATAACATGTTACTAGCATGATTAGCAAGTAATTAACATGTTGTTAGCATGATTAACAAGTTATTAGCATGTTTCTAGCATAATTAGCATGTTACTAGCATGTTGATAACATGATTAACCAGTTACTAGCATGTTGTTATCATAATTAACATGTTTCTAGCATGTTGCTAGCATGTTTCTACCATGATTAGCAAGTTACTAGCATGTTGCTAGTATGTTTCTAACATGAGTGGCATGTTATTAACAAGCTAGCATGTTGTTAGCTTGACTAGCATTTTGTTAACATGTTTCTAGCATAATTAACATGTTGTTGACATGTTAACATGTTTTTAACATGATTAGGATGTTGCTATCATGTTTCTGGAATGATTAGCATGTTGCTAGCATGTTTCTAACATGATTAGCAAGTTACTAGTATGTTGCTAACCTGTTACTAACATGGCTTGCATGTTATTAGCATGTTGCTAGCATGTTTCTAACACGATTACCACGTTACTAACATGTTGTTAGCATATTGTTAGCTTGATTTGCATTTTTTAACATGTTTCTAGCATAATTAGCATGTTGTTGACATGTTAACATGTTTGTAACATGATTAGGATGTTGCTGTCATGTTTCTGGAATGATTAGCATGTTGCTAGCATGTTTCTAACATGATTAGCAAGTTACTAGTACGTTGCTAACCTGTTACTAACATGGCTTGCATGTTATTAGCATGTTGCTAACATGATTATAGCATGATTAGCTTGTTGCTAGCATGTTTCTAACATGATTAGTATGTTACTAATGTGTTGTTAGCATATTGTTAGCTTGATTAGCATTTTGTTTACATGTTTCGAGTTAGTTTCTTGCATGATTAACATTTTTTAGCATGTTAGCATATTTTAGCATGATTAGCATGTTGCTAGCATGTTTGTAGCATGATTAGCAAGTTACTAGTATGCTACTAACATGGTTTGCATGTTATGAACATTTTGTTAGCATGATTAGCAAGTTGCTAACATTTTTTAACGATGATTAGCATGTTGCTAGCATGTTGTTAACATGATTAACATGTAGTTAGCCTGCTGCTAGCATGTTTGTAGCACATTTACACTATAGATGCATCTCATTTCAGAGGTCGTGTCCTCCGGAGGTCGCGTTTACAGGCTGCGTACATCATTAAGCATGTCTTATTTAAGAAAAGTAATAAAATAAACCATAAATTATAAAAAAGTGGACGGGGCCTGTGGTGAGAAGATGACTATTCGTCGATGCCTTGTTCTGGAGGCCGTGTTTATGCAAATGTCAGTGCCGAGTGACGTCACCTTGCACCTCGGATCCATTTTTTGGAGCTTGATTCAATAAATGCTTTGTTTATAATGAGAAGGACGTTTTAAGCTATCAAACTTGCAGGATGTTTTAATGGTGCACAGACCTCTTATATGACAAAAGATCAAGGCAAATTTGATTTCTCATGTCATGACCCCTTTAAAACACTCTTTAGCTACTTCTTCGATAACACAGTACAAACTACTAGCCTGCATTTTGAGAAATGAATCCGACTTTCTCCTCTTTCTAGAGGACACACATGTGAGATCACTGGGGAGAAACTTCTGAGACGAGACCTGCAGGCGTGTGTGTGTGTGTTTGTGTGTGTGTGAGTGGCAGGTTCGTGGAGCGTCTCTTGAGTTATGACTGCAGCACATGGCCTGTGCATGACATCACTGCTTCATCAGCGTCCATAAACAGAACACACATGTTGCCTGTGGCGTGTGTGTGTGTGTGTGTGTGTGTGTGTGTGAGATGATCAGCTGACGTCATTGTTTCTCAATGACCTCCGCGCACCGGACTCCGGATTGGGTCGATGACATCACCTGCTGCACACACGCTATGCTCTCAGCGGTGAAGTGTATCATATTTAGGATATTAGAACACTTTCTCATATTCCACTTTAATGTCCAGAGTCATTGTTAGATTGACTTCCGGATGAGTTCATATCCACCAATATTGTTTTTACTGATTTACAGGTTATTTTTATGCTTTAGGTGATTGATTTATTTTTTGCTTTTTCGTACACTAATATTTACAGCAATAAAACCATATATATAATAAAGATATTACTGTTATTCTACTATGTAAATTATTTTATTAATAATAATAATAATAATAATGATAATAACACAGGTAATAATAAATATATTATAATTATGATGTAAATTTTAATATTATTATTTAATATAGAATTATTTTACAATGTAATTTTAATAATACATTCTTTTCCAATGTAAAACTAATTACATTTTAATAAAAAGTTATTCCTGTTTATTTATTTTTTATATTTTTATTATTTTTTTAATTATTATTTTGTAATGTAAAATGTTATATAATTTTTTTTAGAAATAGTAATAGTAATCATTATTTATACAGGGTAAAATTATTTACATTTTAATAATACATATTATTATTATTATTATTATTATTTATTTTTATTGTTATAATGTAAAATTAAATGAAATATTTAATTGGAATATATATTGTTATAATAAATTATTGTTATTTATAGTATTTCTAAAATTATTATATATAGATTTATATTATTATTATTATTATTATTATTATTATTTAATTTTAATAATAAATTATTCTTATTTATTATTGCTATTTATTATTTTTATAATTAAAATTGTATTATTATTATTGTTATTATTTACTAATGCAAAATTATTTTATGTAATTTAATAAAAATTATTTCACAATGTAAAATTAAAAAAAAAACAATTATATTATTTTATTATTATTTTGTAATGTAAACTGTTATGTCATTTTTATAAATAATAATAGTAATCATTATTTTATTTATACAGGGTAAAATTATTTACAGTTTAGTAATATATTATTATTACATTTTTTATAATTGTTATAATGTAAAATTATTTAATAATTTATTTAAATAAAATGTATTTAAAAGAGGCATTTCAATAGAATATATATTGTTATAATAAACTATTATTTATAGTATTTCTAAAATTGTCGTTATTAAAATTATTATAACAAGAATATTTTAAAATTGTATTATTTTGTAATGTAAAATTTGATGTAATTTTTTATAAATAATAATCATCATCATCATCATCATTTTATTTTACATTGTAAAATTATTTAAATTTTAATAATGCTTCTATTATTATTACTTTTTTAAATAATTTTTATAATGTAAAATTATGTAATCATTAATTTAAATAAGTATTTTTTACAATAGAATATTACAATGGAATATATATTGTTGTAATAAATTATTATTATTTATATTTTTAAATAATTATATATACATTTATATTATTATAATTACATTTTAATAATAAATAATTATTTTTAAATGATTATTATCATTAAATTATTATAACAAAATATTTACATTCATTTTATTTTTTTCTATATTACTATTACCATTAGTTAGAATTTTTTTTTTAATATTTCTGTTGTTATTATATGTTGTTGATAATTTAAAGCAGACTATTTGTGAATTTTTTGGAAACGCTTATTTTTTCACAAATGGCACGCTTCACCTTCACCAGGTCACAGTTCAATCTGCCTCCCCTGTTTATAAGTCTCGTCTCTCGGCCCGTGAGCTCATGTGCGTCTGTGAGAAACTCGTGAAGACGGCTGTTTTCTCCATCACACGAGAGCTTTTGTCTGGATCCGCGCGCTCGAACGTTACCTCAAACACGAGCCACTTCAAGAATGATAATGACAGAAACACTCGCGCTGGAAACGAACGCGTTCGTCTCTCCTGTACGCGCATCTGCGTCTCCATCCAGCTGCTGTTAGCCGCGGAGAATGTGGCAGCCTGTCTGATTGGCCGTCAGCTCGGTGTCCCAGCGTGCACCTGCGTCCCACGCTGCACCTCTGCATGCCGTTCCTGTGAGGACACGTCTGTCCTCCGCACATCGGGATCTGGATACGAATGCAGAAATCTTTCACAGATGCCGCAGACTCAGTTACGTAAGAAACTTCCTGTAGACTTCTGTAAACTCTTCAGAGTCACGGGACACTTTTGAGAAAATATACTTTAAAATGTCATTTTTTGCTGAATTTTCAGCATCTTCAGTGTCACGTGATCCTTCAGAAATCATTCTAATATGCTGATTTGCTGCTCGAGAAACATTTCTGATTATTATCATTGTTGAAAACAGTCATGCTGTCCTTATTTTTGTGGAAACCGTCATGCATTTTATATTTTAGGATTTACAGATGAATAAAAAGTTCAAAAGAACAGCATTTATTTGAAATAGAAATCTACGGTAACATTATAAATGTCTTTACTGGTACTTTTGATTAATTTAATGCATCCTTAGTGAGTAAAACTAAGGAAAATCTTACTGACCCCAAACTTTTGAATGCTAGTTTACTGAATATATTTATTACCTTCATGTCTTTCTACAGTAGTGAACTGTGTGTCATGACCCTGTAAACATCAGCTGTTTGCTACTTTGACCTGAGACTCGCGGCGGTGCCGTCTGAAGTCATGCGCTCTCGTCAGTCGTTAAACGTTACGCCACTCACTGTTGTCCATGTAGGGCTGCTGCTGTAGAAAGATGCACTGTGATCATGTGAACGTCGTAATGGGAAACTATTAACACACAGGTTAAACAGTCTGTTTGAAGTGGCTCAGATATTTTCTGTTCGTTCTCACGTCATTCGTGAGCCTGTAAACGTATTAGGACCCTATAAATCTATTTTATTTTATTTTTCCAAAATTCCATTTTTGTAGACTCCATATTACAATTGCATATGAAAATTGCATTTTTAAAAGAGAAGTCCACCTCCAGCACAAAGATTTACAGATAATGTACTCACCCCCTTGTCATCCAAGATGTTCATGTTTTTCTTTCTTCAGTTGTAAAGAAATAGTTTTTTGAGGAAAACATTTCAGCATTTTTCTCCATATAATGGACTGATATGATGCCCTGAGTTTGAACTTTCCAAATGTAGTTTAAATGCGACTTCAAACGATCACAAATGTGGTTGTAAACAATCCCAGCCGAGGAAGAAGGGTCTTATCCAATGTTTTAAAAGTAATGCATTACGATATTGAGTTACTGCCTAATTACGTTACTTAGTTACTTTTTATGGAAAGTAATACGTTACTTTACTTTTGCGTTACTTTTTAAATCTGGGCAGGGCTTGCTTGTTTGTTTTTAATATAAAAAGTTATATTTTTGGCAAATGAAAAAGCCTTTTTACACCAAAAGCCTCAGGCTTTGAGAAAAGTGAATTCATGTCTGTACAGTAGACCACAGAAGAAAAACTCGAAACGGTCGGTTATTTAAAACAATTTATTATCCTTTTTACTCTCAAACGTTCGTCTTGTCTTGCTCTGCCTGAACTCTGTGTATTCTGGCTCAAGACAGTTAGGGTATGTCGAAAAACTCCAATAGTATTTTCTCCCTCAACTTCAAAACTGATTTCAAAATCATCCATCGCTGCAGAAGCATTTCTTTGAACATGCAAAGAAGATCAAACACCCTTAACAAAAAGAGTAAAACAGCGACATAGGACGATTTTGAAGTTGAGGGAGAACATGAGATGGGAGTTTTTCGACATACACTAACTGTCATGAACCAGAACAAAACAGAGTTCAGGCAAAGATGAGCGTTTGACATTAAAAAGCATATAAATTGTATTATTTTTATTAAAATAACCAATCGTTTCGCTAGATAAGACCCTTCTCAGTGGTTCAGATTCTTTTCTGTTCACTCTCACGTCATCCATGAGGCTGTAAACGTATATTAGGACCAGGGGCTGTCAGTTTAACACGTTATTTTGATTAGTTATGAAAAAATAACATTAAAATATTTTAACGCAGTTAACACACTGGCCCCGCCCCCAGATCTGTACGTCATCTTATACTTACCTAGTAAGGTTTCACATAATAAAACAGAGCAAATAAAGCGTAATGACATTAATGAAAACATTATTCTTCCGCCAAACAATGTAGTTCCTCAGAAACGGATGTGGTTGCCGAGCAGCACACAAACGTAAACAAAGGTGTGTGTGTTTGTAGAGTAATTTACAACAGCTTTGAATGAGGCTGAGGATCAGAATCAAGGACCGGAACTGTCCGTTTTATAAATATTGTCATTGTTTTGGAGCACAATAGCTTATAGATAACATTAAGGCTAACATATTTATACAAAAAGCCAAACGTCTTTAATTTTGATTTCATAGGGACAACAATTTATTGTTTAAGACACTATGAAATCTGTTTTATTGTTCCCAAATTTCATGTTTTCTGTGTAAATTCTTCTGTATTCTATATTTTTTTTAGACAAATGCTTTTAGAGTTATATTAAAAAATATCTCTTCTAAGCTTTATAATGGCAGTGAATGGGTGTTGAGATTTTGAAGTCCAATAAACTACGTAAATCCATCATAAAAACTGCTCCACATGGCTTCAGGTCGTTAATAAATACCTTCTGAAGTGAATCCATGTGTTTTTATAAGAAAAATATCCATATGAGCAACTTTATAAACCGTAATCTCTAGCTTCCACGTACGATAAATAGCAGAAGCTAGAGATTACAGTTTATAAAGATATAAATATGGATTTTTTTCTTACACAAATGCATAGATTCACTTTAGAAGGCCTTTATTAACCCTGTGGAGCTGTGTGGAGTATTTTTATGATGGATGGACGCACTTTGTTGTGCTTTAAAATGTCAACACCCATTCACTGCCATTATAAAGCTTGGAAGAGACAGGACATTTTTTAAAAGAACGTCAATTGTATTAGTCTGAAAGAAGAAAGTCATATACACCTAGGATGGCTTGAGGGTGAGTAAATCATGGGGTAGTTTTCATTTTTGGGTGTACTATCCCTTTAAATGTTAGTAATCAAAAGCATGTCTAGTTAATTGAATGATGGAGGACAGAATATGTTTTGAAGGATCTTCATGCAGCTTTTTTTCTATGCAGCAAACATACTTACGCAGCGGATTCACCGAAAATCCTCCTTTTTTGTTCCACATAAATTCAATCAAACGTGTTTGTATGACGTGAGCAAATGATGAGCAAATTGTTGTTTTTGGGTGAACTGCCACTTTAAGGAGAACATGATGTGCATGTTAGCATGATTGTGAGATCATCAGAATAACAAACAGGAAGGAAGCTGCTCTCCAGCTGAGTATTTGGCGCCGGTGTTCATGGTAACAGGCCTGTGCTGTTGTTGTTTGGTGAATATTGTTTTGATTGTGTCTGTTTGTCCTTGTTTTTGTTTAAAGCTCTGCTAGAGACCCTTGATTCATTCGTTTGTGATTCCGTTGCTGTTTGTTTGCCTTGAGTTCCTCATCATGCAGCGTTTTATAATATCATGCGGTTATGAGTATGAAATCAACGCACGCATAGAGATTTATGTTATGCTCATCGTTAGGCTTGTGAAGATGTAGAGTTTGTTTCTTCATCAGATTTGCTCACCAATGGATGTGAATGGGTGCCGTCAGAATGCGAGCTGATAACAACATCACAATAATCCACAAGTGATCCACACCACTCCAGTCCATCAGTTAACATCTTGAGAAGCCAAAAGCTGCATGTTCGTAAGAAACAAATCTATCATTAAGACGTTGTGAACTAAAATACGAGTCTATAATCCATAATAACGCTTCCTCCAGTGCAAAAAGTCCATTTCACATCAAAATCCAGCCACATTTATAGCTGTTTTGGCTTGTAAATGGTGCTTGATCTGTGCAGATTTCTCTCCTGATTCAGACCAAACCGCTTTTTCACTGAAGGAAGCATTATTATGGACTCATATTTAAGTTAAAAAAATGTCTTAATGATGGATTGTTTCAGCTTTTGTCTTCTTAAGATGTGAACTGATGGACTGGAGTGGTGTGAATTACTTGTGATGTTTTTATCAGCTGTTTGGACTCTCATTCTGACAGCACCCATTCACATCCATTGGTGAGCAAGTGGTGGAATAACACATTTCTCCAAATCTGATGAAGAAACAAACTCATCCTAATCTTGAATGGCCTGTTTCTTTAAGAAATTTGGACAGTTTTTTTTTGAGATACTATTCTTATTTTTTGTTGAATTTAATTTAATTTAATTAGATTTTATTAGATTTTTTATGTAATTTTTTTTGTTAAAGTTGTAATAATGTTTTGTGTTATTATTATTATTATTATTAATATTATTATTATGTTTTCATTTATTTTTTTGTCAAAGATTTAGTAATTTTTATTTTTACCTTTTTTTATTATATGTATTAATAATATATATATGACCAAGTGATGGAATGACATTTCTACAAATCTGATGAAAAAACAAATCTTGAAAGGCCTGAGGATGAACACATTTTCAGCAACTACTCCTTTAAGAAATTTGGACAGGTTTTTGAGATACTATTCTTATTTTTTTGTTGATATTTTGAATTTAATTTTATTAGATTTATTTATTTATTTTTTTTTTTCATTTTTTGTCAAAGTTTTAGTAATTTTGTTGTGTTATTATTATTATTATTATTATTATTATTATAAATAATAATAATTATTATTATTATTAATAATTGTTTTTATTTTTTTTTTTTGTCAAAGTTTTTGTAATTTGCCTGAGGATAAGCACATTTTCAGCAAATTTTCATTTTTGGGTGAACTATTCCTATAAATTATATAACTATAATTTGGACAGGTTTTTTTTTTATTTTTTGTTGATATTTTGAATTATTTTATTAATATTTTTATTAGATTTTTTATTTCATTTTTTTTGGTCAAAGTTGTAATAATTTTGTTGTGTTTTTGTCTTTATTATTATTGTTATTATTATGTTTTTATTAAAAAAAATTGTCAAAGTTTTTGTAATTTGCCTGAGGATGAGCATATTTTGTGAGATATGAGATACTATTCTTATTTTGTGTTGATATTTTAAATTAGATTTTATTTTTATATTTTTTGTTTTTATCTTTATAATAATAATAATAATTATTATTATTATTATTATTATTATGTTTTTATTTTATTTTTTGTCAAAGTTTTATTAATGTTGTTTTTGTCTTTATTATTATTATTATTATTAGGTCTATTTTTTATGTTTAAGTTTTAGTTTCTAAATATATATTTTTTTAAGTATACATATAATTTTTTAAGTTAATTTTTCTTTTATTTGAAGTAATGACAGTGTTTTTATGGTTTGAGTTTGCGTTTTAGACACTGACAGTAAGTCTCCAGTCATGTGACATCACCGTCCATGTGTTTTGATTGTGGACGTCTTGGATTGATTATTATTTGCTTGTTGTTCGTGTTTTTCTTCAGCAGAGCTGCTCGTTTAAACTTACGTTAATGCCTCGTCTTCATTTGGCTGTTTAGTCGTGCTTTTGTCCTTATAACTGCTGAAGATGGTCTCACATGCTCATTTTTGTTTAAGAAATCAACTAATCGATTAAAAGTGCAAGTAATTTGAGCTCGATGTTGGAGTTTTCATGGTTGTTGTCATAGTTCTCCATGAGAGAGCACCGCTCCTGAACTCCAGACAGACGGATGGACGGAGATGGGAAAGGCATCAGGAGTCCCGCTGTGTTTGTTTGTGTTAGATGAAGATGGAGGAATGAGAATCCAGATCATTCATTCCTTCAGCTGCAGTCAATATCTGTGTTAAACCCTTTAACAGAGTCAGAGAGTGCTAGTTAAAAGTTCAGTAAAGTACTTTTATGCAGTTTATAGGTCTACTGTCTTCATTAATGTCTTCTCTTCATTTCAAGATCTAATTACACAGTTGCACATTTTGCTTTTTTTTTTAACATACTTTTGCATTTTAGTGTCATTTTGGTATTACAATTTATTATAATTAATAATATGTGTCATTTTAATCAATTGTGTTTCTTATTTGAATCCATATGTACAGCAACAGTTACATATATATATATGTCTATGATGTGACGCCTACATTTTCTGTCCAATTCAGTTAAAAACTGGTTTAAATGAATTAAAAAGATGCCATATATATGAAGTACATCTCCTATGTATGGACCCACTTTAACTTTTCAAAAAAGATTAGTTATTAGTAATTTTTCTGTTATTCAAAGTGTCAAAATATCATGTGGTGCGACCGTCCGGCCATAACTGTTGTTTTGGAAATGTCTTTAAAATGACCCTAAATTTATTCTGATTAATTTCCTACATTATCTGTCATGATTTCCAAAGTGTTTTGTAATCCTGTACAAAATTGCAAAGCATTTGTATTTATATTTCCATCATAATATACAAACAAACTTCTGTGTATCAAGTGGTGCGACCATCAAATCCATTCAAGGATTGGACTTTGCATCATATAGCAATTTGCCAATGACCCATGGAAGCATCAAGCAAGTTTCTCTTTCAAATTTGGAAAAAAAAATTACCTTTTTAATGGCTGGTATGTAGTGACAACATTTGGATGTCATGTGGTATGACCTAAAAAAAAAAAAAAAATTTATATGAAGTTATTTCTTTAAGTGTTTATTTGCATTATACATTTCATAGTGACATTTTGTGGGAAGCTAGCTTTGTTTTGGTGGCCAATTTTGTGCTTGTAAATTTTGACTGAATTTAAAATATCATGTGGTGCGACCACTACAGAGTGTTTCCCATTATAGATATATGTCCCAGATTGGCCGTTTTTGTGCTTTTATATTCAATTAATGGTTTATATACATAAAATACTTTACTTGCGTATCATTTGGAACAGATTTTTATGCAATTTGAGTCATTTCAGATGGTTTATGTATGAGATATGAGAAAAAAATTTTTTTAGAGCATATAATTTTAGTTTGGTAATAATGCATTTATTAGTCATTTATGTTTTATTTACTAATTTATTAACTATTTTAATCTATTTTACCAGATTCCACTGCTAAGCAAAGTAAAATAAATGTTCACCATAGGCAACATGTTAATTCTGAAATAACTGGGGTTAAAGAAATGCCTGCAATTAATGCCATGTGCTGCACTTTTCACACGACTCTTTAAATAGATTTAAATGATATAAGGCCTTTGCGTCATTTGGAGCGACCACTCATCATGTGGTGCGACCAACAATAGGAACAACTGTATTAAAATAAAAATAAAATATATAATTTCTGTGGTTGAAATATGAATCACTGCTACAGCAAGCTTAAAGGGGTCATCGGATGCACATTTTCCACAAGTTGATATGATTCTTTAGGGTCTTAATGAAAAGTCTATAATATACTTTGGTTAAAAATTCTCAATGGTTGTGTAAAACAACACCCTTTTTACCTTGTCAAAATCAGCTCTGCAAAAATCATCTCATTCTAAGGGGTTGTTCTTTTAAATGCAAATGAGCTCTGCTCACCCCGCCCTCTCTTCTCTCTGTGGAAAGACGGTGTTGTTTACATTAGCCGCGTTTAGCCGCTAAACTTCCTAACTACCACCTTATAAGGAAAGGTGATTGCAAAGATTAATAAAAAAATTCTTATACTCACTTCTGCTGTAAGTGAAGCTGGATCATGAATGATTCACATGAACATAGACGGATATATGTAGATCGGGAGGCGCATTCCCTTCACAAACAAACGTAATCGACTGCATCTTCAGCGGCTCAGATGTCGGGAGTAAATGACGACCACTATGTTCATTATTACATCCAGCAACACAACACCTCAGTCGCTCAATCGGAGATATTCTTGTCTAACGTAATCCCTGCTTCGGCATCAAAACATGGAAAGTTACTGGACTGCGACAGCTGGTCTGAGGTAAGACGCTCATGTCAATCAACTATCGTGGGAGTGGCTTCTGTCGGTGTGATGGCACAACGACGGGCATCTGAGAACGGCTCGATTTGAAAAAGGGGATATTATTTTTACAGATTAATTAAAAACCACTGCATGGATTTTTATCATTATAGGGTAGATTTGTACATACACTGCCAACACACATTAATGTTCAAACAACATGTAAAAGTGAACTTAGCATCCGATGACCCCTTTAAGTGAATGGTATTCTTAAAACATTTTAACATTTTATGCAATTTACAGGAAAAATAAGTCTGCTAACTACATTTAAGAAGGAAACTCTTAAATGATAAAATAAAAATATGAGATCAGTATTTACAAAAACTCGAAATAAATGTAAATACTTTATTTCTAAACACCTAAATTACTAAGAACATCTAAAAAAAACGTTAAGCATATTAAGGAAATGAATTAATTTTAATATAAATCATGGTCGCACCACATGACATTTTTTAAGGCTATGGCCAATTCATCGAAACGAAAAAAACACTAAAATCAGTTAATTTTAATATGAATTTATGTGTAAACGACATTCTTAATGTTTGAACAATTACAACAGATATTATTATTTTTTTGTATTTTTTGTGTCAAATCCTTATACATCAATAACGTATATATATATATATATATATTTTTTTTTTTTTTTACACAAAGGCTTATAAAGGCCTGTATATAATATGTATATAAATAATTACATTTTTTTAAATTAATTTTTTATATACTTTTTATTTTATATAAATTTAGATATCATTTTAAACTTAAAACTAAGTGTATATATAATTTAAACTTTATAAAATATAAATTAACGTGTGTGTATACATAAAGTACATAAAGCATTTGTGTCACATATTTTGATCACTACATCATTCCCATACTTCCATGAGTGTTATTTCAGAGTTTTCATGATTTATAACGTGGAAAACGGATATCAGCCATCGATGAAAGTTGGTTTGTTTGTGTTGAGTTTAGTGTCTGTAAAGTGAGTTTGAGTTATGAAGGTTACAGCGTGTGTGTGATTATCCAGAGAGTCAGTGGGGCTGTTCTGAGATCAGCAGGAATGTGAATGTGCAGCACATGGTCCTGATGAAGGAAACTCAGTCTGTGTGTTATTATCTGAAGAATATCAACTATCTGAGGAATGTGATGCCTTCCAGATGTGTGTGTGTGTGTGTGTGTGTGTGTGTTTCTCTGTGTGTGGCATTGTGTGTGTGTGTGCATCATTAATCACAGTTTTGCTGTAAATTTTGTTTGAAACGTATCATTACGTGGTTAATCTTTGTAGCAGGGATTTTGTCATGTTCAACATTGCATGTCAACACTTCTTTATTTAAAATGGAAATATAAATATAAATATTTGTTAATTTATTTATAATAGAATATCTGTTATACATAAATTTTAATTGTTTTATATTTTAGAATTTTTATAAAATATGCTTTACAGGTAATATGCTAATTTGCCATTATCACACAAAAAAGTTTTTATTGGTTTCCATTTAATAGAACACCTAGAACACACTAGTAACCACCTAAAGGACCCGAACACATAGCAGTGAGTTTTGAATGTGAAAGATCTATTGTATTATATTAACAGATGAGTTTAATCTGAGTTGTAAGGTTCTTCTAGTCACTCCCAGTGAAGTCACCCTTAAGGGAATGGCAGGAATGCTGGGAATGGCCACTGGGACACAGTGAGACAGATGGAGACACTAAACACTCACCAGCAAATCACCTGAGAATAAATGCACATTCGGATCGCTGGGAAAGTCCGAGTCAAAATAAACGTCCGTCCCGCCAACACATCCACAGAAGGAAAGAATCTGCTCTCTCTGTAGATTTACAACATCTTTAAAAAAATATTAAGTGCATATTAAATGAAGAAAATTGAATTGTTTTTATTAAAACAATAATATATATATATATCACATTATATTCAATCAAATTTATTAATTTATTTTTTTTAATTAATATTAACATATTAAATAAAAAACAATGGCACTGCTTTATTTAAATCATTCATTTATTAATTTAAAAAATTATATTAACATTTAATTGAAACAATTGCATTTAAAATACTGTATTTGCATTTATATTAAAATATTAAATTAAAACAATTGCTTTGTTTTTAAAATAAATGTTAAATAAAACGTTAACATATTAATTTAAAACAGTGCAATTGCTTTGAGTCATTTGAAATACTAATTTAAAAACATTTATATTAACATTACATAAATACATGTTCATGCATATTCTGATCATCATTCTTCAGTGAAAGTCTTTGTGATTAAACACTTCAGTCATCCAGTCTGCACGATGTGAGCTGTCACTCAAGTCTGGAGCACAAACGGTTGGGTTAAACTCTCAGGGTTAGTAGTTTATTGACGTCTCCGTCTGTAATTCTGAGTAATAGGGCTGCATGACTTAACCGTTTACAGCCACACACACTTTCTCCCCATCTCGTCATCTGTTTCCTTCTCTGTTCGTTCCACATCGCCGGTGCGGGTGAAAGGTGAGTGTTCTCCGCGAATGACAGAGGTGTGTCTGTGAACGGGGCATTAGCCCGGAGATGCCAGTGGTTTTCCCATCAGGCTCTGGAGTCAGTGTTTCCATTACAGAGTCTGTCTGGATCCGTCGGCTACAGGAAGAGGCCCTGATCACAAAGGAGCATCTCCTGATGGAGACGGGCCTCCCGAAGTCTGTGCTTGCAGACGTTTATGGAGCTGGGCCTCCTAATGAAGCAAGACCTGATGGAGCTGGGCCTCCTGGTGAAGTTGGGCCTACTGATGAAACTATACCTGACAGAGCAGGGCCTCCTGGTGGAGGTTTGGCTCCAGATGGAGCTAGGCCTCCTGATGGAGTTGGGCCTCCTTTGGAGCCAGGTCTTCTGACAGACCTGGCCTACTGATAGAGCTAGACCTGCTAGAGAAGGGCCTCCTGGCAGAAGTAGGTCTCCACATGGCTTTAGGCCTCCTGGTGAAGTTGGGCCTACTGATGGAACTAGACCTGACAGAGTAGGGCCTCCTGGCAGAGGTCGGCCTCCAGATGGAGCTAGTCCTCCTGATGGAGTTGGGCCTCCTGTGGAGCCAGGGCCTCGGACAGAGCTGGCCTACTGATAGAGCTAGAAATGATAGAGCAGGGCCCCCTGGCAGAGATAGGCCTCCACATGGAGCTAGGCCTCCGGGTGAAGTTGCGCCTACTGATGGAACTAGACCTGACAGAGTAGGGCCTCCTGGCGGAGGTCAACCTCCAGATGGAGCTAGGCCTCCTGATGGAGTTGGTCCTCCTGTGGAGCCGGGGCCTCTGACAGAGCTGGCCTACTGATAGAGCTAGAAATGACAGAGCAGGGCCTCCTGGCAGAAGTAGGTCTCCATATGCCTTTAGGCCTCCAGGTGAGGTTGGGCCTACTAATGGAACTAAACCTGACAGACTAAGGCCTCCTGGCGGAGGTCAACCTCCAGATGGAGCTAGGCCTCCTGATGGAGTTGGTCCTCCTGTGGAGCCAGAGCCTCTGACAGAGCTGGCCTGCTGATAGAGCTAGACCTGACAGAGCAGGGCCTCCTGGCAGGGGTAGGCCTCCACATGGAGCTAGGTCTCCTGATACAGCTGGGCCTCCTGGTGGAGCTGGACCTATTGATGGAGCTACACCTGATGGAGCTGGGCCTCCTGTGAAGCTAGACCTCCTGACAAAGTTGGTCTTTACTTGATGATTGTTTAATGTATATTGAAAATCTGAGGTTGAATTCTCAGCAAAACATGACTATTTTGTAATACTGTGTTATAAAATTAGTCATATCATATTATATATAAAGATAGGTGTTTAAATTTTACTCTCAGAGCTACTCTCTGAGAATCATTTGAGAGTCGTTTAAAAAAAAAATTGCAAAGAACAATCAAATTTGATTCGGATGAGTCCTGCATCACTTCATTCCACCAGATCAGACACATCTGGAGGAAGCGCTGCCCATATAAGGTCATATCCTGCAGGCCGACACTAAAATTAAATTTGCCTCGCTGCGATGAAACCACATGTAAGACTCCAGATAAACAGACGAAGTTAAAGACAAGCTCATGCAGTCTATCAGAAAGGAGGTGAGCATCTGTGAGCTCTGCCAGCTGTTTCAATCACATTTCATCCAAAAAATGAGAGGGAAAAAAGTGGTTTTATGGGAAACCCCCTCATTAGTATTTATGGGAAACTCCATGGCAGCTTTTCCTTTCTCCTATCTCTCTCTCTCTCTCTTTCGCACTCTCTCTCACTAGTCTTCTTTGGTCTGTTGTTGATTTTTCATGTTCTTTTTCCATGCGAGCTTGTCATATTTCTCCTTGTGCGTGCGCCGGTGGAGGGTCCCGTCCGGGATAAGAGCCAGAACATTCTTAGGAAAATGTTGGTGCCCGGTGAGCTGGTGCTGCTCCGCTCCACACAATGAGCGTTGTGTTCTCCGACTGTCAGACGGATGGAAAACAGCCTGATGGCTGGAATATGACGCTCAGGAGATGTGATGAGATGTCATGTTTTGTCTGTCTCAGTTGGTCCGTTTGTATCTACTAGCGTTTTGCAGTCTTCCCAGATTTGAGGTTTTTGATCATGATTTTTGCAGATGTGATGAGAGGATGGGAGGAGATGTCATGTTTTTGTCGGATGGTTTATTTGTATGTACTGTGTTTTGCAGTCTTCTCAGATTTGAGATTTTTGATCATTATGTTGCAGATGGGATGAGATGAGATGAGATGAGATGAGATGATGGGATGTCAAGTTTTGATCGTCTCAGATGGTCCGTTTTGCAGTCTTTTTGATCATGATGTTGCAGATGTGACAAGATGAGATGGGATTGGATGGGTTAAGATGTGGTTTGATGTGATGAGACATGATGGGATGTCATGTTTTGTCTGTCTCAAATGGTCAGTTTGTATCCACTAGCATTTTGCAGTCTTTTTGATCTTGATGTTGCAGATGGGATGGCATGAGATGAGATGGGATGAGATGTGATAAGATGAGATGTGATGTCGTGTTTTGATTGTTTCAGGTGGTCTGTTTGTATCTGCTAGCGTTTTGCAGTCTTTCTGATCATGATGTTGCATTTGTGATGATATGAGCAGATGTGATGGGACGAGATGAGATGAGATGATTTGTCTGTCTCAGATGGTTTGTATCTGCTAGCGTTTTGCAGTCTTGATTGATCATGATGTTGCTAGGAAGTGGGATGGTAGCCTTGAAAGTGATGGATGGATGAGATGGGATGATGTGATGAGATGTAATGTGATAGGGTGAGATGTCATGTTTTGATTGTCTCAGATGGTCTGTTTGTATCTGCTAGTGTTTTGCAGTCTTTTTGATCATGATGTTGCACATGTGATATGATGAGATGTGATTATGTGATGAGATATGATGAGATGGGATGAGATGAGATGACATGCGATGGGATGGGATGAGAAGATGTTGTGTTTTGTCTGTCTCAGATGGCCAGAATTGTTTGTATCTGCTAGCGTTTTGCAATCTTTTTGATCATGATGTTGCAAATGTGATGGAATGGCATAGCATGGGATGGGATGAAATGAGATGAGATGTGATTGGGATGAGATGAGATGTGGTGATGTGATGAAATGGGATGAGATGAGATGAGATGAGATGATGGGATGAGATGTCATGTTTTGATTGTCTCAGATGGTAAGTTTATATCTAAAAATTTGCAATCCCATTTTGATCCTTAGTCTTCACAGATGGAGACCCGAGATGAGATGTCATGATGTGATGAGATGGGATGTGATAGGGTGAGATGTCATGTTTTGATTGTCTCAGATGGTGTGTTTATATCTGCTAGCATTTTGCAGTCTTTTTGATCTTGATGTTGCAGATGGGATGGGATGAGATGTCATGTTTTGATTGTTTCAGGTGGTCTGTTTGTATCTGCTAGCGTTTTGCGGTCTTTCTGATCCTGATGTTGCAAATGCGATGGGATGGCATAGATGTGAAAGTGATGGCATGGGATGGGATGATGTGATGAGATGTAATGTGATAGGGTGAGATGTCATGTTTTAAATTGTCTCAGATGGTCCGTTTGTATTTGCTAGCGTTTTGCAGGTTTTTTGATTATGATGTTGCAGATGTGATAAAATGGGATGGGATGACGTGATGTGATGGGATGGGATGGAATGGGTTGTGCAGAGATGTGATGGGATGAGATTGGATGTGATGGGAGGGGGTGAGATGGAGTGAGGTGAGATGATGTGATGAGATGATGTGATTCAATGTGTTGAGATGAGATGTGATGATGATATGTTATGTTTTTGTCTCAGATGGTCTGTTTGTACCTGCTAGCGTTTTGCAGACTTTCTGACCATGATGTTGCAGATGTGATAAAGTGAGATGTGATTGGATGTGATGAGATGAGATGAGATGAGAGATGATGTGATGATGGGGTGGGATGATGTGATTCGATGTGATATGTGATTAGATGAGACGAGATGTGGTGATGGGATGAGACGTCATGTTTTGATTGTCTCAGATGTTGCAAATGTGATGGAATGGCATAGCATGGGATGGGATGAAATGAGATGAGATGTGATAGGGATGGGATGAGATGAGATGTGGTGATGTAATGAAATGGGATGAGATGAGATAAGATGATGGGATGAGATGTAATGTGATAGGATGAGATGTCATGTTTTTATTGTCTCAGATGGTACGTTTATATATGCTAGCGTTTTGCAGTCTTTTTGATCATGATGTTGCAGATGGGATGAGATGAGATGTCATGATGTGATGAGATTGGATGTGATTGGATTTGATGTAATGGGGTGAGATGAGAGATGATGTGATGGGATGATGGGATTCGATGAGATGCCATGTTTTGATTGTCTCAGATGGTCTGTATTTGCTAGCGTTTTGCATTCTTTTTGATCATGATGTTGCAGGTGTGATAAAGTGAGATGGGATGAGATGAGATGTGATAAGATGTGATTGGATGGGATGGATTGATGGAAGGAATGGGTGAGATTAGAGATGATGTGGGATGATGGGATGGGATGATGTAATTAGATGAGATGTTATGATGTGATGGGATGAGATGTTATGTTTTGATTGTCTCAGATGGTCTGTATTGCTAGCTGCTTTTGCATTCTTTTGGATCATGATGTTGCAGGTGTGATAAAGGAGATGGGATGAGATGAGAGATGTGATAAGATGTGATGGGTTTAGATGTCACAGCTTTGTCTGTCTCCTTAGATGGTGGGCAGATTTGGTTTGTATCTCATACGCTTGGCAGTCTTTGATCTTGGATGTTGCAGATGGATGGGATGTGATGGCACGATGAGATGAGATCATCTAGAGCAGTGTTATTGATATAATTGCTATAGTTTCTTTGGTGGATGTGATGAATGGAGACCTTTTATTCATTTTTATTTTAGCTTGTAATTACTTTAGTACATCACATTGAAGCAAATAAAAAATAAAAAAATATTGCCCTGACAGCTAGTTGAAGGTTTTGAAAAAAATATTTTACTTTGCTAACATTTCATTTTATGTGCAACAAACTTTTTATGAGTCTACGGTGGTTTTATAGGTTTTCATAGTTTTATTATGGAGTTAAGTGGAATTGATTCATTCAGTTTAATCTCATTTGGATTTTTTCAAATCATGCATTTGAGGTCAGTTTCATCATTTACCCTATTCATTTAGACCCTAATTACACTTCACACTCATGAGTCATGTGACTCACTGAATAGTAAGTGTTTTAGCTTCATTTGGATGAATGAGCTTCTGCTACAGAAGGGTGTGCGGGAGTTTGATTCACATTTAAGCTGGAATTACTCTGGCTTTAATTCACACTTTGAAGTTGCTGGAATTAATCTCTCTTCTTACTGACTCTCTCATCAGGAATTCACCTCAGACTCTTGCTGGAACCGCTAGTCACAGAGAGATGGAAACTCGAACCAATAATACACCTCAGTCACACTCACATTTACTCTGGCTCAATGCATTTTGCTAACTAGATTTGTATGTATTCTGAGGTGAATGTGAACGTTTGTGTTTGCTGGTGTTGTGGTGTTCACAATGTTCAGAGGACTATGTAGTTTGGAGGAAATTCTGCAGTTTTGGTGTTGTTGTGGAGTAGCCATGGTGTTCTGGGCTGTTTTCAGCTCTTCTTTGCTATGAAGTTGCTGGACGTTTTCTGATTGGTTCTCTCTCACCGCAGCTGAATGTTGTTGACTCCTCCTTTAGACAGTTCAAGATTAGAAGAAAACTGTTTACTTGAAGTGTTTAAAGATTGGCACTTCCTCCGAAGAGATTATTATGATTCACAGGTTTTTACCGCACTGCTGTTTAACATCCCGGGAACAATAATATGTAAACTACTGTAGTTAATATTCATGTATATTTAATTGCTCAGATAAACTGCACAAACCAGTGTGTTGTCAAACTACACAAATCTTATAGGGTGAACTGGTGGATGCCAGTTAAGTGTTTCATTACACGAATAGCTTGAGATCCAGTGTGTTTCATGCTGACACACACACTCTCACTCACGGTGGTCCTGTTTTACCCGGGCGCAGGTGAGATGAGGTCATTACACACTTCACAGACTCGCTCATAAAACCAACTGACACACTGAGAGCTGGGGTATCCTGTAACTCAGCTCTGTTTTAGCGATAGTTCACTGAAAAATGACGATTTTTCAATAATTTACTCACCCCTATGTCAAAATCTCAGTTTTTATCCCATTAAAGTCAGTGGAGTCCAAAATAAATATATAGCCTATAAATTATACAAAATATTGTTTATATTTATAATTAGATAAAAAGTTTGACAAGACAAACTTTAAGCTACCAAGGAGAAAGCCGGACAAAAAGTTTGCAAAAAAGTTTGAAAAGTTTAAAGAGTTTTAAAGAGTTAAGAAGTTTTAAGAGAAAAAAGTTTGAAGCCTAATGGTTTTCAGTCTGAAATATTTGAAGTTTAAAGCAGTTTTAAAAGGGTCAAATTTGATTGCTTTGAAGGCAATACAGTCTTAGATAGATAGGATAGTTGACTAGCATGTTTTAACATGATTAGCATGTTGCTAGCATGCTCTGGCATGATTGCTAAGTTGTTACCATGTTGCTGTGCATGTTACTAGCATGATTAGCAAGTTACTACCATGGTGGTGCATGATCTCTAGCATGATTAGCATGTTGATAGCATGTTTCTAAAGATGATTGGCCAGTTACCAACATGTTGCTAAAGTAATTGCTTTTAGCATAATTCAGTAAGCACCAAGACAAGTTAGCCAAGATGATTACCATGTGTTGCCAAGATGTTTCTGTGCATGACAAGAAGTTGATAGCATGTTACTTAGCATGATTGGGGCAAGTTACTAGCATGTTACTAGCATTGACAAGAAGTTACTAACATGTTACCAGTAATGATTAAAGGTTACTAGAATGTTGCTAGCATGACTAGCAAGTTGCTAGCATGTTATTAGCATAATTAAGAAGCTACCAGAATGTTGCTAAGATGATTCTAGCTGATTAACATGTTGTTAGGCATGTTACTAGCATGATTACAAGAAATTACCAGATTGTTGTTAAAGATGATTAACAAGTTACTAGCATGTTGCTAGTCTGTTTTTAACATGATTACATGTTGTTAAGATGTTATTAGCATGATTAAGTTACTAGCATGTTGTTAACATGTTTCTAGCATGACTACTAGGTTACTGAAGATGTTACTAGCATGATTGAACACATTAGCATGTGGCTAGCATGTTTCTAGCATGATTAAGAAGTTGCTAAAGATGTTGCCAAGATGATTAGCAAGTTGATTAGAATGTTACAGCATGACTAAAGAAGTTACTAGTATTACTAGCATGACTAGCAAGTTACTAGCATGTTGCTAGTATTGATTAGCAAGCTACTAACATGCTAGCATGCTCTGCATGACTATCAAGTTGGCAGCATGATTAGCAAGTTGTTCTCAGATGTTATTAGCATGATTAACAAGTTACTTACGATTAGCAAGTTACTACATGTTGCTAAGCATGTTTCTAGCATGACTAGCAAGTTACTAGCATGTTACTAGCATGTTGCTAGCATGTTTCTAGCATGACTAGCAAGTTACTAGCATGTTACTAGCATCATTAGCAAGTTGCTAGCATGATTCTGGTTACTAGCAATAGGTAGATAGATAGATGAATGAGTTTGAATGGATTAGAAATACAGTACATAAAAGGGAAGTTTGATTGAGTCTCAAGGGATTCTGGGAGTTTTGACAGTTGGAGTTTGAATAGAGTTGCTCATTTGAACATTCCATCAGTGTAAGTCTATGGGATTTTTCCAGGTTTTAACAGTCATTTTTCGGAAAACCATAAGTCCGATCAGTTTTGAAGATCTGGCTTGAGTGTGG
The DNA here is from genome assembly GCA_012976165.1 of Labeo catla. Lineage (NCBI taxonomy): Eukaryota > Metazoa > Chordata > Actinopteri > Cypriniformes > Cyprinidae > Labeo > Labeo catla. Next base: position 119,288 of record VONZ01001278.1, on the reverse strand, counting down.
AGTTTGTAGAGTTAAAGCTCTAGGAGGAATTACAGTCCACAGATTTAGTCTCAAAAGAAGAAGAAGAAGAAGTTGTTTAAATAGTATATTTCTCAAGCCAACTGAATTATATAGAAACCAAAACCAGTCTTAAGTATCACGGGTATATTTGTAGCAATAGGCAACAAATGATACATTTTTCTTTTATGCCAAAATTCATTTGGATATTAAGTGAAGTTCATGTTCCGTGAAGATATTTTGTAAATTTTCTACCGTAAATATATCAAAACTTAATTTTTGATCAGTAATATGCATAGCTAACAACTTAATTTGGAGAACTTTAAAGGTGACTTTCTATATATTTTGATTTTTTTGCAGATTCCAGATTTTCAAATAGTTTGATCTCAGCCAAATATTGTCCTGTCCTAACAAACCATACATCAAAATTCAGCTTTCAGGTGATTTATGAATCTCAATTTCAAAGTATTGACCCTTATGACTGGTTTTGTGGTCCAGGGTCACATTTACATTCTGTTTTTATGTAAACATAAAATTTAATATACTTGATTTAAATGCATTTAATTTAATAATTGAAAAAAAAAAAACAGATTTAGTACAAAGTGACTGGGTTAAGTTAGGTTTTGACAACAACATTTTTATTTATTTATTTTTATTAAATTTAATAAAAAATAAAATGTAATAAAATAAATAAAGCACAACAAAACAAGTACTTGAATATACTCATTTTATTGTAAAAGTATTTTTTATTATATGCTTCCTAGCAAATATATTTATCATCAGTGTGTGTGTGTGTGTGTGTGTGTATAAAGTATTTTTTTGAAAAATATTTTCAATTGGTCTTTATCTTAGTATTTTTTTCCATTTTAATTTTAGTTAAAGTTTTAGTAATTTTTGTTGTGTGGCCTTGTGACTTTTATTAGTTATTTGTTTATATATATATATATATATATATATACTATGTATTATTGATTTACATTTCTGTAAAGTCTGCTTAAAAAAAACATTTCTTAAAATATTTTCTTTTATGTTCTATAAAAGACAGAAAGTCATGCAGGTTTGGTCATTTTTCTTTTTAGACTTCTTGTTCTGACCTTTGTTGTGAATTTTATTATATGTATATATTTTTATTATATTATATATATATATATATATATAATAATAAATAATTGCTTATCATAATGCTAATAATATATATATATATATATATATATTAGCATTATGATGAAGCTGAAATGTTTATTTATTTATTTATTTATTTTTAAGCTGAAATATATTTTTAAAATATTTTATTTATTTAACATTTATTTTATGTAATAAAAATTTTGTGTATTATAGTATTATAAATTGATTCTTGTTTTTTATACCGTCTTTTTGGCTTTGGTCAGATTTTATACTTTTTATATTTTTTTATTGTTTTTTTTTTTTTTGCTCTTTAATTTTTATAACTATAGATTATTTTATTTCTGTTTTAAATCATTTTTATTTACCTTGTCTATTTATGTGTTTACCTTTTGTTTTGAATTTGTATTTATTTATTTATTTCGCATTATAATGTAGCTGAAATATATATATATATATAAAGATAAAATAAATAACAAATTATATATATATATATATAATATATATAAATATTGATTATTGATTTATTTTTACATTTCTGCAAAGTCTGCAATTTTGATAAAAAATTGTGCTTATTGCAGTGCATTGTGGGATTGTTTTCAAGAGTATAATTAATTCAGCTTAAAATGGACAAAAACATTTCTCAAAGTATTTTCTTCTGTGTTCTGTGAAAGAAAGTCACGCAGGTTTGGAACGCCATGAGGCCGAGTAAAAGATTTTTCATGTTTTCTTGACCTTTAACCCCAAATCCAAACCTGGAAACTTTCCGTCCATCAACCGCTGGAGCGCCGTGCGTCCCGTCACGCAAAAGCGCTCCCGGATCGCTGCGTTTATTTATCAGAGCTGCGTGTGTGTGTGTTTAACGTGGTGTGTTTAAAGCGCTTCATTTCCCCTGTCTGCGTCAGTGAGATGAAGAGGTGCGATTAAAAATGACCCGAACCTTCACGCTCCCGGCCGCCCGCTGGACGCGAGGCGCTTCGGAGCCCCGGCCGGCCGTGTGCGTGTTTGTTGAGTCTCCGGGCTGGAAAACACATTCCTGCCAGATCTGGCTTCATATTTACGGCCAATCGCTCACGCGCTCGCCGCGGGTCGCGTCCAGGAGCGCGGCTCGGGTTTTGTTCGTCTCCGGGGGTTTTGGAGGTGTCTGAGAAGAATGTTTTGTTTTCCCGCTGTTTGTGTTCGTTTGAGATGTGTGTGTTTCTCCAGGCTCTCGTAATCTCTCCTGACGCTCACCTGCGCCGGCGACCAATCAGAATGAGTCATTGTGTTATTCTGGGGTTATAAATCCTTGATCGGAATACATTTTTCTCATTCCATCGCTTGGTCTTGTTACAGCAGTTAATCGCTTTATTGGTTGACACACGCTATTTGAAAACACAGTTCTGGGAAACGGAATGTTTAATGGCTCATTTCAGAACGCTGTGTGCCAGTATCCATGGTAATGGAATTTGCTGACTTGAATTTGAATTTATGTTCCAAGCTAATTTGGCGGGAAAATCCTATAAACCCTATAGAGCCTGTTGTTGCTTATCGTCCAAATATGCTCAAAAATAGAAATTACACAGAAAACCAGTCCATTGATTCAACTTTTCTATTAATATTTACACTTAAAAATATTCTATATCTTCTATATATTATTTTAAGAACCAAATAAATGTTTGTAATATATTTTGTCTTACTGATTTACATTTTTTTTTACATCTTTTATTATTATTATTTAATTTTAAGTCTGCCATCTGAAAGTTTGTGTTTATTGCAGTGCATTTTGATATTTTATTTGTAGAGAATTGGGGTTTTAGGCTGTATTGAAGTATTTTTTTAAATACATAAATACATTTATTTATATTTAATGTATTTATATTTCTTTACATTCTCTTCTACAACTATTACCATTTTAAAATATTGTTAATTGGCTTTTATCTTTGTATTTTTGTAAGTTTTAGTAATTTTGTTGTGTTGTTTTGCGATTACATAGATAACGTCTATTACATCAGTTTAAACGTTAATTAATTAATCAATTCATTTATTTATTTTTAAATGGAAATATTAAAAAATTATTTCAGTTAACGTTTTAACTGATTATTTTATTCTTTTTTTATTTATTATTGTTTTGTTAAACAATTTTTATTATCATATATTATTTTGTTTGCTTTTTTAAAATCATTTTGTTTATTTATTTACCTTTTGTTGTGAATTTTTATTATGCATTTATTTATTTATTTAGCATTGTTATCAAGCTAAAATTATTTATTTAAGCAGAAATTAAAAAAAAAAACAGTTAACATTTATTTTATTTAACAATTATTTTAAGTAATAATTATGTTGTGTATTATAGTATTATAAATGTATACTTTTTTATATTTTAGCTTTCGTCAGATTTTATACTTCTTTTATATTTTTTAATTATAATTTTTGGTTGTTTGTTTCTCTTTAATTGTTATTATTATAGGTTGTTTTATTTGTTTTTCAAATCATTTTTATTTACCTTACCTATTTATTTATTTATTTAGCTTTTGTTGTGAATTTGTATTATACATTTATTTTTTTATTCATTTATTTTAGCATTATGAGCAAGCTGAAATTTATTTATTCATTTAATAATTTTTTATTCACCCTAACTATTTTGTTTATTTATTTATTCATTGGTGTGAATTTTTATTTATTTATTTATTTAGCATTATGAAGCCTAAATAATTGTTTTTTTTAATTTGTATTTATTTATTTATTTATTTATTTGATTTTTTTTTAAATGGAAATATATATTTTTTTATATTTTTTCTGAGCTAGCATTTATTTTATTTAACATTTATTTTAAGTAATAAAAATGTTGTGTGTTATAGGATTGCACTATTGCTCTTTCTTTTTTATCTTTTTGGTTTTGATAAAATTTTATACGTCTTGTATATTTTTTACATTTTTTTTTTTTACATAATTTTTATTATCATATATTATTTTGTTTGCTTTTTTAAATCATTTTATTTATTTATCCATTTATTTACCTTTTGTTGTGAATTTTTATTATGCATTTATTTAGCATTATGATCAAGCTAAAATTTTTATTTATTTATTATTAACCTGAAATTAAAAAAAATAAAAAATTCAGTTGACATTTATTTTATTTAACATTTATTTTAAGTAATAAAAATGTTGTGTATTATAGTATTATAAAATGATCTTTTTGGCTTCAGTCATTTTATACTTCTTTTATTTATTTATTTATTTATTTATTGTTACTCTTTAATTATTATTATTATTATTATTATTATTATTATTATACAGTAGGTTATTTTATTTGTATTATTTTAATAATTTTTATTTACCTTACCTATTTTGTTTATGTATTTATTTATTTATTTAGCGTTATGAAGCCTAAATAATTGTTTTTTTTATTTGTATTTATTTATTTATTTATTTGATTTTTTTAAAATGGAAATATATATTTTTTAATATTTTATCTGAGCTAGCATTTATTTTATTTAACATTTATTTCAAGTAATAAAAATGTTGTGTGTTATAGGATTGCACTATTGCTCTTTCTTTTTTATCTTTTTGGCTTTGATAAAATTTTATACGTCTTGTATATTTTTTACATTTCTTTTTTTACATAATTTTTATTATCATATATTATTTTTTTTTTCTAATAAATCATTTTATTTATTTATCCATTTATTTACCTTTTGTTGTGAATTTTTATTATGCATTTATTTAGCATTATGATCAAGCTAAAATTTTTATTTATTTATTATTAACCTGAAATAAAAAAAAATAAAAAATTCAGTTGACATTTATTTTATTTAACATTTATTTTAAGTAATAAAAATGTTGTGTATTATAGTATTATAAATGTTTTTTTTTTTTTTTATCTTTTTGGCTTTGGTCAGATTTTATACTTCTATTATATTTTTTAATTAGAATTTTTGGTTGTTTCTCTTTAATTGTTATTATTATAGGTTATTTTATTTGTTTTTCAAATAATTTTCATTTACCTTACCTATTTATTTATTTATTTAGCTTTTGTTGTGGATTTTTATTATACATTTATTTATTTAGCATTATGATCAAGCTGAAATAATTTATTTATTTATTTATTTATTTATTTATTTATTTATTTTTAAGCTGAATTTTTTGTTTAGTTGACATTTATTTTATTTAACATTTATTTTAAGTAATAAAAATGTTGTGTATTATAGTATTATAAATGTTTTTTTTTTTTATCTTTTTGGCTTTGGTCAGATTTTATACTTTTATATTTTTTAATTATAATTTTTTGGTTGTTTCTCTTTAATTGTTATTATTATAGGTTATTTTATTTGTTTTTCAAATAATTTTCATTTACCTTCCCTATTTATTTATTTACCTTCTGTTGTGAATTTTTATTATACATTTATTTATTTATTTAGCATTATGATCAAGCTGAAATAATTTATTTATTTATTTATTTATTTTTAAGGTGAATTTTTTGTTTAGTTGACATTTATTTTATTTAACATTTATTTTAAGTAATAAAAATGTTGTGTATTATAGTATTATAAAATGATCTTTTTGGCTTCAGTCATTTTATACTTCTTTTATTTATTTATTTATTTATTTATTGTTACTCTTTAATTATTATTATTATTATTATTATTATACAGTAGGTTATTTTATTTGTATTATTTTAATAATTTTTATTTACCTTACCTATTTTGTTTATGTATTTATTTATTTATTTAGCATTATGAAGCCTAAATAATTGTTTTTTTTATTTGTATTTATTTATTTATTTATTTGATTTTTTTTAAATGGAAATATATATTTTTTAATATTTTATCTGAGCTAGCATTTATTTTATTTAACATTTATTTTAAGTAATAAAAATGTTGTGTGTTATAGGATTGCACTATTGCTCTTTCTTTTTTATCTTTTTGGCTTTGATAAAATTTTATACGTCTTGTATATTTTTTACATTTCTTTATTTATTATTCCTTATTTATTTATCCATTTATTTACCTTTTGTTGTGAATTTTTATTATGCATTTATTTAGCATTATGATCAAGCTAAAATTTTTATTTATTTATTATTAACCTGAAATAAAAAAAAAATAAAAAATTCAGTTGATATTTATTTTATTTCACATTTATTTTAAGTAATATTTTATACAGTCATTTTATACTTCTTTTATTTATTTATTTATTGTTACTCTTTAATTATTATTATTATTATTATTATTATACAGTAGGTTATTTTATTTGTTTTATTTTAATAATTTTTATTTACCTTACCTATTTTGTTTATGTATTTATTTATTTATTTAGCATTATGAAGCTTAAATAATTGATTTTTTATTTGTATTTATTTTATTTATTTATTAGATTTTTAAAATTTTATTTCAGTTAACATTTTTATTATTTAACATTTATTTTAAGTTGTATTTATAGTTTTAGTGTTGGTTTGTCACATCATTGGTGAAGCAGCGCTCACATGTTCTTGAATAAGTGCGAGAGTGAAATGGCTGAAATGTGTGTGCAGGTGGGCAGATCTCCAGCGGGAGTATCTGGTGATAGACGAGCTTTCACGGTTCACCTGTTTGTTCGGTCTTTTGTCTCGGTGTGTTCGGGACCGATTGCGGTAAAAGAGCACAGATAGTAAATGTGAGCGTAATCAAGTCCATTCCTCTGAGCTGTTGAAGTCGAACAAAGCTCCTGCGGACACCGAATCCCCGACACCGCTGACCCGCAGCTGCGGCCCGTCCGCTCTCTCCTAAAGACCCCGAATGGCTCGGCGGAACCCGAAACCGGCCGACGGGACCCGGGAGAGAGCGGCTCACGGTGGGAATGAGGGACGACAGCCTGGGGGGTCCGACTGCTTTCAGAATTCAGGCCAACTTCAACATTTCAGCTTCGCGTTTTTACTCCTGTGCTCCAGGGATGAGCGCAGGAACACAAGATCATTACTGCTCAAGTGTTTGGGTGGCTGCTAGGGTGTTTTCTAGCATTATTTAATATTTAAAAAAAAAAAAAAAAATCTGTTTTATTTTATTAGTTTTAAATTAAGTTGAAAAACTTGTTTTATTTATCTGTTTTTTGTATTGTAATATTATAATAGTAATATATTTTATTCAGGTCCAGTAAGTGCTCATCTGGAAATATATATATATATATATATATATATTTTCTTTTTTAATATAGTTTTTTTTTTTTTGTATAGAATTGTTCTTATCTTTCGTATTATAAAAGTATTCTTATTTTTTTTTATCTTTTAGGCTTTGGTCAGATTTTATACTCCTTTTATATTTTATTATTATTTATTATTGTTTTTATACTTTTTTATTTTAAGTGTTCTAGACTATTTGATTTCTCTTTTTTTTCTTTTGTAATAATTGTTTATTTACCTTACCTATTTCTTTAAATTATTATTTTTATATAATTGATTTATTATATTTATTTTTTTATTTAACTTTATTATTTTATTTATATTTGTATATTTTATTATATTCTTTTTTACTTTAACTTTTTGGTTTTCTTTTTTTTCCTTTTTAATAGAATTGTTTTTATATTATTTTAGCATATACAGTATTATAGATGATTTTATTTTAATCTTTTTCATTTTTTTAAATCTATTCATTTTATTCATCATTATACATTATTTTATTTATATTTAGTATCTTATTAGATTTTTTTTTACTTTTTATCTTTTGGTGTGATTTTTATTTTTCATTTTTTATATATTATTGTTTTTATATTATTTTATTATATATAGTATTATAAATTATTTTAATTGAATCTTTTGGATGGATTTTTTACTTTTCTTATTTTTTATACAATTGTTTTTAGATTCTTAGTTTTTTTTTCTTTTACTCTTTTTTTTTCTTCTTTCGTAGTTATTTTTACTGAATTGTTTTATTGTTTCTATTATTATCTGTGGTGTTATATTATATATATATTATTAATTTTATTCCGCATTGTAAGTTATTTTTTTTTATATTTTGTATTTTATTGTATTCTTTTTTATTTCACCTTTTGGTGTGACTTTTGTTTTATTTTTTTGTTTTTATACAATTGTTCTTATATTATTTTATTATATGTAGTATTATAGATTATTTTATTTTAATGTTTTGGCCAGATTTTTTTTTTCTTTATTTTTATAGAATTGTTTTTAGATTCTTTTAACTTTAATAATGTAAATGATCTTAATTTATTTTTCATTTTTTTATTTTACTATTTTTTTTCTTTCATTGTTATTATATTGTTTTCTGTTCATTGTTATTATATTATATATTTTTTCATTTTATTCAGCATCGTATTTTATTTATATTTTTATATTTTTATTTTATTGTATTCTTTATTCACCTTTGGTGTGATTTAATTTTTTTCTAGAATTACATATAGTATTCTATCTTTTGGACAGATTTTTAGATTCTTACTTTTAACTTTAATAATGTAAATTTCATCTTTCATTGTTTTGTTTTTTTTTATTGAATTGTTTTATTGTTCCATTATTTTCTGTGGTATTATATGTAGTATTCTTTTTTTTTTTTTTTGGCTGTATTCTTTTTTAGATTATTTTATTTCATTTTTATTTGTATTCTTTTTTGACCTCACTTCTGGTGTAAATTTTATATATATATATATATAATTGTTTTTATGTTATTACGTTATATATAGTATTATAGATGATTTAATTCTTTTAGATTCTTTTTTTTATTATTTTTATAGAATTGTTTTTAGAATCTCACGTTTTTATCTGTAGTAGTATAATTTTTGTTATTTTTTATACAGCTGTTTTAATATTCCATTATTATTTAAGGTATTATAATTTATTTATTTTATTCTTTTGGACTATTTGGCTTTTGTTTTGACTTCTTCTGTTCTGAGTGTTTGCTGAGACACATTTCGAGAAATCATTCACGTCTGAATCACAGTGTTGATGTTGTTTTGAGGTGTTTTGCATTCGTGAGATCTGTAGATCATGCGATGGACGCTCTGCTGAGCGTGAACTCTTATTTCAAACGTTAAACACGCCTCATTAGCTAAAGCAGCTGCTGTAAAACATCAGTCATATTCACTCGTTCTCTCTTAAACGAGGAAAGAAAGCGTAAAAGCGTGGGCTGTTATGTTGAGTTCTGCTTAGGAAGCAGTTTTCAGCTCATTTGTTGTTCACAGATGTTTAGACGCGTGTTCAGTTGTTCCATGAAGCGTCAGTGATGTGTATGTGCTGCTGTAAGCGCAGGTGTTCGTGAGTCTGTGTGATGTCAAACGCTGCAGATCCGATTCCTGCTTATCTGAGCTCCGCTTCTCCTCGCCAGTCACATTTACATTCCTGCGCCGATAACCGCTTTTGCTTTGTCTTAATACACGCCTCTCTCTGTTTCTGCTGCACTTTCTTTGATCGTCTAAAATGCTCCTTCAGCATTTTACGATAGGCTTCATTGTCGCCTTTGCATTTGTTTTGGCTTTCTTTATTTCAGTGTTTTTGTGTGAATGCAGTAAGAATTGGGTGTTTCTGACTGTTCGGCTTTTGGACTAAATAGTTCTTCTTTTATTATTATAGTTGTAGTTATAGTTTATGTTTTTTTTGTTTATTCTTTTGGTATAACTTCTTATTTTTTACATAAATGTTACATAAATTGTTGCATTTTTATATTTATTCTTTTTAATTCCAGCCTTTTCACCAGGTTTTTCCTTTTGATTGTTAATTATTATATTTTAATATAATAATTAAAATATATTATTTTATTGTCTATCTTTTATTTATTGTATTATAAATGTATTTATTTTTTATACATTTTAACTGCACTGACCTATTTATTTTTGTGTATTTTTTATTTCCTTTTTATTTATGTTTTAAGAATTTTTTTTGAGCAATCAGCTTTTGGTTTGAATTTTATTTTATTTAAAAAAAATGGGAAAAATTGTTTTCTTTGTTCAGGATATGTAGTAACAATTAATATTTAATTGTAATTTAACCTTTTTTATGTAATTTCCTTTTTTTAATATATATATATATATATATACTTTTAGATTCTTTATTTTATTATTTATAGTATAATAAAATTGTTTTCCATTCATTTTATCATTTTTGATTGTTCATTTCATTTTTATTTTATTTCATTTTATTTATTTATTTTTTTCCATTTTATTTTATTTTTTTTGGCTGGTGGGGAATAGATTTTTTTTATTTGATTGTTCTCTTCTTTTATTGGTAATTTCTATATACTTCTTATATATTCTTTATTTTATTATTTATAATATTATAAAATTGTTTCCATGTTTTCCATTTGTTGTATAATTTTTGATTGTTCAGCCTGTGGTCTTTTTTTATTTTATTTTACTTAATTTAATTTAATTTAATTTAATTTTGTGTTATTTTATTTTATTTTATTTTTTTGGCTGGTGGGGAAAATGGTTTTCTTTGTTCAGGACACATTTCATGTTTAATTGTAATTTAATCTTTTTTATATTCTTACTTTTATTTGTAGTGTAATGTTTTATAGATTATTTTTTTATTGGTAATTTCTATGTACTTCCTTTATATTCTTTATTTATAGTATTATAAAATTGTTTACCATTTATTTTATTATTTTTGATTGTTCAGCCCGTGGTTTTTATTTATTTATTTATTTTTATTTTATTTTATTTTATTTTTTGACTGGTGGTTTTCTTTGTTCAGGACACAACATTTCATACTTAATTATAGTTTAATCTTTTTTATATTCTTACTTTTATAAGAACTTTTATATTTGTAATTTCTATATACTTCTTTTATATTATTTATTTTATTATTTATAGTATTATAAATTATTGTTTACCATTTATTTTATTATTTTTGGTTGTTCAGTCTGTGTTTTTAATTTAATTTAATTTAATTTTATTTTATTTTATTTTATTATTTCCAGTGGCCTGTGTGTTCATGTGTTATATAATTATAATTGAATCATTTTCGACCTCAGTAGTCACTCATGCGAGCATCTCTCTGGCGTTTGCCGTCGTGAGCATCGTGTGTTTTTTTTTGTTTTTTTTTCTGAGGCGGATCTCAGTGAGTCAGCAGGAGCGCTGGACGTCTCTATGGGCTCTAATCTCATCTCTGGCTACAGTAGACCATTTATTCCTCACTGTACAGCAGACACTTTATCCGCTGAGAGCCGGTTCTCCGTCGCATTAGGGGCCGTTTGTGCTCATGCGCAGTGGAATGGCAGGAATGTGGCCGGGATCTGATGCGGCCCCTCGTCCCGCAGGAGTCGCTGGATAATGACCAGCGCTGATGCATTCAGGTGGAATCCTGGGACGGCTGGAGCGTGTCGGGACAAAATGAGAGACAGAGAGAGCAAATGAAGGACAGGGGCGGGTGAGCGGATAAAAAAACCCATGAGTCAGAATTCCTGAGATTGGAATTTCAGGATTAAATTAAAGGGATCATTGAAACAGTTGGGAATGCAGAGGAGAGTCAGGGTGGTGATGGATGTTGAATACAAAGCTTTAACATTTCATTTTAATATTTGCAAGTTTAGTTTAGATTGTGTATAGAGAGAGAGGGAGAGCTCTTTATTTTCGCATGTGTTATTTATTTTACAGTGTTTTCTTATTTTGGAAAATAAATAAATTTATACACAATAAAACAACCACAGAAAACAACCAACATTTAATCTCTTCACCAAACAAAACGGACCAACATTCTTTAACGGACTGAAATAATTGAAGGATTGAAACGACGTTTAAATGTCTTAACCAAACAAAACCAATCAACATTTAAATCTCTTAACGGAAAAAAACCCAACTGTTACTGTATTTAAATCTCTTAACTGAATGTTACTGATCAACATTTAAATCTCCAAACCAAAAGAAACCAACCGACATTTAAATCTGTCAACGGAACAAAACAGCCTGATGTTTAAATCCCTTTTCTGAACGAAACCAACCAACGTTTAAATCTCTTAACGGAAAAAAACAACTGGCGTTTTCTTAACTGAACAAAACCAACCAACATTTAAATCTCTCAGCCTCAACCTTAAATCTCTTAACGGAACAAAACTGACTGGTGTTTACATCTCTTTACTGAATAAAACCAACCGATGTTGAAATCTCTTAACCGAATGAAAGTGACTAATGTTTAAATCTCTTAATGAAAAACAACTGCTGTTTAAAACTCTTAACTGAACAAAACCGACCAACATTTAAATTTCTTAACCGCACAAAACTGACTGATGTTTAAATCTCTTAACGGAAAAAAACAACTGCTGTTTAAAACTCGTAACGGAGCGAAACCGACTGATGTTGAAATCTCTTTACTGAACAAAGCCAACCAACATTAAAAGGAGAAGTCCACTTCCAGAACAACAGAATTAAATGGGCCTGAATTAAATGGGCCAATGTTTAAATCAGTTAACTGAATAAAACCAACCAACTTTGAAATATCCCAACCAAACAAAATAGACCAACATTTGAACCTCTTAACAGAACAAAACCCGACTGATGTTTAAATCTTTTAACTGAACGAAACTGAACAACGTTTAAATTTCTTAATCGGAATAAAATAGACCAACATTTAAATCTCTTAACTAAACAAACCAACCAACATTTAAATCTCTTGATTGAATGAAAACCGACCAATGTTTAAATCTCCTAACCAAACAAAACCAACTGATGTTTAAATCTCTTAACCTGAATAAAATAGACCAGCGTTTACAACGTTTACATTTCCTAACCAAACAAAACCGACCAACATTTAAATCTCAACTGAACGAAACTGACTGATGTTTAAATCTCTTAACTGAACGAAATAGACCAACTTTTAAATCTCTTAACTAAACAAACCAACTAACGTTTAAATCTCTTAACTGAACAAAAACTGACCAATGTTTAAATCTCTTAATTGAACAAAACCGACCAGCGTTTATATCTCTTAAATTGAATGAAACCAATCAACGTTTAAATCTCTTAACCTGAACAAAACAGACCAATGTTTAAATCTCTTAACAAAACCAACCAACGTTTAAATGTCTTAATGGAACCATTAAGCAAAACAAAACCCTAAATCTCTTAACTGAACAAGACTAACCGACGTTTAAATCTCTTAAACTGAATGAAACGGACCAACATTTAAATCTCTTAATGGAACAAAACCGACCAATGTTTAAAATCTCTTAACCAAACAATACCAACTGACGTTCAGATCTCTTAAAGGGGTCATCGGATGCTAAGTTCTGTACCTGTACTTGTAAATATCTTAACCAAACGAAACCCACCAACATTTAAATCTCCTAATGAAACAAAACAGGCCGACATTTAAATCTCTTAAAACTGACCACAGTTTAAATCTCTTAATGGAAGGGAAACTCACCAATGTTTAAATCTCTTAAACGAGCAAAACCGACTGAGTCTCTTAATAGAACAAAACTACCCAAAATTTAAATGTGTTACTTAAACAAAACCGACAAATATTTGAATGTCTTAATGGAACAAAACCAAACGACATTTAAATCTCTTAATCAAACAAAACCCACAAACATTTAAAGCACATAATAAATGAATCAGTTGGATAATCAAATTCAAATCCTCTTATGTGTCGTTCATCAGATGATTGAAGTAAACTGGTTTGTAAAGAACATTTCATGTTGACTTTGAGGCCTGTGTCTGCGTCAAGAACGATAACAATCCGTCTGTCGGCATGTGAGAGAGAGAGAGAGAGAGTCATGTAAAGACAAACATGCCATCCCAGTGGCTGTGATCACAATGTGGCCAACGGTTACATTCGACCTTTGACCTTTGACATTTAACCGCTTCCACAGTATTGTCCTTTGAGATGATGTTGTTGTGATGGTGACGTGTGTTTGACAGACCAACAGACCGTCAGTGGTCGTCTCACACACACATCTGTGGCAGAATAGGAATTAAAGGGATCGTTCACCCAAAAATGAAAAATCAGTCATTACTCAACCTGAAGTTGTTCTGGTCTGTGCATTTTCATGTATCTTCACTATTTAAGTGAGGTTGAGGGGGGTTGTGGTTGCCGTGGCGACATACCTGGATGACCTCATGCTTGGCGACAGCCGCGAGGGGAAGCAGAGTCCACGGTGACCTCACCACCAGATATCGCCGTGGAAACACTGATTCATGCTGTAAAAAAACAGAGCCTCGAGCGCCGACCCCCGAGAGCCGCTAAAACAGCCCGTAAACCTCACGCACGCACACCTCGCTGTCCGCCCCGCGCTGTTTTCGAGCGTTCCTTTTATCCAGCAGGTCACTTCCTCTAAATCTTTTCTCCTCATAAAAGTTTTTACATGTTTCCTTCAGCATTACATCACCCTCGGCCCCTGCTGATGATGTCATCCACGGGTCCTGGCAGTGTCTGAAATGCACTTTCTCCTTACGGGCCAACATTCGCCTCCTGGACTGGATTTACAGAAGCACTTTCACTCTTACGAGGGCAGAGTTTGATTTTACGCAACCGTGATCACTTTTTTTTTTGTACTATTACTCAATAAATTCTCATGGAAGTGACTCAGATTGTCATTTCGAGTTCATTTCCATTGGGATGTGACTGAAAGTGGTGTGTACTGTGTAATTAGTTCATTCATGTCAGTTAGAGGACTGATTGTGAACATGATTGGCTGGCATTATCAGATTGACAGGCTGATCAGCCAATCACAGAACACTAGTGGCACCGCCTCCCGTTTTTAATTGATTCCTCAGAAACTTTAGAATTAATGAATGTTGTATTTGGTTCATTAAGAAAAAAATGATCAGAATGGTGTAATGCACTACTGGGAGATATTTTGCCCTCACGTTGTAAATATCTAGAACATTTTTTATTTCTTTCAATGGCATTTTTCCCTTTAAATCCTTGTTAATTTCTGTCCCTGGTTCTTGGACGGGAAGAGAGCATGTTGTAATTCAGAGGAACTAAATCCAGGTCCGGATGTCTCTCTCTAACTTTCTCTCTCCTCTATAAATGTGTAATGTGAACACAACTGTTGCATTTAGCTCTTAAGTGACTATAAACAAGTTTAATTATTGCATCATAATGTTTGACCACCAAGTGTCAGACAGCCAACGGCTCTCGCTTCAGATTTCAATTTTAAGCCAATCCTCTCGGTTTAAAATTCCCTGGATAAATTTCAGTGGTGAAGTCACATACTGTTTTGCTGTACAGTTGCTAGGGTGTTGCTAAGTGGTTGCTAGGGTGTTCTGATTGGTATATTCTTTGCTATATAGTTGCTAAGGAGCTCTGGGTTGTTTCTAGGGTGTTGCTATATCATTCATGTTGTGTTCTGGGCAGTTGGCAGGTGTTGCTATGTTGTTGCTAGGGTGTTCTGATCGGTGTATACTTTGTTTTCAGTTGATATGGTGTTGTGGGTAGTTTCTAGGGAGTTACTATATTGTTGCCAGGGTGTTGCTATGGGTTGCTAGGGTGTTTTGATTGGTATATACTTGCTACAGTTGCTACAGTGTTCTGGGTAGTTGCTAGGGTGTTGCTATATGGTTAAAAGATTGTTCTGGCCAGATGCCAGGGTGTTGCTAAGGTGTTCTTTATTGTACATACTTTGATATATAGTCATTAAGGAGTTCTGTGTAGTTTCTAGGGTGTTTCTATATGGTGCATGAGTGTTCTGGCCAGTTGGTAGAATGGTTTGGCTAGTTGCCAGGGTGTTGCTATGTGGTTGCTGGGGTGTTTTGATTGGTATATACTTTGCTGCAGTTGCTAAAGTGTTCTGGGTAGCTCTAGGGTGTCACTATAACATTCAAATTGTGTTCTGAGCAGTTGGCAGGTGTTGCTATGTTGTTGCTAGGGTGTTCTGGTCAGTGTATACTTTTTTAACAGTTGCTATGGTGTTCTGGGTAGTTTCTAGGGTGTCGCTATATTGTTGCCAGTGTTGCTATGTTGCTATGTGGTTGCTAGGCTGTTCTGATTGGTGTATACATTTGCTACAGTTGCTAAGATGTTCTGGGTAGTTGCTAGTGCATTGCTGTGTGGTTAAAAGATTGTTCTGGTCAGTTGCCACGGTGTTGCTTAAGGTGTCTAAATAGTATATAGTTTGATATACAGTTGCTAAGGAGTTCTGGGTAGTTTCTAGGGTTTTTCTATGTATTTGAAATTGTGTTGTGGCCAGTTGCCAGGGTGTTGCTAAGATGTTCTAAATGGTATACTTTGATATAC
Organism: Labeo catla; assembly: GCA_012976165.1. Lineage (NCBI taxonomy): Eukaryota > Metazoa > Chordata > Actinopteri > Cypriniformes > Cyprinidae > Labeo > Labeo catla. The sequence continues at coordinate 103,036 of VONZ01001278.1, read as the reverse complement.
AGTTGCTCTGGAGTGTTTCTATATGGTGCAAGGGTGTTACTATGTTGTTAAGGATTTTGAGCGACAAATACTTGCTTGCTAGCTTTACTTACTGTTGCTATGCAGTTTCTAGGGTGTTCCGGATAGTTTCTAGGCTCTTGCACTATGGTTAAAATGTGTTCTGGCCTGTTGACAGGGTGTTTCTAAGGTGTCCTGAGTGGTATATACTTTCTGAGTGTTCTGAGCAGTTGCCAGGTGCTGCTGTGTTGTTGTTAAGGTGTTCTGATCAGTGTATACTTTGTTTTACAGTTGCTACTGTGTTCTAGGTAGTTTCTAGGGTGTTGCTTTATTGTTGCCGAGGTGTTGCTATGTGGTTGCTTGTTTTGATTGGTATATACTTTGCTACAGTTGCTAAGGTGTTCTGGCCAGTTGCCAGGGTGTTGCTAAGGTGTTAATGGTATATACTTTGATATACAGGTTCTGGGTATGGTTCAAGAGTGTTCTGGTCGGTTGCCAGGGTGTTGCTATGTTGCTAAGGTATTCTGAGTGGTGAGTACTTTGTTGTTATACAGTTTCTAGGGTGTTGCTATGTGATTGAAGTAGTGCTCGGGCCAGTTGCTATGGGGTTGCTAAGGTGTTTTGAGTGCTATTCTCTTTGTTTTTATACAGTTTCTAGGGTGTTGCTAGTGTGTTCTAAATTGTACAGTATATAGTTTGATATACAGTTGCTGTTGAGTTCTGGGTAGTTTCCAGGATGTTGCTAAGGTATTCTGAGTGGTGAATACTTTGTTTTTATACAGTTTCTAGGGTGTTCTGGGTGGGTTCTAGGGTGTTGCTATATGGTTGAAATAGTGCTCTGGCCAGTTACCAGAGTGCTGCTATGGGGTTGCTAAGGTTTTGAGTGGTATGTTCTGTTTCTATACAGTTGTTAGGGTGTTCTGGCCAGTTGCCAGGGTGTTGCTAAGGTGTTCTAAATGGTATATACTTTGATATACAGTTTCTGTTGAGTTCTGGGTAGTTTCTAGGGTGTTTCTATATGGTGCAAGAGTGTTCTGGCAGTTTCTATGGTGTTGCTATGTGATTGAAGTAGTGCTCTGACCAGTTTCCAGAGTGTTGCTATGGGGTTGCTAAGGTGTTTTGAGTGGTATGTGCTTTGTTGCTTGGGTGTTCTATGTGGTTGCTAGGGTGTTGTGATGCATTTTTATGCAGTGTTTTTTGTAAGTGGCTGCTAAATGAATAAATGTAAATATTTTTCTGTTTCAGACAGAGGCCATGAAAACTGCGTTGACTGAGCTTGGCCTCAATATAGTGGAGATGACCGATGAATCGGCCACGCTGGATGGAGGAGACGTCCTGTTCACAGGTACCAAATTTAATGCCTTTGTTAAACATAGACTGCCCTATGTGGCAGCAGCAGCCATACAGACAAACAGTACAGACATACAGACAAACCATATGAGACAAGCCAATCACAGATGATCATCTAGCAAAATATGTACAGAGGAGTCTGAAAGTCTAAAATCACTCATAAGAACGTCTCTGTTTTGCATTTATTTATCTTTTAATGCCATGTTATGTATACAAATTTAAGCAGCAGAACAATTTCACAAGAAGTTGAAACCTGATGTTCTCCAGCATGATTTTAAAGAGCATCTTGAGCATTGTTTGCTTAGTTTTGATTAGTCACCTACAAACAGAGCAGAAAATTAAATATTTTACTGTGTCTCATACTATTTGACCCCACTGACCAAAGATGCATGAAACTATGATGACTATTTTTGCCTTTTAACTCTTTTCCACCAGCATTTTTTAAAGACTATATCTGGATTGAATTCTGAACAATCAACAAATTATAGATGGAGTAGATTGCTTCCATCAACACCCCCAAAGCATCACAGTCCAATGGTCCTAATGGTGGGGAAAGAGTTAACTATCAAAACACACTCATTCCTCTATGTTTATAAAAAGTCTCAACTGCACTTTTAAACAGTTCTTTCTAAAAAATCTGCAGCTGTGAATCAGCTTTACTTGCTGTGGAAATGTTCCTCCTACTAACGTTCATTGTGTCTGGTTGGTTCCCTGAATTCAATGTGGGTCACCTTTAGTGGTGGCTGGAAAACTGCAGCCGTACACCTAATTGGGTCTGGAGACGTTCGGCTGGAGTTGTTCCCGGCCAGAAACATTTCTTTCTGGCGTCATGAAGCTCGTATCTGCTGTGTAAAACGTTTAGTGGCTACTGTTCTGGATTCAAGCATCACGTTCCACTGTTCCCAGATCAGACCAGAGCTAATGATGCACAAACTTAAAACCGTTACACCAGAATATGTCAGAAATTGATTTCAGATCACTGTTTAAAAGAAACATACATTTTTACAGATAAATGTTGAAGCTTCTCACTGGCCTCAGATCAGAAGGTTCAGTGGCGGTGATATGGAGTTAAACCCGGTGAACTCAAAGTCATTAAGAAGCTTTAACTAATGTCTCTTTGCAAATTAGTTTGGTTTCCTTTGATCAGTCACGGAAACTAGATACAATCCAAATTGATGTCTAGACCAGTCTCATTAATGTCAATGAGCAGATCAGCTGCTGCAGATTCTTCTGGAAATTAATGTAAATGTTTGTCTGGTGTTAAGGTAGAGAATTCTTTGTTGGATTATCAAAGAGGACCAATCAGAGAGGAGCAGAGATCCTGGCCGACGTGTTTAAGGTGAGTCTGATCTATCTGTCTGCCTATATTATATCTGACTATGCCCGTCTGTCTGTCTATACATCTGTCTATCCATCCATCTGTCTATACATCTGTCTCTCTGTCCATCTGTCTATACATCTGTCTATCTGTATGTCTGCCTATACATCTGTCTGTCCGTCTGTCTGCCAGTACATCTGTCTATCCGTCTATCTGTCTATCCATTCACCTGTCTATACATCTGTCTCTCCGTCGGCCTGTCTATTTCGTTCTCTGTATGTTCATTGCTGTCATCTGTATGTCTCGCCTATACTTCTGTCCATTCGTCTGCCAGTACTTTGCTCTTATCCGCTTCATTCGTCTATCCATTCACCTGTCTATAAGCATCTTCCGTTCTCCGCCGCCTGTCTATACATCTATCCATCCGCTTGTCTATACATCTGTTCATCCGTATGTTCGCCTATACATCTGTTCGTCTCGTCTTGTCTGCCAGTACATCTGTCTATCCGCTTCATTCGTCTATCCATTCACCTCTGTCTATACATCTGTCTCTCAGCCCCGCTTCGTCTATTCATCTGTCGCTTCCGCCTTGTCTATACATCTGTCTATCTGTCTGTCTGTCTGCCAGTACATCTTTGTCTGTCCGCTTCATATCTATCTATTCACCTATACATACATTCGTCTCTCCGCCCGCTTGCCTATTCATCTGTCGCCTCGCCTGTCTATACATCTGTCTATCCGTCTGCCTGTTCATACATCTGTCTGTCCATCCACCTGTTCGTACATCTTCTTTCCATCTGTCTGTTCTATACATTTTGTCTCCGCCCACCTGTCTATACAACTGTCTATCCAACCACCTGTCTGTGCATCTGTTCGTCCGCTTCTGTCATATACATCTGTTACATGCTGCCTGTCTATACATTGTCTCTCTCAGTCTGCCTGTCTGTACATCTGTTCTCCTCGTTCGTTTGTTTCAGATATCTATGTGTCTCGCTGTGCCATTCGTCTATCCGTCCGCTGTCTATACATCTGTCTATACATGCTCTGTCTATACATTCGTCGTCCATCCACCTGTTCGTACCGCCTGTCTTCCGCCTCTCCGTTCGTCTATACATTTGTCTCCATCCACCTGTCTATTATTCTACTCTTGTCTATACTCTTGCCTATGTTGCCGTCTCATTTGCTCTATACGCCCGCTTCGTCTATAAGCATCTGCTCTCGTCTACTTCCGTTCATTCGTCTGCCTCGCCCGCTACATCTGTTCATATACCGTCTATCCTCGGCCCGCTTCGTCTATACATTCGTCTATCCACCTGTCCCGCTTTGCTCTATACATTCGTCTATCCGTCCGCTTGTCTATAAGCATCTGTCTATCCGTTCACCTGTCTATACATTCGCGTCTATCCGCCTATCCTCTGCCTGCCTATACATCTGTCTATCCGCCTGTCTGCCTACATTTGTCTATTCGTTCGTTCGCCTGTACATCTGCCCGTCCATCTGTTCGTCTATACATGTCCATCCGTCTGTCTATCCGCCTGTTTGCTCACATCTGCTCATTCGTTCGCCTATTCTATACATTTGTCTATCCATCCGCTTGTCTATACATCTGTCTATCCGCCACCTGCTCTATACATCTATTGTTCACTTATCTATACATCTATTCTGTTCTTATTTGCGTATTCATACTTCTGCCTATCTATACATCTCTATTCGTCTCGCTTTTATATCTGTCTATATCGTCCGCCTGTCTATACATTCGTCTATCTCGTCCGCCTGTCTATACATCTGTCTATCCATTCACCTGCCTGTCTATATCTGTCTATCCGTCTCTACGGTCTATACATCTGCCTATCCGGTTCTTCGTCTATACATTCGTCATCTGTCTGCCTATACATCTATACTATCTGTCTGTCTGCCTGCCTGTACATCTGTTCGTCCATCTGTTCGTCTATACACGTCCATCCGCCTGTCTATCCGCCTGTTTGCTATACATCTGTCTATCTGTTCTGCCTATCTATACTTCTGTCTATCCGCCCGCTTCTGTCTATAAGGCATCTCTCCGTCTATCTATCCGCCCACCTGTCTATACATCTATCCATCCGTGATGCTTTGCCATACATCTGTCTATCCTGCCTATATATCTGTCTGTCGTCGTTCGTTCGCCAGTACATCTGTCTATCCGCTTTATCTGTCTATATCCATTCGCCTGCTCTACATCTGTCTCTCCTCGCCCGGCCTTGCCTATTCATCTGTCGCTATTCCGCGCTTCGTCTATACATTTGTCTATCTGTCTGTCTGTCTGCCAGTACATCTGTTCGTCCGCTTATCTATCTATTCACCTGTCTATAAGCATCTGTCTCCGCCCGGCTTGTCTATTCATCTGTCGCCTCGCCTGTCTATACATCTGTCTATCCGTCCGCCTGTCTATACATCTGTCTGTCCATCCACCTGTCTGTACATCTCTTTCCATCTGTCTGTCTATACATTTGTCTCTCTCATTCCACCTGTCTATACAACTGTCTATCCAACCACCTGTTCAGTACATCTGTCTGTCCGTCTGTCTTAAGTCTATCCGTCTGCCATGCTGCCTGTCTATACATCTGTCTCTCCGTCCGCCTGTCTGTACATCTGTCTATCTGTTCGTTTGCCTATATCTATATCTGTCTGCTGTACATTCGTCTATCCTCGTCTCCTCGTCTATACATCATTCGTCTACATGCTGCCTGTCTATACATCTGTCTGTCCATCCACCTGTCTGTACGCCTGTCTCTCTCGCCTGTCTGCTCCTATACATTTGTCTCCATCCACCTGTCTATTCACCTGCTCATATCCGTCTGCTTCGTCTATACACCTGTCTACATGCTGCCTGTCTATACATCTGTCTATCCGTCGCCTTGTCTATATACATCTGTCTATCCGGCCTACCTGTCCACTATCCGTCTCAGCTTGACATCTGTCTATCTGTCCGCCTGTCTATACATGTCTATCTGTTCTTGTCCTATCTGTTGCTTCGTCTATACATCTGTCTATCCGCCCGCCTGTCTATACATCTGTTCATACACCTGTTCATACATCTGTCTTATCCGTTCTGTCTGTCTATACATCTGTTCATCTCGCCTGTTCGCTCTATACATCTGCTCTATCCGTTTGTCTGCTCTGTACATCTGTCTGTCCATCTGTCTGTCTATACATGTCCATCCGTCTGCTTATCCGCCTTTGTTTGCTCTACACATCTGTCTATCATTCGTCTGCCTATCTATACATTTGTCTATCCATCCGCCTGTCTTGTCTATACATCTGTCTATCCGGCTCACCTGTCTATATACATCTATTTGTTACCTATTCTATATATATCTTTGTCTATTTCCGGGCTTCGTCTATACATTCGTTGTCTATCGTCTGTTGGCTATACATTGTCTATACATCTGTCTATCCGGTCTATCTTCGTCTCAGACATTCGTCTATCCACCGCTTCGTCATCTGTCTATCCGTCGCCGTCTATACATCATTCGTCTATCCGCCCGCTTCGTCTATACATCTGTCTATCCGCCTGCCTGTCTATACATCTGCTCATTACATCCATCTATCTGTCATACATCTGTCTATCTGTCTGTCTGCCCGTACATCTGTCTGTCCATCTGTTCGTCTATACACGCCCATCCGCCTGTCTATCCGCCTGTTTGCCTATACATCTGTCTCATCTGTTCGCCTATCTATACAATCTGTCTATCCGCCGCTTCTGCTATATACATCTGTCTATCCGTCCACCTGTCTATACATCTATCCATCCGCCTGTCTATACATCTGTCTATCCGTCTGTCTATTTGTCTGTCTGTCTGTCTATACATGTCTATCTGTCTGCCTATACATCTGTCTGTCTATATATCTATCCGTTTGTCTTTGTATGTCTTTCCATCTGTCTGTCAGACAGACAAAGAGACAATTAAATAGACAGATAGACAGATACATCTGTCTACACATCTGTCCATCCGTCTGTCTATACATCTATTTATCTGTATACTGTATCTGTCTATCCGCCTCTCTGTATTTCTATTTATCTGTCTATTTATCTGACTCTTCGTCTGTCTATACATCCGTCTGTCCTGTGTCCTGTGTTTGCTGTCTGCCTGTTTGTCTGTTTCAGGGCGTCTCTATCCTGTGTTTCTGTCCGTCTGTCTTTCCTCCTCTTCTCTTCGTTCCCAGTGTTTAGTGTGGATCAGTTTAAGCTCCGTCGAGGATGTTTATTGTCTGCAGAGCTGCTCCCGCAGACCGAGAACCACGTCAGCCGCAGGCTTTGATTTCTGAATGAAAATCAAACGCCGGTTGTAAGAACAGAACATTCTTTGCTAATGTCACAGATGCTTCTAACGTCACAAGTTCATAACGAGCCACAAACGAGCTCGAGAAAGCCTGCAGCTCCTTATAGTTCACATGCTGATGGTTTATGGAAACTCTTAATCAGTGCAAAATCGCACAGGTCGCTAAAGTGAAAGCAGAGCTGCTTATCGAAACGTGTTCATAGTACGACGGACAACAATGTTTATAAATACGTCCATACTTTCCACAAAAACATTCCCTTGTTCTCTCCTCAAGAATCTCTGGGCGCATTTTCTCCTCCCTTCAAAGTCTGGAGCCCTTTCGGTGTCTTTTTCCAATAAGCAAACCATTTTTTTCCTTTTTGATTACCCACTGAGCCAATGCGCTAGTAGTTTATTTGGAGTACACAATATTTTCATTCTGTTTTTATGAGCAAATGTTTCTCCAGTCGGAGCCAAAATGCTTTTGCGCTGATGTGCGTCCCAACCGGACTCTGTTGTACAGGACTACGCCGTGTCCACGGTTCCCGTTCAGGGCAGACTTCATCTGAAGACTGTCTGCAGCATGGCCGCACCGGGTCTCATCGCCATCGGATCCAGCGAACCTGCGCAGAAAGTGCTGAAGGTATAAACAAACACAGATGTGTCTGAAAATATTCGTCAGAACTGCTTTCAACATGCTTTCATGCATATTAGAATGATTTCTGTAGGATCATGTGACACTGAAGACTGGAGTAATGATGCTGAAAATTCAGCTTTGATCACAGGAATAAATTACATTTGGACAGATATTCACAAAGACAACAGTTATTTTAAATTGTAAAAATATTTCACATTTTTTACTCAAATAAATGCAGCCTTGGTGAGCAGAAGAGACTTCAAAACCATTAAAAAAATATTCTAATTATTCCACACTTTTCTACAAAAGAAAACTCTTTTGCATGCATTAAACATTCCAAAATCTGAATTCGACTTGATATTGTCCAGTAAAAGCAGTGAACAGTTAAACGTAATGAATCCAAAGTCTTGCTCCATCACTAATGCGCTTCATTCCTCCAGCGTGCGGATCTCCGGGTCTAATGATAACGGGCTGTTCTGTGACGCTGGTTCTTGCTCAGATTCAGATCAACAGTTGGCACTGGAATGCCTGGATTTGGTGGGATCAGGATAACTGCGAACTGCACAAACATGAAAAACATTGTCATGGAAATTAGTCACATTGGGCCAAAGTTTCATTATCGCAAATGCCGCTTCTTCCATCCGCCTTTCTCTGTTGTTTTTGGATCATTCCCAGATTCCCAACAGGGAATCTTAGCGTTTCCCCTTCACGTTTGCAGGGATTTGGATGTGTGTCACCACAGTGTTTAATCACATGTGAGTTTGGCCTAAATTTACAGAACCATAAATGAATATACATGCATATATGTAATGCACACATGCTAGTAATTTGAAATGCATATAAAATTCATTTCGATTTAACATAAGGTTTAACATAAACTTCATGTGATGAATATGTCATTCACACAAAAATAAAAACAAATTTCTGCATTCAAATAAATCATGTCTATTTTTAAAAATTAGTTATAATTTTAATAACTATTTGATTTTATTTAAACTGTCATATATTTTTAGATTTTAAAACATTTTATTTACTTTTTTTATTTTTCTTTATTTTTATTTTCATATGAATTTCATATGAATTTTTATGTTTCTTTATTTGTTTGCATGAATTTATGAATTTGGCATCTATTTTATTTTTAAATAATGATATTATATTTTTGTTGTATTTTTTTAAACATTTTATGTAAATATAATATTAATATTAAATATTTTAATATTGTTTTATTTTTATATTGTGTCAATCACACACACACATAAAAAAACAGGTCAGATTTCTGCATTCAAATAAATCATGTCTATTTTTTAATAATTGTTTCCATTAACTATTTGATTTTATTTAAATAGTCATTTAGTTTTATATTTTTAAGAATGTTATTTATTTTTTAATTCTTTATTTTTTAGATTTTTATTTTCATACTTTTATATGAATTTTTATATATCTATTTTATTTGTTTGCATGAATTTGGCATCTATTTTATTTTTAAATAATGATGTTGTTATATTTTTTGTTGTATTTGTAGTTTTAATCATTTTATTTAAATATTTATAATATTAATATTAAATATTTTAATATTGTTTTATTTTTTTATTGTGTCAATCACACAAAAAATAAAAACAGTTCAGATTTCTGCATTCAGATAAATCATGTCTATTTTTTAATAATTGTGTCCATTAACTATTTTTTATTATATTTAAATAGTCAGAAATTTATTTATTTTTAAACATTTGATTTATTTTTTACTTTTTCTTTATATATATATATTTTTTTCATACTTTTATATTTGTTTTTTTTTTGTTTGTTTGTTTTTTGTTTGAATGAATTTATGAATGTGTCTATTTTATTTTTAAATAATGATATTTGTATTTTTAGTAATTCTATTTAAATATTTGTAATATAATATTAATATTAAATATTTTAATATTGTTTTATTTTCATAATTTTAAATATAATTTTCTATTATTTTTTAGAATATTTATATGGTTATAGTTAGTTCTATTTTATAAATATTTATAATATTTCTAATTGTATGTAATATGTTTATTATTTTATGTTAAACCTGTGAAATCCAAAAGGTTGGAAATATTATATATAATCCAAATAGATAAAAGTGTAAACAAGAGTAAACAAAATGTGCTATTCTGAAATCAAAACAGGGGATTCAGAGTTAAATGCAATCAATCCATTGTGTCGTTCGTCTTTTTTTCATTCATCACACGGACTGTTGTGTGTTCAGTGTCGCGTCGCCCTCTGCTGGTGTTTCACTGTATTACTGAGGGCATTTTTGACCGGTGACGGCATTTTGGGCGGCAGTAATGCTCGTGGTTTTCTCCTCTGCGGTTCCTGCTTCATTCTCACTCTAAACTTAGAGATTTTAGGACGGTCATTTACAGACAATACAATAGTTCGCTGTTAAACGCTTCATTGTGTGTTGCGTCAGCCTCGCTGTAATTATGCTTGATTTTATAAGGCTGCAGATGGAGATTCGGGCAGATTTAATGTGTTCTGCTTTACTCATTAAAAGAGTCGCTTATTATAGATTACAGAGGAATTAGACAGAGAGCTGCGAGTGTGTGTGTGTGGTTTTGAACAGACGTAAGTGTTATTATGAACACTATTGTGTGTTTCTCTGTGTCAATCACAGGCTCAGCTGCTCTCGATGAAGTCATTCTTCTAGAATAAATCAGTGTGGAGGCCAAAAATGAGAGTAAAGTTTCTTAATTTATTATTCTATTTTGTGCCAAAGCATAAATAGTATTTCACAAGTAGAAATAATCCGCTTCTAAATTCCCATCTAAATTAAATGATTCGCGAACCCACTGATCTGAATCAACCGATTCACGCTCCGAGTCCCGATCTAAATAATGTTTCGCGAACCAGAATTTCGGATCAGGACTCGCTGCGCAGATCGCGAATCTTTCGGTTCGATCCCCGCTCCGAAACCCCGATTTCAATCAAAAGATTTGCGAACCCGCTCCTAAGTTCCGATCTAAAACGCGATCCGAAGTCTGAATCTGAATAATGGATCGCGAATCATAATTTCAGATCATGACTCGGAGCGCGGATTGTGAATCATTCAATTCGCAAAATGATTCGCGAACCCGCTCTAAAGTACCGATCTAAATCAAATGATTCGCGAAGTTCCGATCGAAATCAAATGATTCGCGGAACGCGATCCGAAGTCCGGATCTGAATAATGATTCGCGAACCATAATTTCAGATCTCGACTCGAAGCGCGGATCGCGAATCTTTTAATTCGTAAAATGATTAGCGAACCCGCTCCAAACCCACGATCTAAATCAAATGATTCGAAAAGTTCCGATCTAAATCAAATGACTCGCGAAGTTCCGATCAAAATCAAATGACTCGCGAAGTTCCGATCGAAATCAAATGATTTCGGAACGATCCAAGTCGGATCTGAATAATGATTCGGTTCGATCGAATCAAATGATTCGCTAAGTTCGACCAAATGATTAATGCGATCCAGTCCGGATCTGAATAATGATTCGCGAAGTTCCGATCTAAATCAAATGATTCGCTAAGTTTCGATCGAAATCAAATGATTCGCGGAACGCGATCCGAAGTCCGGATCTGAATAATGATTCGCGAACCATAATTTCAGATCTCGACTCGAAGCGCGGATCGCGAATCTTTTAATTCGTAAAATGATTAGCGAACCCGCTCCAAACCCACGATCTAAATCAAATGATTCGAAAAGTTCCGATCTAAATCAAATGACTCGCGAAGTTCCGATCAAAATCAAATGATTTGAGTTCAAATGATTCGAAAACAAATGATTATGGAACGCGATCCGAAGTCCGGATCTGAATAATGATTCGCGTTCCGATCAATCAAATGATTCGCTAAGTTCCGATCGAAATCAAATGATTCGCGGAACGCGATCCGAAGACCCGGTCTGAATAATGATTCGCGAACCATAATTTCAGATCTTGACCCGAAACGTGGATCGCGAATCTTTTAATTTGTAAAATGATTAGCGAACCCGCTCCAAACTCCCGATCTAAATCAAATGATTTGCAAACTCTCGATCTAAATCAAATGATTCGCAAAGTTCCGATCTAAATAAAATGATTCGCGAAGTTCCGATCGAAATCAAATAATTCGCGAAGTTGCGATCTGAATCAAATGATTCGAGAACCCGCTCTAAAGTCCCGATCTAAATGAAATGCTTCGCGAAGTTCCGAAGTGAATCAAATGATTTGCGATCCTGTTGGAGTGCTTCGAAACAGTGAATCGTTTGCGATGCAACTCCGTTTCACCCATTTACGTGCATTTTAAATCATTACAAGCGATGTCGAAAATGAACGGCTTTTTCTGATCTGGTTTTGGTTAGTGAATCGCTTGAACTGAATGATCGAAGTAACGTTTTTGAATCAATCGGAGCGGTCCCAGCGTAAATGACTCACGCAATTGATTCGGTTTGTCTGTTTCTCATTTCGCGTCTTCCGCCATGTTTACACGACACAGTCAGTACTACAACTAGCTTAGTTCGCTAGCTTAATGACATAAACTGAAATAAGCGAAAAAGTATTATGTTTACGAGAAAAATAGTAATATTTCCACTCCAAAGATAACACCCATCACAAATCTGCGAACATATTCAGATGAGGTAACCGGTTTACCGCTAACTAGTAAAAACTGCATTAATATGACGAGCTGCACAGCAAAATACAAGTTAGATGGAAACATTATGATGGAGTTTGTAGCTTAATTCACTATTTTTTAAATAGTTTGAGATCAGTTGAAATCATCCAGTCATGTCAAACCATTGAAGTGAATGTTAAATTTATCAGTATATATTGTAATAAGTATTTGAGAAATTATTGTTATATCTGATTTTATTAGTCTAGATAGAGTAATAGTGTGTAAAGAGCAAATGAGAGAAGCAGATGAACACAAAACAGCATAACAGTATAAAGTTAACAACATAAAGTTAATCATGGTAAGCCTTATCATTCAGCTGAACTGTGCACATATTTTTTAAACACTTCGGCTACCTTATCTGTTAATTTCTCAGGTAATAGCAGTGGTATGAAATGTTTCAGATGCAGCAGAATTTACAACAACACTGTTTACATACACATATATTTATTTGTCTAATCAAATCTGATCTAACTTTTGTATTTTCTGTGGGTTTCTGTAGATCATGCAGCAGATGAGTGATCATAAATATGATAAACTGACGCTTCCTGATGATGATGCTGCAAACTGCGTCTACATGAACCTGGCGGGTAAAGGAGACGTCCTGCTGCACTGCACACCGGAGTGGTATCCTGAGAGCGCCAAGGTCAGAAACACACACACTCATGCACACATGATTATATAATTATTTAATATTACTAATATCTAAATGTTGACAGCCATATATGAGTGATTGCATTAGCAAAGACCATTAGAATAGTGTTTCTAGTTATAAATACTTTAATGACATCTCCATATGTCCATCATGAGGTTTGGTCAGATCTCAGATTGTTCTGGGCACATCATAAAATCTTGTTTTTTATCTTGTGTTTTGTCATGTGAAGGACAGGCTGTTTACGGCATAGCCATTTAACCTTTAAAATAAATCTAATTATATATTTATTAAAATATAACTAGTATAATTATAGAGTTGTATAAAAAATAATTTATTAAACATATATACAATTTTTTTTTGTTTGTTTGTTTGTTTTGGAGTGCATTTGCAAATGAAGAGTTTATTTTCAAAAATCATATTTTTATTGTGTTTATTGTGTTTTTGTTTTTTTTTACCTAATCAAAATAACCCAACCACATTTTGATTGAGATGAATTGAAATGCACAATGAAAAAACTTTTTTTTTTTTGAAAATTGTTAAAAACTGAGTTATCTGTTTTTGCAAATAAACTCTTTATATATAGTTCAAAATGCCAGTCTATCTAAAAATACTTAAATTAAATACTTAAATACTGAAATTTCCTGTTTTTTATATTTGTATTTTATAATGTGAAGGACAGACTCACATATAGATTAATATAGTAATAAATCTAAATTAATATATAAATAAAAATAAATTATTACATATAAATAAAAATTAATAAATTGATTAATGCGTTATGTACACTACCAGTCAAAAGTTTTTTAACAGTAAGATGTTTTAATGTTTTCTCTTTTACTCACCAAGCCTGCATTTATCTGATCCAAAATACAGCAAAATCAGTAATATTCTGAAATATTTTTACTATTTAAAATAACTGCTTTCTATTTGAATATATTGTAAACTGTAATTTATTTCTGTGATCAAAGCTGAATTTTCAGCATCATTACTCCAGTCTTCAGTGTCACATGATCATCAGAAATCATTCTAATAGGCTGATTTGCTGCTCAAGAAACATTTTTATTATTAATATTATGAATATTTAAAACATTTGAGAACATTTTTTTCAGGATTTGTTGATAAGTAGAAAGATTAGCATTTATCTGAAATAAATGGAGTCAGTGTAACTTATTTATTTATTAATTTATTTGGGGGAAAATTAAATTTAAATTGATCAAAGGGAAGATAAAGACTCATAATGTTACAAAAGATTTCTATTGCCGATAAATGCTGTTCTGTACTTTCTATTCACCAATGAAACCTTAAAAAACTTTCTACTCAGCTGTTTTCAAAATAATAATAATAATAATAAATGTTTTTGAGCAGCAAGTCAGCATATTAGAATGACTTCTGAAGGATCATGTGACACTGAAGACTGGAGTAATGATGCTGAAAATTCAGATTTGATCACAGAAATAAATTACATTTTAACAGATATTCACCTAGAAAGCACTTATTTTAAATAGTAAAAATATTTCTCAATTTTACTGTTTTTGCTGTACTTTGGATTAAATAAATGTAGGCTTGGTGAGCAGAAAAGAATTCTTTAGAAAACATTTCTGATCTTACTGATCAAAAACTTTTGACTGGTAGTATGTATATATACATACATATATGTGAAAATATGTATAATTAGGCGAAGTAATTATTACTGATATTACTCAAATAATATCAGTTGAACTGTCTCTTTAAGCTCGTGCGCGGCGTCTCGTGTTGATGTTGGCGTCACGCCGGGCCGTAATAGTTGAGCTGATTATCTGAAACAGAAAGAGATGCTTGCGGTTATTTTCAGACTTGTGTGCTGGAGGACTTTCAGGAAAACACGACTGGGCTGTTGGAGCTCCTCCATCAAATGACACACATCTCTTTATGAGGCTTTTTTGAGATGGTGTAATGTTGCTCTCGCTTTTTTTGCCCCGCGGCGTCTGAGATCTGCTCGCGCGTTTGGATGTTAACGTCATGAGCTGTGGATTGCACAACACTTCTGTGCGTTCATTAAAACTAAAAAAAAAAACTCTTTACAGTTGGATGTGAGATAAATTCAGAATTTTTAGTTGATTATTTGGGTTTTGTTTCTATTTTCTATTAAATATAATAATATTTTACATAAAAAAAAAACTAATTCATGAAGTGCTCAGAATTTGGATTTTGTTCAGTAATCATTAAATCATTATCATTAAATCTCATAAAGTATGAAAAATTGAAATGTTTAATTATCCCGTGAACCACATTATTTGTGAAATAATGTGTATGTAATATTTATATACAAACAGTATTTCACATGAAAAAACAGGTTAGTGTGCTTAGAATTTTGATTCAACTCATTTTAATTTATTATTCATTATTCATTATATATATATTATATAATATTTAAATTTAAATTCTGAGCAAATCATGAAATTGTCTCTCTTATGTGACGTTATATAATATTTGTTGATAAATATTATATAAATATTTCACATATGATGTGAAATAATATTTCTGTAAATATAGAATTATTATTAAAAATAGAACAAAATAAGCAAATAGTCAACTTAAAAATATAATATATAATATTTCCATTTAAATATTATTTCACTAAATATTAATCATGAAATCGTCTCTCTTATGTGACGTAATATTTGTCAACATATATATATAAATATGATTTCACAAATAATGTGAAATAATGTAGAAAGTAATTTAAAATAGAATAAATAGAATAATTTATAATAGAATAAAAACAAATAGTCAACTAGAAATTATAATATATAATATTTACATAAATATTATTTCAGTAAATATGAATGAATTAATAAAAATAAATAATATAACAATAATTGAATTATTAAATTACAATTCTGAGCACATGGAATTGTCTCTTATGTGACATTATATAATAGTTGTTAAGTTATATAAATATTATTTCACAAATAGTGTGAAATAATATTTCTATAAATAATATGTATATAAAATAATTTAAAATAGAATAAAATAAACAGAGTCTACTAAAAATTATAATATATAACATTAAATAATATTTCCATTAATATGTATAGAAAATAATTAAACATAGAATTAATAAACAAATAGTCAACTAAAAATTATAATATATAAAATTTACAGAAATATTATTTCACTAAATATGAATGCTTTAATAAATATTAATAACAATATTATATTAAATGAATTACTTAATTAAATTTAAATTCTGAGCACATGAAATTGTCTCTTATGTGACATTATATAATATTTGTTGAAAAATATTATATAAATATTATTTCACAAATAATGTCAAATAATATTTCTATAAATATGTATATAAAATATTTAAAATAGAATAAAATAAACAAGTAGTCTACTAAAAATTATATATTTACATATAAATTGAATTCACTAAATATGAATGCATTAATAAATAAAAATAATATAATATTAAATTAATTACATTTAAAATTCTGAGCACATCATGTAATTGTCTCTTATGTGACATAATATTTGTTGATAAATAATATTTCAAATATAATGTGAAATAATATTTCTATAAATAATATGCATATCATTTAAAAGAGAATAAAATAAATAAATAGTCAACTAAAAATTATAATAAATAATATTTACATAACACTAATAAGTAATACATAATTATTAAATTAATATTAATAATGAAATATTATTTCACAAATAAAAGAGAATTTCATAATGTGCTTAAAAAAATTTTTTTGGGGGGGGTTTTTGGTTTTTGGGTTGTGCTGTGAATCACCTGACAATGATGATAAAAACACTTAACACCATCACAGTTATTAGTTTCCATAATAAATATCCAGTCTGAAATGTTAAATGGCCCTTCAGTTACTCTGAACGGCGTCTGAAGGAGGTTTGATGTCTGACGTTTGCGTGTCTGACTGCAGGTGTTTGAGAAGCTGAAGGATCACATGCTCATCCCAGTGACCAATCAGGAGAAGGCAAAGGTGGACGGAGGGCTGACCTGCCTCTCGGTGCTCATCAACAAGAAGAACAACTGAGAGACGTGCAGAAACGTGTGTGTGTGCCCCACTCAAACAAAATAAATCAGATTTCAGTTTCATCTGCACGGAAGACAATATAAATCTTATTTCAGGTCTCAAACCAGATGCTTTATAATATGTGAGGAAAATAAAATACATGTATTTTTCTAACCAGCAACAAGGACTGGTTTAACTAGTCTCCAGGCCAGCCATCCTGACTAGTTCAACCAGTTCAGTCATGGTGGCCGTCCATCTATTGACCTTTTTTAGAAACAGTCAGTCTTTTAAAACTATTACAATTTTGATTGTTATAAAATCTAATTTGCGCTAAACCTCAAAATGTAGCTCTAACTGCTTAAATCATCTGGATCCACTCAGAATGCCTGAACCGAAATTGTTTAGCGCGTTTAGCGTCTATCAAGCCCCATAAATGCCTGTTTTTAAACAATGAATGCTGATTTTGTGTTGCCTAGATTGCAGAGCATCACCTTCATAAATAGATTTATAGAGCATTTGAACTGTATTTTCTGCTGAAGCGGTGGAATAAATATATTCACCGACCGCGCAGATGTGATGTGCAAAACAAGCCATAGTGAAAAGTGCTTTTATTGAGTAAATGAAGCAAAAAATAGTGTTTTATGGATTTATTTTTAAGTACAATTTGTGCATGTCCTGTAGTTGTGAAGGCAGATAATAATAATTTTAAAAAACAAAACAACTAAGAATGTTTAAATGTTTAAATAATGTGACCGTTTTAGAAAAACACTTCACTAGGGGAAAGTAGCGAACATTTTGGAAATGTTATTTTTGAAACTTCTTCGAAACTATTAAGTTGTAACATTTAAAAAAAAATGCCTAATTGAATTTGAATTCAAATTTGACTTTGAATTAACATTCTATTAATGTTACCAGAAGAACATTTGTTTGTAACTTTAAGAGAACCTTGCCTGAATGTTCTAAAAACGTTCTCTGTTAGCTTGAAAAGTGTTTGGAATAGAATACTAGTCTGCCGTATGTAGCGCATATTGAATTTTTGTGTTTTAACCTGAAAAAGAGGTTGATGTTGACAATCACCGGTGATATTATTTGGTTCGTTTGGTTGCCGTTACAGGAAATAGAAGGTCAGTTGGAGCGAAGTGAATTGTGGGATACAGTATTGCCGATGTAGCAGGTCATCCAGGTATTCCATACATGCAGAACATCTGCAGACTATGCAATCTTTACATACTGCAGAAGTAGAGTAGTACACCACTCGATTCATGATCCTCAGGTGTTGATTGGACGCTTTTCCTCACTGTGACATCAATCTAAACTGTGATGTCCAGTCAGACATTTGCCAACACTTACACTATTAAAAAATAAAAATAAAAAACAATTTGTTGAGTCAACTTAAAATATTTTGTTACACTTCTGCTTTAAAGGAGAAGTCCACTTCCAGAACAACAATTTACAAATAATTTACTCACCCCCTTTACATCCAAGATGTTTACAAATAAAATTTGTATACTTTTTAAGCATAAAAGCTTGTGTGGCACAGGCTCTGGGATGCACTTCCACAGGTCGTTCTTGATCGATTCGTTCATTTTGAACGTGACTCGGGAAGAACGACTCATCTCGGGAAGTGATTCGTTCAGTCGCGCATGTGCAACATCCTATTAGGTTCTGTACTGGAATTAGTTCACCTGTTTCGAGTCTTGGGTTTTTCGAGTCGTTCGTTCATCTTATGGGGCTGTCACGTGATGCCGATTTTGCCAAAATGAACGAAATGACTCGAAAAAAGATTCGTTCATTTTGCTGACTGAGACTCAAAGGTCCGAGTCGGTAAAATGATCCGAACTTCCCATCACTACTATGAATCATGTTTAAGCTCATGGTCTGTGTACTCAGGCTTAAAAAGGTAGAGTATGTCAAAAAGCTTCATCTTATTTTCTCCTACAACTTCAGAATCGTCCGACATCGTTGTACCTTTTTGTTTGTAAAGAGCGTTTGACTTACGTGTACTTTCTTAGTCTTTGCACATTCGCTTTGTAAACACTGAGTCTGTGGTTCCATGTACGTTCTGCATGACCTTTCGACGTGATTCAATAATTCGTGAACGCGCATCCCAGAGCCTGTGCTACACGAGCTTTTGTGCTTAAAAAGTATAAAAAAATCTATTTTCCAAAAAAAATGACCGATTGTTTCGCTAGATAAGACACTTCTTCCTCAGCTGGGATCGTTTAGAGCCCTTTGAAGCTGCATTTAAACTACATTTTGGAAGTTTAAAAGTGGGACACCAATCAAGTCCATTATAAGGAGAAAAATCCTAAAATGTTTTCCTCAAAAACCATAATTTCTTCACGACTGAAGACAGAAAGACATGAACATCTTGGATGACAAGGGGGTGAGTAAATTATTTGTGAATTGTTGTTCTGGAAGTGGACTTCTCCTTTAAAATTTTAAGTCAACTTAATCATCATCAAGCTACTACTACATATACTGTAAAAACGTTAATTTGGTGTAAAGTTGCTTTGCAGCGATATGTATCGTGAAAAGTGCTATACAAATAAATTTGAATGAATGAATAAGTTTAGTCAACTTGAAATATTAAGTTGTACAAAGTTTCAACTTAGATATTTGAGTTGGCTTAACTTAAAAGCTGGGCTTGTTACCCAGCTGCCTTAAATTTTTAAGTTGAATCAGTTTTTTTTTTTGAGTTGACTGAACTTAAAATTTTAAAGGCAGCCAGGTTAACAGATTATTTTAAGTTGACTCAACAAATTGTTTTTTACAGTGTATGTAATTAAACAGCATGCCAGTATTGGTGCATGCTGCCTTGACACAATCGATGGCTATGTCCTGTATTGGTACATTTGCATAGTATTAGCATCTAGGGAAATTACTTTAAATTCATTATTAGGCTATTTCACTTTTAGCTTCATATATTTAAAACCTGCTGTGGTGGCAGCATCGTTCTTCACAACTTTTCTATAACTGTAAAAGTCTGTAAACTTGTCAAACACAATGAATTATGGGTAATATTAGCTTAATGGACAAGCACAGATGCGTTGTAGGATGATTTGGGACACTTATTCATAAACAATTCCTGTTTTTAGATTTTTTTTTGTGGGTTTTCTATGGAAGTGTTTCCTCCACCTTTTGTCTCACAATTTTTATTAGTCTTGCAATTTTTAGGAAAAAAAAAAGGTCAAAATTGTGACATAATTGTGAAATAAACTCAATTGCTATATAAAAACGTTGCAAAATATAAACTCGCGATTCTGAGAAGTCAGATTTAAGAGATGTAAACTCGTAATTTGCAAGAAAAATGTCAGAATTTTGACTTTATAAATAGATTTATAGAGCATTTGAACTGTATTTTCTGCTGAAGCGATGGAATAAATATATTCGCCGCCTGCGCATATGTGATGTGTGAAACAAGCCATAGTGAAAAGTGCTTTTATTGAGTAATTGAAGGAAAAAATAGTGGTTTTGTAGATTTATTTTTAAGTGCATTCATTTGTCGTGCAGTTGTGATAGCAATACCCATATAATAAAAAGAACGTTTAGCTAACATTCTCATGAAATTATTAAAAAAAATATTTTCTTTAAATGTTTAAAAAATGTGAAAGTTAGAGAAAACATTAGGGGAAAGTTACACTGCGAACATTTTGCCAACGCAATTTTGCTAAATATAAACTCGCGATTCTGAGAAGTCAGAATTAAGAGATAAGAACTTGCCCGAAAATGTACTAATTTAAAGATAAAAATTTGGATTTAACTTCTTTATTTTGTAGAAGAAACAAAAAACAGAATCGCAACACTGGATTGCGAGAAAGTCAGAATTCAGAGTTTATATTTCGCAATTACGACTTTTCTTCTCATAACTGTGAGCTTACATGAAAACAGTTTGAAGAGAATATAAGGTAAAAAGAAAAAAAAAAAAAGAAGTAGGCTATGTGGATAAAGCAGCAATTATCTTTTTTAGTTTAATTTACCTCAGTAGTTTTCCCGCGTGTGACAATTAGCTAAAGTTGCTAATCCGACAAACAGCCTTCGACAAACAGCTCCTCAGTTTAACGGTTTTCAAGTGTTTTAGGATTCGCCGAATTGAAGAAACAGCGTTACTCTGTCGTAATGGTTGAGTTTATTTCTCCTCCTGAGGAGAAAATGAAGATTTAAGGTTCTGAGACGCGGGCTTGCGCCAATCAAACAATCCCAACACTTTTACGATGTCCACAGATAAACACATCAGCCGCCTTTTATAACAAAGTGAATTATGTGCCACGATGAAAGCGCAGGGCTGTCATTGTTTCATATATCGGTCTCATTCTTCGTCTCCTGGAAGCTTTGCAAAATACGTTATCGTTATTTCTCTGCCAGAAAGACACTTGTAAAATATCCTGCACTTGTCCCAAGTCCCACTGTATGACATCACAGTCATAAAGAAGCCGGCGTTTACTAGCGATCTGCTCATCCAGAAAGAATGCCGTGTTTCATCATAAACTTCAATTCACCCTGAGTTTTTCCTCTTATCATCTCACCAAATTCATGCCGAAATCTGTCATCATCCTAGAAAAGAAACCGTCTCAGGTCTCCGGGATTCTTCTGCCTGCAGTATTTTCTTTCTACTCTTGTATTTACTAAAAAGTAAATGATTTTTAAGGCGACGCACTGGACTGGTCGATCAGTCAGTGGTTTTCTGTTGGGAAATGTTTGGTAGATGTGACTCAGGACTTTTTCAGATGTGATTTGTATGTGCCATAATTCCTTTATCACTGTGTCTTTGCTCTTTGTAATGATTTTGTTGAATTTATAAAATAAAGTAGCTTGTGAATAAGTGTTTTGTTGTATTATTCTGTGATTGTGACTTGATATGTTCGCCATTCACATTCATTCAACCCCGTTTACATACATCTGCTGCTTATTTGTGTCGAATGCAGATGGAAATTAATTATAGAAATGAATAGGCTACTTTTATTTAGCAAGAATGCTTTCAAATGATCAAAAGTGATGATAAAAACATTTAAAATGTTACAAAAGATTTCTATTTCAGATAAATGCTGTTCTTCTGAACTTTATATTCATCAAAGTAGCTGTTTTCAACATCATAATATTCTTCTTTAGCAGCAAATCAGAATATTATAATCATTTCTGAAGGATCATGTGACTGGAGTAATGATTCTAAAAATTCAGCTTTGAAATCAGGAATAAATTACATTTTAAAATATATTCAAATAGAAAACAGTTATTTTAAATAGTAAAATATTTCAAAATTGTACTGATTTTGATTACGTTATTAATGACCCAAAACGATATAGTACATTACACATATTAATATACATTTTAAGTATCGTCTGCGTCCAAATACATTTTGCAGGATAGATAGCTATACATAAATACAAGGGTAATTCAATTTAATGTAACTTTAAAATTAAGATGGAAAGCTTCGGATTTAGTTCAACTGGAAAGCGGAAAACTATTTCCGGTTATTCCGCCAGAGGGCGCGTAGTGACTCAAAAGCTGAATTCACCATTGAGCCGCATTCAAATCTCACGATGTGTTCTGTCTTAATGGAGGTACTTGTACACTAAGAAGCATATTTGTTTAAATGTTTTAATTCCGCATATTAGAATGTGGGATACACATCAAAATCCATCCAGCCATCTCCATAGAACGATTCATTTAAAATACCTCATCCAGTGATCGCAAATTATTCTGATTGGTCCGACGGATGAGCGCTGAGAAATGTAACTGGTAGCACGTGACATCGCCATCTACTACAAAAGCGTTCTGAATCTTAATACTCAACAATAATACTACACAATAGCTCCTGATTTTAAAATGCACCGAATAGAAAAATTAAATAAACACATTTAATTAAACAATTACCTTTCACGCAGTTCGATTTATTTCTGCGATCCTGTTGTTTGGAGTATTGATTGGCCCTTTATACTTTACGTTCCGCCTGCGTTTACGTCATTAACGCGCGCCGAGTTCAACATGGCGGGTGTTGTTTAGTTGTTATTGATCTGCGGTTCCGAATAAACCCACAATCATTGAATCCGGTAGCCTTTCTCATCTCTATTCAACATGAGCGATGAGAAGCAATCAGAGGGTCGCAATTTCTTCATGGGTTATGATGATCTGAGCGACAGCAGCAGTGATTCGGACAGTCATGAGTCTGGTAAGAAGAACCAAAGCGCATCGGAACCCTCCGGATCATCTGATCCGCAAAGCCGCAAACGAGCCGCCGAACCGCTGCCGAAACCCGACGATCTGTTCCGATCCGTCAGTAAGCCCTCGTTCCTCTACAACCCGCTGAACAAAGTCATCGACTGGGACAGAAGAGCCGTCAAAGCGCCAGAAGAGGTCAGTCGACTCTCTCACACTCTCAATCGCTAGTCAGTATTTCATTATTATGAAATATTAAGAAAACCGTAGGCGCCAGAGAAACGAGTGTAGCCATCTTTAGAATTGTGGCTTTGAACTTTCTTTTTTTCGGTAGCACTGTGTATTTCTATAGCATAGCTACTGAAGACTAATTAGCTGGTGATTAGCTTGTAACAAATGTCACTAGATGGGGGAATATATTAAAAGGAGCAGTTCATTCATAAATTCGTACGACCTAGCCTTCTCTCTGTAGAAATTTCATACGGAAGACAGAAGACAACGAGCGCAGTACTGAAAAGGGGCGGGGCTACGTAAGGTTTATATAATAATTACATCTGTTCAATGGAATTAAATTATACAATCTAAATAATATATTTTTATTTGTTAAAGTATTTAATTTATTAATTATTATATCTAAATGAATAATTTCATCAAGCAGTATTTTTTAAACATATTTATGATTTAGTGTAACTTATAGGCCAATTTATTGAAATGGTTTAATCTGGAAGATGTTTATTGCTTCCTCTGATTGTTTGACTGTAAAATTCTGAAACGTTTCAGCCTCCAAAGGAGTTTAAGGTGTGGAAGAACAACGCCGTTCCTCCCCCACAGACGTATGTGACAGAGGAGAAGAAGAAAGGAGCTCCTGATGGAATGGACATGGCCATCAAATGGTCCAATGTGTACGAGGACAACGGAGACGACGCTCCTCAAGCCCACCGCGGCCCTGCCCGCTTCCTGCCAGAGGAGGAGGAGCAACAGCAGCCAGACTCTGGTAACATTAAACTCTCTATCTATCTGTCTATCTGTCTATCTAATTACTTACAAATTGTAGTCTGTTACTGATTTCTGATTAGATTACAAAAATCTATCCGTCTGTAACGGTGTGTTCACACGGGGCGTCAGCGCTTCCCATTGACTTTGAATGGGTGACGTCAAGCGTTGCCGAAAAGAATTGTGGATCCGTCGGCGGCGCTTCACTGGCGTTGCTCGCGGCAGAAGTTGAGAATTTTTCAACTTCTGCCGCGAGCAACGCCAGTGAAGCGCCGCCGACGGAAGCGTCAGCCAATCAGGATCGCTCTATGCAAATACAGTAGCCAGGCGGGAGCCAATCACGTTCATCCTGTTCAAGAGCAGCAAACTGAGGATAAATTTTAAAATGGAGGAGAAACTAATTATTGCGGTGGGCAATCACCCGGTCCTTTATGATATATTTATGTTGAATGACAATGAAGCTGTATCCGAGTTTTTGTTGTTGAGTTCCTATCTAATTTCATTGGCTGACGCTGCTATGACCATGGCGTCAGTGCCAAACTTCAGCACGCCTTCCGTCAAGCGTTGACGCTGACGCCCCGTGTGAACACACCGTAAGTCTGTCTATCTGTCTATTTATCCATCTGTCTATCTATCAATCAATCCGTCTGTCTGTCTATCTAACCGTCTGTCTATCTATCTGTCTGTCTGTCTATGTTTATCCGTTCTGTCTATCTATTTTATTTATTTATCTATTCTTGTTTTGTCTTATTCATCGCCCGCTCTTATCTATCCGTCTGTCTGTTCCAAGTATTTCCATCGTGTCTATCTATTCATCTATCTATCTGTCTGTCTGTCTGTCTATATCTATCTATCTATCTATCTATCTAGTTTGTCCATCTATCTATCTGTCATGTTCATTCATATCTGTCTATCTATCCGCTTGGGTTCTGTCTTAGTCGTATTCATTTGTCTGTCTATGTCTATCCGCCTGTCTATCTTATTTATCCTCAGTTTCGTCTATCTATCTGTCCTGCCTGTCTATCCGCTCTGTCTATATTTCTTTTCTATCCGGTTTGTCTATCATCCATCCATCCATCTGTCTGTTTGTCTATCTATCCATCCATCTATCTATCCGCCTGTTCGTCCATTCATTCCATTTCGTTTATCTATCCGCTCTGTCTGTCTATATCTATCTATCGCCTATTCTGTCTGTCCGCCTATCTTTTTCTTTAATATCTATCTATCCATTCGTCTATCTATCCATTCGTCATCTATCTTATCTATCTATCCGCCTGTCTATATCTATCTGTCTGTGCCTATTTCTGTCTACCTATCTATCTGTTCGTCTATCTATCTGTCTGTCTGTCTATGTTTATCCGTCTGTCTATCTATCTATCTATCTATCTATCTCTCTCTCTCTCTATCTGTCTATCTAGCCTTCTTGCTGTAGAAATTTTATATGGAAGACTGTATCTCTATCTATTTGTCATCTGTCTCTCTATCTGTCTGCCTATCTATCCGTCCGTCTGTCTATATCTATCTAGCCGTCTGTGTCTATCTATCTATCTATCTATCTTATCTGTCTGTCTGTCTGTCTATCTATCTATCTATCTGTTTGTCCATCTGTCTATCCATCTGTCTATCTGTCTGCCTATCTGTCTATCTAAGTGTCTCTATCCATCTGTCTATCTATTCTATCTATCTGTCTGTCTGTTTGTCCATTTATCCATCTGTCATGCTCTATCCATCTGTCATGTCTATCCACGCTTCTATCCATCTGTCTGTCTATGTCTATCCGCCTGTCCATCTATTTATCCGTCTAGCTATCTATCTGTCCTAGTTTGTCTATCCGCCTGTCTATATTCTTATCCATTTGTCTATTCTATCTATCCATCCATCCATCCATCTGTCTTTGTCTGTCTGTCTATCTACCCATCCATCTATCCATCTGTCTGTCTCATTCTATCCGGTCTGTACCTATCTATCCGCTTTTCCTTTGTCCGCCTATCTTTCTAATCTACCCATTCCATTCTATCTATCCATCTGTCTGTCTATGTCTATCTGTCATCTATCTATCCATCTATCTATCCGTCTGTCTATCTATCTGTCCGTCTATTTATCTGTCTGTCTATATCTATCTGTCTGTGCCTATCTATCCATCTATCTATCTGTCTATGTCTATCTGTCTGTCTGTTGTCTATCTATCCATTCATCTGTCTGTCTATCCATCTGTCTATCTGTCTTGAGGCTGTTTTGAAGTGTTTGACACCCTTTATCATCACAGATGACGACGACACATCAGAAAAGCAGCAAAGGTCTGCAAAGAAGCGTCGCGTGGAAACGTTTCAGCAGAAGGAAAAGAGAAAGCGGGACATCGGACAGGCCACGTCAGATAAGAACTTTGTGGAAGAGGAGAAGCGAATCCTTCGCCAGTCTATCGAGTGAAGCGTCGGTCTACCCGGTCCGATTGTTTTAACCCCCAAATCTTTAGCAGTCTGTGGATGTTGATGGGAACGCCACCACGAATCTGGGACATTTTAAATTTAATATTCCAATATCACGTCGACGTAAGGGGGAGAGTTTAGGACGATTCCCTGCAGGTTGCTTTACTGTGTGTTTGTGTTTGGACTTACTGTAAGTATGACTTCAACTGTAAATTTGCAACCTGGAATATTCTCCATTGTTGTTTTGGTTTGATGTTTCTGATCATTTGTAGCTTCCCAAATGGATAAAGTGTTTCTCTCTGAGTCTCTGTTTGTGTTTATATCTTTCATATGCCTATGTGTGTATTTGTACTGATGCTGTACTGTCACTAGGTGGCGACACTGAATAAGATTTGATCCAAAGTTGCTTCGAAAGCTCATGGAAAACCTGGAAGCAATTTTAGAAATATTTAATAACATGCAGAAATTTCACTTTTTGTTTAGTTATGCTCTAAAATATTAACTTTCATAATACTGTATCTGGTTATAGTGATTTTTAGTAATATACCATGGTAATATGATGGTTTTTAAACACACACCATGGTAAGTCTGTGGTGAATGATAATTTGGTACGTGCATTATCATAGTATATAAATCTATAGTACTTTTTAAGAGTTGTGTGATGTTTGAAATTAATTTCATGTCTCCATCTCATATCTTGTGAAATGTGTCGCTCCAGCTGTCATCCGAGGCGTTTCGTGCAGCTGCGGCCGCGGATCTGTTTTCCCGCAGGTTGAAGGATGTGAAAAAGCGTGTGTAATTTTTTTTCCTGGGAGCATGAAATGATCAGAGGGATTCCAGGGAATTCTGTCGTCTCCTGTGGACGAGGTAAAAATGCAGATGATAAGATTTCAGCGTGCAGGTATGTGCCCGGCCTTGTCTCGGAGCTCTGTGTGTGTTTGTGTTATCCTCACGCCTCAATGAACATCAGGAGATTCCAGCGGCGCGCTGTGATGCTGCAGCATTCGGAGGGATTATAATGCGCTTCATTTCCAGGACCTGAAATTCAGTACAAATCTGGAACATCTAGAACTTTTTTTTTTTACATCACTTGTTATTGACAGTTATGTGATCGTCTCTAATGTTAAGTATTGAAGTTTTAGTGTTTGTGTTGAATGATTCCTCAAAACATGACTATTTGTTACTCTGTAGAAAATTATTTAATTTAATTAAATTTTTATTTTATAATTTCTGTTTTCATTTTACACGTTTTATTTGGTTGAAAGAATTTTTATTTAATTGTACTGTTGGAAGAACTTCACTAAGCCCTATATACTATACTATATATTTGTGTGTTTATTAATATTTAGAATGTTTGATTTAATTTCATTTTAAAAATTTGTAAATTTATTTTACTTTTTTTTTTTTTGTATTTTTAAAAGTTCATATATGAAATAAACTAACATTAAATGAAGAAAATTATTTTACATAAATCGTTACTTAATTGTTAATATACATTTTTATTGGTTTTAATTTTAGTTGACAACAATACCCATAACCCATTTTTTGCATTAAACTTGTTATATTTACATAGTATATTAGTATGTTTTAGATTTCATTATTATTATTAATATAAATAAAATCTAAAATATTTTATAATATATTATTAAAACAGTATATTATAAATATTATATATTTAATTTAATTTGATATAATTGTTATATTTATATGTAAATATATATATATATATATATATATATATATAATTATATAATTATTGTATATGTAATTTTAAATAAAATATAAAACATTTTATTATATACTATTTATAAAAATAATTAGAATTATTGTAAATAAACCCATTGTCATTAAAATTATGCGTAATACTTTTTAAATTTTTAATACAAATTATATATATATATATAGTATTTTGAATTAGTTTTCTATTTTCTATTTTCATTTTAATTTGTCATTAATTTAGTTATTTTTATTTGTTTTTTATCTGTCGTTTTTAGTTATCTTAGCACATCAAATGAAACAAAAAAAAACGAAAAAGCTTAAATAAGGTTCAAACTTGTTTTTTTAATTAATATTACAATTTCAGTTCATGTTTATTTCAGCAAGACACTGAAATAAAATAACATTAAATTTATTATAGAAAATGTATTAAATGTAATTAATTTTAATTAATAAATGTAATTATTTTTTATTAAATTTATTATACATAATACACAAATTAAGAAAATTCTTTTACATAAATTGTACATTAAAAATACATTTTTACTGGTTTTAATTTTAGTTAACTATAATAACCATAACCCTGATATATATTTCAAATGTTGCATTTATGTGCATTAATTTACGTCTCATGGGTGGATTTTTTTCTAGCAACTGTATAGCAACGCCTTGGTAATCATCCAGAGCAGCCCTAGCAACCACATCATTTTGTCATCGCAAAAACCTCTCAGTTTTTTTTGTTTTTTTTTTTCTGAAAATGTAAACAAATTTTTCATGGTTAACCTATTTAGCTGTCATGTTTGACGTGTTCAGTGTCGCTGAATAAAGGCCGTTTGTGTATTTGCTGAGCTCTTGTGGAAATGTGCAGTGATATTTGTGCGTTTAGTGAATGATTGACCATGTAAATGTGATTCACAGCGACCACAAACATGCATGTATTAAGCGTTTCCACAGAGCCTGACCTGAATTCCACCGCCTGCGTTTGCGTCTTAAGACTAGACCGGAGTTTGTGGAAAATGAGCGGAAATGTCTGAATCATGCGTCTTTTAGTTTATGGAGACATATGGCCTTCATGCATATTCAGATGTGAGGTTTCCGTGGCGTTTGTGCGTTATGAATGGGCTCGGCTGACAGTATGTGTATTCATTAAAGGCAGAGCGCTCTTCACGGACTGTCCGTCACCATAGCGATGAGAAACCGGAAGCTGACCTTCAGTCAGCGGCTCTCTGCGGGAAAGCACATACTTGTGTTTGAGTATGTAGTAAGATAGGACACCACTATAGAGCACAAGAACAAAACCCCCCCCATGTTTCTCCATAGAGGAACTCCTATTTTATAACAGACCTGGCGTGAGCTCTAAAGTTTTTAAAATTATGTAGAAACTAGAATTCAGTGTGATATTTATTTATTTATTTATTTATTTATTTTAATCATTTTTTGCATTACACTTGTATTGTAATATTTACATATAGTGTATATTTGTATGTTTTAAAATAAAATAATTACAAAAATATAATCTAAAATATTATTATTAAAAATTATTTATATATTACAAATACTTAACTTATTGTCATTAGGATTACGCACAAAAAAGTTTATCACTACAATGAATTTTATATTTATTTATTCATGCAATAAACCTGTTGTAAATAATTGAAATTATATATATTATTTTAATAACTCACGTTTATAGTTTATTGCTAAGAATGAATATATTTCTCTATAATATATATCTATTTATTGCAAACACTTTTCATTAAAATTACATTCAATAAAATTGATCAAAAAATGAATTTTATATTTATTTGCTTTTGTTTATGCAATAAACCTGTTGTAAGTCATTGAAATTATATATATATATATATATAAATAATTCTAGTTTATAGTTTATTACTAAGAATGAATGAATATTTCCATATAATATGTTTATTTATATATTTTTTTGCAAGTCAATAAATTATATTAAATGTATATGTATTAATTATTTTACATTTAATTTGAATAATAATTGTAATAATTATAGTAATATAGGTATGTGTATATCTATATACATACATACATACATACATGTATATATAGATGTGTATATATATATATGTAAAATAAAATATGCACAAAGTTTATATTTTATATTAATTTGTTTATGCAATAAACCTGTTGTAAGTCATTGAAATTATATATATTATGTTAATAACTCGCTTTTATTGCTAAGAATAAATATATTTCTATGTATTACAAGTACTTAACTTGTAATTAAAATGACACAATAAAGTTAAAAGAGTCTTTGAGATATATATTATTTCAATAATTCAAGTTTATAGTTTATTGTTAAGAATGACTATTTCTATATAATATATCTTTATATATCTTGATATTTTGCATTTTTATATTATAAACTTATTGAAGTCATGAAATTATATTAAATGTTTATTTATAATTAAATTAATAAGAATTTTAATGATTATAACTTTTAAAATAAGATTATTGCTAAAATGAATTTATGCGCTTTTATAATTATAAAGACTTTCAATGAGTTTATTGAAATATATATTGAAATTTATTTGATCATAAATTGCTACTTTTTTGATAATAAAAGCAGCTTTACGGTCACATTTCTCATTCTCGATCAACAACACATTCACATTGCTCAAGCATTTTAAGTTCTTGTTTGCGCTTCTAAAATCCACCCTAAATAGTACGCCATCCCAACACTTATTATGCTTTTAACACTTTACTACACACACTTGTACTGTTACACTATAGCAAAATTCAGTTCCTTCAACTTCAGGCTTCATCCAGACACCCATGAAGTGCTGTTTTCACTGATTTTCAGCAAATTAATTGTACTTTC
Organism: Labeo catla; assembly: GCA_012976165.1. Lineage (NCBI taxonomy): Eukaryota > Metazoa > Chordata > Actinopteri > Cypriniformes > Cyprinidae > Labeo > Labeo catla. Next base: position 71,955 of record VONZ01001278.1, on the reverse strand, counting down.
AGACACTGTGTAGTTTGCTAATATGTGATTTGACAGACAGATTGAGCAGCTTTCATGATGTGTGTGGGACAGGAGTATTCATTCATCACAGATGGACGGCCGGAGCAGGAGACACACAGTCTGACCCTCGGCCCGAGAACCAGCGGGAGCAGAGACCGGTTTAATAAAGACCACAACAAACCACGTCACACCGGACTGACCTGTGAGTGTTCAGACTGAGAGGAGGCTAAAAGGTGTTTGCATGATGCTAGGCTGTTATTAGCGTGTTGCCATGTGGTTGCTAGAGTGTTCTGGGTGGTTACTAGACCATTGCTAGGTGGTTTGCTCAACAAGTCATTGTACTTAGTCGTTTGATCACTTAGTTCCAGCGATACCAAAGAATCAATCAAAAACCACACCCAATCAGAAGCGCATGTGGGCGGAGCCTCTCTGCAAACGCACCGACTGCACCCGCAACGGAATGGATAAGTACACAATCTAATTTATAAATATTAAACCATTTTAACATGATTAAAAACACATACTGAGTGACTCATATTATCTTTTTCATAAAATACACTTGTTTGTTCAGATAGATCTGACAGTTTGAACGTTTTTGTTGCCGTAAATTTATTTGTAAGATCTGAGGTAAATTATCTATGGTCGCTATGGCTATGAAGGTCATGCTAAATATATTCAAACTCGCATTAGAAACTGTTTACATTAAATAAAGTACACAATTAGTACCTGCGATTATCAGTGTCGTAGTTTGTATGTTCTTGTTCCAGCCGCGATGCTGCAGAAATAAACAACCGTTAGAATTCGCTGGTCACATGTTCTCGCGTCGCGTCGCGGTCACGTGTCACGTGTTTTACGCAAAGCGTGAGCAATAGCAATAGTAAATTGCTATTAATTTACTGTTTAATGATGTTCATTTTTAGGCAAGATTCTGTTTCTAAAACATTAGCATTGACATAACGTTTCAGGCTTATTTGTAATATCTTCAGCTAGTTGCCAAAGCAATATTTCTCATTTTCTTTTAGTTTAACTTGATGTATGCTGTTAACTGAAACTAAAACTGAAATAAAAATTAATAACACTTATATATATATATTACATTAAAAATTATACTTGAATTAAAATTATATATATATATATATACATTTTTAAAGTCATGCAGTTATTTATTAACAAAATAATTTATTAAATAATGTATTAATAAAAAATATTTATGATATTTTATAATAATATAAAAGATAATATTTAAGAATTTAATGTATTGTTTTTTCCTAATTATTATTATAATTATTATTATTATTATTATTATTTTGCCATATATATTTGATTAATATCTGCTTTAAAAAAATTGGTTAAAAATGTTTAGCTATTCAATCCAATTGAAGCATTTAAACGTCTCAGTGCTGCAGCACGACACAAAAGCAGTAAAGTGAATGACGGCAGTGCGGTGATCAGCTGAGAGCGTCCGCTGTGATTTTCTGTCTCTTTCACCCCTGTCCCACAGCAGACGGCAGAGGGGGTCCCGGCTAATTTACGTCCTGAGAAAGGGGTGCGGATCGCCCCCATAAATTTTGTTGCTGGGGTGCCAGAGACTCAAAGACACTGCAAAGACCCAGAAGACAATGAGGAGGGAGTCGCAGTGAACGCAGACAGCTGCACGACTGCACACACGCGCATCACTATCAATACAGCCGGAGAAACAGATGTTCCTCTTCACAAAAACAGAGAGAAACTGAGAGAAAGAAAGAAAGAGATTGGCTTATGCACACAGATCAGATTTCCTGCTGTTATAGTGCATTTGTTAAAATAGTAGTACAATAAAAATGTAAAATCGTTTAGTTCGTTTAATTTTTAAATAAAAATTCAAATAACATTTTTTAAATATTTAATTTTTTTTTTTATAAAATTAACTTTTTTTAAAATGCAAAAATTTTGAACAGTAAGATTTTTCTGTTTTTTCTGTTTTTTTTTTTTGTTTTTGTTTTTGTTTTTTAAAGAAGTCTCTTCTGCTCACCAAGCCTGCATTTATTTGATCCAAAGTACAGCAAAAACAGTAAAATTTTGAAATATTTTTACTATTTAAAATAACTGCTATAATGCTAAAATATAATTTAATACCTGTCATCAAAGCTAAATTTTAGCATCATTACTCCAGTCACATTTCCTTCAGAAATAATTCTGATATTCTGACTGGCTGCTCAAAAAACAATTATTATTAATATTATTGTTGTTGTTTGTGTTGAAAACAGCTGAGTAGATTTTTTTCAGGTTTCTTTGATGAATAAGAAGTTCAGAAGAACAGCGTTTATCTGAAATGGAGATCTTTTGTAACATTATAAATGTCTCTGTTATCACTTTTGATCAATTTAGGGCATCCATGATAAATAAAACTATTAATTTCTATAAATTTAAAATTGCACTGACTACAATCTTTTAAATAGTGTAGTGTATAATGTTACAAAAGATTTTTATTTCAGATAAATGCTGAGCTTTGGATCTTTCTATTCATCAAAGGGTCCTGAAAAATGTACTGTTTTGTTCAACTGTTTTAAATACTGATAATAATAATAATAATAAATGTTTGTTGAGCAGCAAATCAGCATATTAGAATGGTTTCTAAAGGATCATGTGACTAGAGCAACGATGCTAAAAATTCAGCTTTGAAATCACAGGAATAAATTACATTTTAAAATATATTCAAATAGAAAACAGTTTTTGAATAATAAAAATATTTCAAAATTGTACTGCTTTTGCTGTACGTTGGATCAAATAAATGCAGGTTTGGTGAGCAAAGAGACTAAAACATTAAAAATCTTCGTGTTCAAAAACTTTTGACTGCACTGTAAAAAACAATTTGTTGAGTCAACTTAAAATAATTTGTTACCCGGCTGCCTTCAAATTTTGAGTTCAGAGAACGCCAAAGAGTTTAGTCAACTTGAAATGTTAAGTTGTACTAAGTGACAACTTAGACATTTGAGTTGATTCAACTTAAAATTTTAAGACAGCTAGGTAACAAGCCCAGCTTTGAAGTTTAACAGATACATTTTTTAGTCAATTCAAATATCAAAGTGGTTACTTAGTACAACTTAACATTTCAGGTTAATTAAACTTATCTGAGTTGACTGAACTTAAAATTTTAAGGCAGCAGGGTAACAAATTATTTTAAGTTGACTCAACAAATTGTTGTAAAAATTTTTTACAGTGTGGTAGTGTAAATAAAAACTAAATGTTGATTTATATACTTTTATTAATTTTATTAATTTTTAATTTATTAAATGTACAGGCCCTGGTTTGTGCATCTCTGCTGTAAATTGTCATTAAATTATGACAAATGTATTTTTGAAAGTATAATATTGCAACATATTCATCATGTTGACAAACTTCATGTTTGATTTCATTCTGCAGATCGGTGCATCTAATCTAACTCACAATGATAAAGCAACTAACTGAGGACTAGAGGTAAGAAAACACACACACACACACACACACACACACGTCACCCCGCATCCTTGTTTTTTTACTGCTTGTGTTTTTGCTGCAGGCTGCGACATGCACACAGATGCTCAGACAAGACAGGCATGTGCTGCTGCGCGTGTGTGTGTAGTTCAGGTATTCCTTACATTATGAGGACCAAATTTCCCCAAGTATAGTAATACCAGTAAGTTTTGACACAGAAAATGTAAAAATGCAGAAAAGTTTCATGTGATGGTAAGGCAGTACAGTTTGTACAGTAGAAAAACCATGACGCCTGTGGAATGAACATATAATGATAGGAATACCTGTGTGTGCGTGTGAGAGAGAGAGAGAGACTCCAGGGGGCTTTTGGTTGTTTTTCCGATAAATTTCCCTGATTTCATAACTGAACATCCTAATCTGTTTCCTCAATCTGCCGTTGCAAAACGTTCCTTATTAAGATGCACAGAATGCGACCCCAGTGCATGATGGGACAGGCAGGATCAGTGTTTGAGATGTTCAGATCCAGTGATGATTCAAATGATCTGCTTTATCTGCGACAGAAACAAGATAAACAAGAGATGAAGCTCGAATTACATCCTTTAAGCTATTTCCAAACTTGGGGTTGAGGTATGTGTGTTTCTATATATATACTATTTTCAAATTAGAAATGTTTATTTTCTTATTTTTTATGCATATTAATTAGTTCTGTATTCAAACATTGTATATTTTAATTTTATTTAGCTGCGTTTATAGTATAGTTTAGATGCATTCATAAAAACTCAGAGCGGAAATGTGTGAACTGCGTTTATTGCTGAGGTAACTGATTCATAATGTGATTAACAATCAAGTTAATCCTCAGGTGTTATTTATTTCTCTTGGCTCTCGCTGTGTGATGATTGTTGAGTATAAAATAAAAGCGTGAGTCAGTATTTTAATCGCAGGATCTTTAAGGGAAGCACTGAAGCGGTTTGCCGGTTACTGACTGTCTTTCAGACAAAAATTCCCAATTATTCCCAGAAGCCGGAGGCTGCCAGGACATGCAGGCGTGTCGATGGGATCTCTGCGTGCTTCGGTCCGTCTCAGACGTGTGCTGACAAGTTTGTAAACAAGAAGGCCAGAATATGAATGAGAAACACTTTCCCTTGCAGAGCGCAGAGGCTGTCATTTCTGTGATGATTATCCTATTGAGACATAATCAGCCTATTAGTCCAAATCAGTGTTGAGCTGTAATCTGTTTAGACAGGCCTGATCATTACCTGTAATATAAACCCATCGCCTACTCATCCAGTATGTTTGGATCATAACTTAATACTGTCATTATAGGACGAACATCGACCTTAATAACTCACAGATTAAAAATGTAATTAAGTTAATGGACTGTCATAATTGAATTTAAAATATGGCAATACTACAAGCATGAGTAAAAATTCAGGTGTGATTTAGGTAACGTTATAATGCTGAACACTTCAGAAGTTCATAAAGATTAATATATAAAAATATCCCCCCAAAAAAGACAGAGTATTATTTGTTTTTGTTATTATTTGTATATGTATTATTCTTATTATTCTTATTATTTTAAATCTAGTTATATTATGTAGTAACATTATATATATATATATATATATATATATATAATGATTATATATCACATATAGATTAGGTTCAACTCAGGTAAACTGAGTCATTATATGTTTTGTCTTTATATACTATTTTAAATATAATAAATCATACATTTTATTATATAAATTTTATTTTAAATTCCTATTATCCGCATATAATATACAGTTTTACATATAGGTAGCGTGAGTCTCAGAAAAATGATATAAATTAAATGATATTTAATAAATTATATATAAATACTTTCATCAGAATCTAGAAATATACATTCATGTCTATATATAATAAAATATATTGTTCATACTTATCACTTAACATAAACATTTATTTATTTATTTATTTAAATATATTCTGAGCATGATATATTGTATGTATTATATATATATGTATATATATATATATATATATATACATTAAGGTGAGGTTAAGTTTATATATACATAATATAATCAATAAATAAATATTATATAAACTTAATAATATTAGTGCTGGGCAACAATTAATCACAACCACAATAAGAGTTTTTGTGTACATAATGTGTGTACTGTGTATATTTATCATGTATATATAAATACACACACACATGCATATATATATATATATATATATATAAATATGTTAATGTTATAAAAGTTTTTAAGTATATACACGTGTTAGTATATAGAATAATGTACAACACTCTTGCATAGGCTAGTTAGAAGCTATCTGAGTTAAGTAGCTGCAGAGCTGCTGGTTGCATGTGGAGTTTGTTTGAGCTCCGCCTCTAAACCTTTAACCCCCACACAAACTATCTGAACTATTTCAAAAGAGAGAGAGGGAGAGAGAGAGCGAGCAAGCAAGCGAGAGAGAGAGAGCGAGAGAGAGAGAGAGAGAGAGCGAGAGAGCGAGCAAGCAAGCGAGAGAGCGAGCAAGCAAGCGAGAGAGAGAGAGAGAGAATGTGTGTGCGTGTGATTTGACTTCAGTGGATCATGGAGCAGCGCTCTGACCGCGGTGTGTCGGAGTCTCCTGGCCGCACGGACGCGCTTCTAACACGGTTACTTTTGCTCCGGAGCGCCGCTGAACGGAACTAACGCTGGAGGATCGGATCGGTACCGATGGCTGATCCTCTGCGGAGGACAATTCTAGCCAAACTCAGGGGCAAGAAACCCAAAGGGAAAGACGCGAGCACCGCGAACCGGCCGAGAGAAGGTAAAGAAAAAGTTTCTCAAACGCAGACAGGGAGAGATTGCATTTCACATGCGATGAGGGGTGAGCAGAGCTTTATGAACGCGGATCCGGTTTCCCGGTGCGCCGCGCATGGTAGCGGGTTCTCAGGGCCCGGGGGTCCCAGCGAACGGACCGAGCTGAAGCGGGTCCAGACGCCGCGGGTCCGCGGCGACTCGATCGGCTTCGGCGGCTGCGATTTAAAACCGAGCCGAGAGGCTTTCAAGCCAACAGATGGTCAAGATCTAAAGAATAAAGAGCCAAACGTTACATTACTCGAGCAAAAGGCCGGGAAAAACATTACGGGCGACTTTAGAAACCCACAACCGCAACCTCACGTGTTTGATTATATAGATGCGGAAAGCGATTTAATTCAGGTCATAGAAAATGCGCTGGAGTATCATGGAGATTTTAGAATGCCCGCATTACAAAGTCCGACTTTTTTCCCCACCGATCTGGAAATAACAGTGGCCCCCAGGCTGAGAGATGGGGCCCCTCGACACCACTCGGTTGACAGTGAGGACGACGATTATTATGATAACCAAATTCTGCCCTATTATGAGTCTTACGCTCAGATGAATGACCGAAATAAAAATATTGCAGAGTCGGTGTCAGGATCTAACAAAACCACGCAAGAAACAGACAGACTGAAGTCCCAACTCAAAGAAGCGTATTATTTGCTAATAAACACAATGCATAACATCAGTTTCGACGGTCAGGTTGAAGATAACGGATTTGTGGATCAGGCCAGTAGCGCAAGTCAATCCCACGATAGCGTTAGCACAGAAAGCGACGCGTGTTTGTCCGAAGAACGCAGGAACGATTCAGATTCGGCATTTTTTGCGTTTCTTGAACGATGCGGGTTGGGATTGACTGGGTCTTCACAAAGCAGAAGCTTGCAGAATATTCGCAACGCGAATCCCAAACCCACGCTCCAGCGCTCGGTGAGCGATAGCAAGGTGAAGTACTTGTCAAACTGCGAACCTGTGGTCGCATCAGGCCACGATGCTCAGCTACCAAACCCTACGGAAACCCTTCCAACGCCGACTTCAACGCGCCAATCCAGCGACGATTCAACGGTGCCCAAACATCCCGGAGTCACCGTCAACAAGATGCAAGAGTGGATGCAGAAAGGTCGCGTGCTTTCATCCGAGATGAAGCAAAGGATCGCAGGTTCCTCGCTGAGGGCCAATCACGTGAGGCTGAAAGCGGCGTCACGGCAGCAGACAGGTATGGACGCCCGCTGGCGTGGAGGACCATCTCATTCATCTCTGGTGGAAAGCGTTGGGAGAGCTTCTGGGTGTCTTTTAACCGGTGCCGGGTTTTTTCCTCATTTTCCTTCATGACTAATGCCGTTTCACGTAACACGTTTGGCAGGAGCGTGCCGGCGGGCCCCGAGCTCGATTGGTTCCTCTCCACTAACACACTCACTCTCTGAATAATTCATTTCACGCCTGTCGTCTTGGTGATGGTGGTGGTTTTGTGCTCATGTTAATTGCGAATGTTTATTGTGTTGACCGTGCGAGATGCTCAAACCCGTCTTCTGCTGATAAGACGTGAACCAGCAGATGGTCGGGTTATCTGTGTATTTTAAAGGTCACTCTGCAGCACTGTCAAGTTTGTAACCAAGTCAAGACTTGGTGGCCTGAAAGGTTTGTTGTCTGAAGGAAAACAGCTGATTGACAGCTATCTTGAGTCATGAAACCAATAGGAATCGTTTTGTTTTTTACTTGCATTAAAAATAAAGATGCTTCATCTCCATAGAGGAACCTTTTTTGACTAAATGGTTTCATAAAGAACCTTTAACATCTGAAGAACCTCTCTGTTTCACAAAAGGTTCTGTGTGGTGAACGAAGGTTCTTCAGAATATTAAAACGTAAGAACCTTTGGCATTCTTCTATGGCATCGCTGTGAAGATCCTTTTAAAGCATCTTTATTTTTAAGAGTGTACTAAGTTTTCAGAACTTTTAGTTCCAGTGCAAACCACAGATATAAAAGCATCAGGCTGAACTTTGGGACAGATATACAGTGCTGAAGATTTCATGCAAGTTTTGTTTGTGTGTAGAGCAGTAACTTTCTTGCATGTAAACAAATGTTTTTGACAGATGCAAGCATGCAGTCTCGTTTGTTTTTATGCACGCAGGCTTCAAATGCACTTTAAGGGGAGACGCTGCAGGCAAAAATCCTGAGATTTTGGGCTTTTTGGTTTTTCATAAAGTGTTTTTTTCAGACTAGTGAAAAGAAAGCATCTAAAAGACACTGTTAAGTGTTTCTTTTATAGCATTTTGTCTATTTGTGTCTATAGATTTCAGTTACAATACATATTTTTAAAGGCAGTTTCTAAAAATGAGTTTTTTCTCCTACACTGAGCCATAAATCTTAACACACCAAACTTTACATTGTTCATATAAAATGTAACATTTTATTCCCCATTTTATATATATATATATATATATATATATATATACTACTTCTATACTAAATTATGGAGTGACAAAATGAGACCCAAAATTCCCTCTGTAAAAACATTTGACTCTAATGTGTCAAAAAAATTAAACAAGAATTTTGAAACTTCATCCAGTGTTTAGATTTTTGTACTAGACATTTGTACAAATTAGCGCATATTTCATTATATAATGGCTCATTTGCATATTTAAAACTAAAATTTTTAAAAACTTGTAATACGAAAAATGTTTGCAATTACTGGGTAAGTAAGGTGATAACTATTAGTTAAATTTTGTACCCTGTTCACCTGCAGTTTTTGTCTTTAAGAAAGAATTAGACCAAAACAGACTTTCTAACTTGATTTACAGGGCAGATTTGAGGATAAGCTATTAACACTAGTGGAGCTCATCTTGTGTGTTGAATGTGGCCTTTGGGCAGCTGATGTAGAAATAATAGAGTTCAAACCAAATGTGCTTTACTGCCATGTGAGTCAGTGTTACTGAGATTCACAGTGCAGTTACATTTATGCATTTGGTGGATGCTTTTATCCAAAATGGAAAAAATAATTCACAGAGAAATGCAAGTTGAAGATGAAGATGAGCTTGTTTCTTTATCAGATTTGGAGAAATTAAGCATTGCATCACTTGCTCTTCAATAGATCCTCTGCAGTGAATGGGTGCCGTCAGAATGAGAGCTGATAAAAACATCACAATAATCCACAAGTAATCCACACCCAGCGTTGCCAAGTCTGTGATTTTCCCGTGGAATTGGGCTACTTTAACACTGTTTCCGTGGGTTGTTTTTCATGTCTGTGGGTTGAAGCGACCTCAATAATGTAATATTTAACCCCTAAAATGCTAATTTTTACCAGGGAAATGTGATTGGGCTACTTTTAGGCTAATTTTCAGTAGCAATTGAGCAGGTTTTGTTGAGAAAACTCGGCAACCCTGTCCACACCATTCCAGTCTGTCAATTAACATCTTGAGAAGACAAAAGCTGAAACAAATCAATCATTAAGATGTTTTCTTAACTAAAATACAAGTCCATAATCCATACTAACGCTTCCTCTAGTGAAAAAGTCCATCTCCTGTTGTTTCTCGTGTCAAAATCCAACTACCTATTTGGTTAGAGCTGTTTTGGACTGTAAACGGTGCTTAATCTGTACAGATTTCTCTCCTGATTCAGACCACTTTTTCACTATAGGAAGTGTTATTATGGATTATGGACTCGTATTTTAGTTAAAATGTCTTCTTATCAAACAAACACACAGATTTTTGCTTCTCAAGATGTTGTTTACTGGACTGGAGGGGTGTGGATTACTTGTGGATTATCATGATGTTTTTATCATCTTTATCAGCTGTTTGTATTCTGCCGGCACCCATTCACTCCACTGGTGAGCAACTGATGACAGTGTTTTTAATTACTGCATGCGTTAGAAGCGATGACTTTGGCGTTGACAGCGCATTTTCAGGGAGTGTGGCCAGGAAGCGTGTTTGTTTTTGAAAAGACAACTGTTGATTCACACACACTTGAACTGGCTATGCATAAACATTGTGTGTGTGTGCGTATGCATTTCCCCTGACAACATTATGCTTAACAATTTAATAGAAAAATGTATCGCTGAAGGGCCAGTGATGTTTGTTTTGGGCCAGAGGAAGCTGTTTTCGAGCAAATTCCCGTCCCATGGAAACGCAGAGCCCCGGGGAGGGAATATTTGGAATGCCAAGGCCGTCGTTTCACTTGTTTGCACTCTGTTCCCGAGGGCTTGAATGCAGGCGGGGATTAGAAAAGAGACATTACACGTTCGTTAAGGTGGGATTAGTCCGTCCTGTTATCCATGGCTTATTTTAATCTTAGGTGTCTGAGATTTGAATGAGTAGACTGAACTTATTTTAGTAGCATTTGTGTGCTGATCTAATTAGATAGACAGGGTTTTATTTTTAGGAAAACGCTGGTTAATCTCACACAAATACTCCAGAACATGTGCAAATCATGTTTCACCCCTAATTCAAAAGGGAAAAAAAGAAATTATATTCTGCAAAAAATGAAATGATATTTGTTTTTGTATCTTTAATATTACTTGCATTGTTGTGGAATTACTTTCTTGATATTTAGGCATTAATTTGCCCCTCCCAAATATTAATTACTGAAAATATTTTTATTTATTTGAAGAAAAAAAAAAAGATAAATTATATTTGATTTTAAATTATAAATGTTATATTAATATTTACAATTTATTTACTATAAATTGTATATATTGTTTTATATATATATATATTACTATAAAATGTTTAATTTAGAATAAAATATAATTATAAAAAATATAAATGTATACATATAAATAAATTTTGTTTTTATTTTAACACTTTTATATTGATATTTATATGTATTTTACTTATATATATATATATATATATATATATATATATATAAGTGTGTGTATACACACACACACACACACACACTTGTATTACTTTACTTAAATGTATATAATTGATTTTGAATGAATATAATTAATTTTACTAAAAAGTTTTAATTTTAAATAAACTGTAATTATAAAAAAATAAAGCTCCAACTGCTATAATATGCAATTTATGCTTCAATTTTATTACATTCATGCAGATTTTAATTATAAAAATTTTTATTATAATTTTCTTTAGTGTTACTGTATTTAAAATAATAAAAATTATTTAAACATAATATGATTTAAACACACACACACACACACAGATATATATATATATATATATATAATATTGTAAATATTAATATAAAATTATATTATAATAAATATTATAATATTTGTACCAATTATGATTTTCTTTAGTGTTACTGTATTTAAAATAATAAATAAATAAATAAATAAATATTAAAAAAATATACAGTTACTGTATTTATTTATTTATTTTTTTTACAAAAACAGCTTTCAAATTATATTTCATCCAAAACCTAGATTTTGCTGAAAGAAAATTTGATCTTTTTTTAATGTTTACAATGTTATGATATTATAATAAACAGTCATTTTTTTTGACTGTTAATTAATTAGTTGACATGTAGGCATTATTTCTTGACAAATTTTGAAAAATGTACAACCCTTCCCAAATTTTAACTAATGAGAACATTGTTATTAATGTTTGATGAAAACTAATAAAAAAATATAATAAAATTGTACAAAAAGTGTATTATAAAAGTGTAGTCCCAACTACTACTACTACTACTGTTTGTTTTACTTCCTTTATTTTTTGCTGATTTTAATTTTTAAAGATATGATTTTCTTTACTGTTTATTCAAAATAATGACAATGACTTTTTTTCACATTGTAGTAATAAAAAAGTGCATAATCATCCTTATAAATAATGTTACAACGAAAAAAATGTAAACTTAAACTTTTATACAAAACAATTTTCTTTTGATTTTAGGGTGAAATATTGGTATGTGAGATTCACACACGCATGCATAAGATACACTGTAACCGCAGTGATATATTGACAAACAGTGCAGTAACATTGTATCCAGTGTCGCTGTAACGCAGCGATCTGATTGGCTGGCGGTGGCGCTGACATCATAACGAGATAGAATGTCAGAATGTGGCGCTGTGTTAATGGAATGTCTGCAGTCTGGAGCTAAAGAGTGTCGGGATGTGGCCGCTGTAGTAATCATGGGAATATTCTCGGATGACAAAAAGCGAGAAACCGGAGCACAGGACGTGGAGGAGGGGGACGGTGGTTCCTCTCAAGCCCTGAGGGGCACTTGCTTGTTTAAAAGCCCCAAAAACACCCAAAGCAAACGTGTTTGTCCACTTACAGAACTCTTAAAATGTCTAAATGTCATTGCATTAGACAGAAAAATATAAAAGCAGGCATCATTTTTTGTAAAGGAACACTTTAGTCACACATTTGGGAGAAAAAGTAGTGTATACAGATAAAACAGTAGATCTAGTGTTATTAGGAGAAATATGACACTTTCTGTGTTTATTAAGTGTTAGTGGAAAGAAAATATACTTGAACGTTTAAAACATGAAACTACAGACACTTCATTTGATATTTTATCTAATGACATTCAGTGGCGTTTACATTTATAAATATTTTTCCTCTGGGTTTTGGGTTGTTTTAGGACTTTTAAATGAGAAAATGTGTAAAAAAGTGTCCAAGTAGTTCTCTAGTGCTTCGTTTGGCTTTTATTACTTGTATTTTAATTTCCTTGAAAGCTGTTCTTGGCAATTGTATTATAATACATGATTTTGTACAATTTTATTGTAATACATGATCGTTTTTCCCTTTTTGCGCGTTTGAGTCAATCTCCATCTCTCCTTTGTTAATTTCTGTCTAAATTTACTGATTTTATTTATTTATTTATTGTTGTTATTTAGTTGTTTTGTTCTTGTATATTTGCATCAATCTCCATCATTTATTTTATTTTATTTATTTATTTTTTTACATGATCATTTTTCCCTTGTGTGTTTGAGTCATTCTCCATCTCTCCTTTATTATTTTCTGTCTGAATTTATTTATTTGTTTATTTATTGTTGTTTAGTGGTTTTGTTCTTAGATATTTGCATCAGTCTCCGTTTTGTTTTATGTTATTTTATTTTATTTTATCAGTTTTTCCCTTGCGTGTTTGAGTCAATCTCCGTCTCTCGTTTGTTCGTTTCTGTCTGAATTAACTGATTTATTTATTTATTTATTATTATTTATTTATTCATTGTTATTTAGTGGTTTTGTTCTTGCATATTTGCATCAATTTCCGTCTTTTTTATTTTATTTTATTTTATTTTAGCTGTTTTTCCCTTGCGTGTTTGAGTCAATCTCCATCTCTCCTTTGTTCATTTCTGTCTAAATTAACTGATTTATTGTTATGAATTAATTCATTAATTAATTTATTTATTGTTATTTAGTGGTTTAGTTCTTGCATATCGTTCATTTTATTTATTTATTTTATTTTCTTTATTTTTTTTTATGTATTTACACTTTTGCCACACATTCGAGGGGAAAAGTAGTTTGTACAGATGATAAAACAATAGATCTAGTTTATTTTTGGAAGAAATATTGACAGTTTCTGTGTTTGTGAAGTGTTAGTGGATAGAAAAGATGCTTTAGCATTTGAGACATGAAAATACAGACACTTCATTTGATATTTTGTTATCTAATCTAATGACATTCAGTGTTGTTTACATTTATAAATACTTTTTCCTCTGGATTTTGTGTTGTTTTAGGACTTTCAAATGAGAAAGTGTGTAAAAAAAAAAAAAAAAAGTGTCCAAATAGTTTTCTAGTGCTTTGTTGGGCTTTTATTACTTGTATTTTAATTTCCTTGAGAGCTGTTCTTGGCAGGCGTTTGCGTTTGAGTCAGTCGTTTTCTCCCGCTGTAATTGTTTGATACGACTCCCTTGAGCGACGGCTTTTGTAATCGAATCTGCTGCTCCATATTTAGACGTGTCTAAAGTTCACGCTTGTTTGTGCGTAAGTGTGCGGCTGATGTGCACGTGTGTGTGTGTGTGTGTGTAAATATTCAAAGGCGGTAAACGTCTGTCGCAGGAATCCTGGGCGTGTGAGAGCTCGTCCCCCGTCATGAAAGTCAATTAACGGCGTCACAGCTGAGCTTTTAACTGCGTAACCTCGCCGTAACCCAAACCCGCAGCAGCAGCACGGTCTGACTGAAGGCCACGAACAGCTCCATCAAACACACAAACACAGTCACGCATGTGTTGCACGTCTGCGCTCGGCCCTCTGGGATTCTGGAGGCTCTTGAAACACTGTTTCTGTACATCAAGAACCACTATGAAGTGGTTTTTAGCACAGCCTTGAGTGAACTTCATCAGTCCTTTAAAGAGTCTTTTGAGATCTAATTTAGTTTATTGTTTATAAACTACTTTATTTTTAGAACTTCAATTTTTGTTTTAATTGTAGTTAAACGTTTTTTTTGTTGTTGTTGTTTTTATACATCTATGTAGGTGTATTTTTATTTCAGTTTTTGTATATTTTAGTACATCAAGTTAATAAGTTAATAAACTAAGCCAACAAGTAAATTAACTTTATTTATTGTAATTATCAAATATATGTATTTATTAGCTTATTTATTTAGCTGTGTTTATTTCTTGCATTTTTGCACCAATTTCTATTTTATTTATTTATTAAGTGGTTTTGGTTTTGCATATTTGCATCAATCTCTTTTATTTATTTATTTATTTATTTACTTATTTTATTTATTTAGTGTTTTTAGTGGTTTTGTTTTAGCATATTTGCATTGGTCTCATTTATTTATTTATTTATTTTTATTTTATTTTTTTTGCATGTTTGAGTCAATCTCCATTTCTCATTTATTTAATAATGAATTAAGTTATTTATTATTATTATTATTATTATTATTATTAAGCAGTTTTTGTCTTGTGTGTTTAAAGCAAAATTTCCATCTCTTTATTTATTTCTTTATTTATTCCTGCATTTTTGAGTCGTTCTCCATTTCTAATTTATTTTTTAATAATACTAATTATTATTATTATTATTAAGCAGTTTTTTTCTTGCATGTTTAATGCTAAATTTCCTTCTCTCATTTTTTATTCATGTATTACAAATTTATGTTTATTTATTTATTTATTTAGCTTTTTCCATTTCATGTTTTCAATCAATTTCTGTCTCTCATTAAATATTTTTTTACTTAATTAACTGATTTTATTTATATATTTATTCATTCCTTGCATGTTTGAGTCAATCTCCATTTCTCATTTATTTATTAATGAATTTATTTATTTATTTATTATTATTATTATTATTATTGTTATTATTAATTGGCCTTTTTTCTTGCATGTTTAAAGCAAAATTTGCATCTCTCATGTTTTTAATTTATTCATTTATTTCTTTAATTAATTAATTGATCAGTTTATTTATTTATTTATTTATTTTTATTTTTCATTTCACGTTTGAATCAATTTCCATCTCTCATGTTTTACATTTATATTTTTTTTATTTAATTAACTAATTTATTTATTTATTCCTTACATGTTTGAGTATTAATGAATTTATTTTTTATTATTGTTGTTATTATTAATTAGTCTTTTTTCTTGCATGTTTAAAGCTAAATTTGCACCTCTCATTTTTTTTAAAAATGTATTCATTTATTTCTGAATTAATTCATTAATTTATTTATTTAGCTTTTTTCATTTAGTGTTTCCATCTCTCATTTTTTACATTTATATATATTTTTTTAAATTTAATTAACTAATTTATTTGTTTATTTCTTGCATGTTTGAGTCAATTTCAATTTCTCATTTATTTATTAATGAATTTATTATTATTGTTGTTGTTATTATTATTATTATGCAGTTTTTTCTTGCATGTTTAAAGCAAAATTTCCATCTCCCATTTTTTTTTATTTATTAATTTATTACTGAATTTATTTATTTAGTTTTATTTAGTTTTTTATTTCTTTTCATGTTTGAATACATTTCTCTCTCATTTTTTAAATTTATACATTTTTGACCTAATTAACTGAATTTATTTATTTATTTATTTGGATGTTTGAGTCAGTGTCCGTCTCTCAATGAAACTGAACCCGTCACACAAACGTCAAGACGTTGTGATGATTATAATGGATTTGATGTGATGAATATTCAACACATTTGTATTGTCATGTAGTTTTGGAGAAAGAAATACAACATCAAGCATTATAGAAACTTCTGATGGTCATTTTGATCATCTTTTATTGTCTTACACTCCAGATGAAATCATAAAGTGATTTAGTTTCTGATAAAGTCGCTGGTTTACTAGTGGGATGAAAATTCACTCGCTGTTTTTGACTCTGGTTTGTTGTTTGGTGATGGTTCATTCTGTGATTGTGAATGTTGTGCAGAAAATAGCAGTGGTGTGAATTACAAATGACAGCAGACGAACCCGATTCATTTTCACCTCATGATCAGCGCTAATATGAACGCTGACAGAATGAATGAATCTGATAATGAGGCCTGTTTTTCAGCGATTCTGTGAAACATAGTTTAGAGTCGGGCGACTCTGACCCGTATTTTCAACACCTTGTTTTCCCTTTTCCACCCGGTTCTTAGAGGAAAATCATCCGAGCGGGAAAGAGCCGCTAAAGAGCTTAGCTGGAGGTTCAAATCCACCTTACATAAGTCCAGCATCACATGATTGTGTTGTTGGTAAATGCTTGAGCTGTAAGAACACATCTGAGCGGCTGTAATGATATACTGTCTGTTTTAGCAGTGAAAACGGCGCGGTATGTTTGGATTGACGTGCCCTCGTTCACCCGAGACCCGCTTTGACTCAAAGAAAGACAAACGGCGGAGAGGATCAGGCGTATCATAACAGTCTTTACTGTAGCGCGTCACAGCAAGCTGAAGAACATCAAACGTACATACAACAACATACAGATGATATGCCTTTTAGTTATAAACTGAGGAAAAGTTATTTTATTGCTTTTATAGAAGGTTGATTATTTAAATATTTATGTAAACATTTTAAATATTTATATTTTTTGTAAAACTATTTTTTTAAATATTTATGTAAACATTTTAAGTATTTATTTGCATTTTAAAATGTATAATATTTTTTAAAATATTTATTAAAAATGTAAATAAATGTTTAAATAACCATCCATAAAAGCAAGAACGTTTACATATTTTAAATATTTGTCTAAATATTTGAAATATTTATTTACTTTAAGTAATTAAATATTTTAAAAATATTTTATTTACTTTTTTTTTTTTTACATATTTTAAATTCTCTAAATATTTTAAATGTTCTTAAAAATATTGAATTATTTTAATAATTATTTTATTTTAATTAATATATTTTATTTCAAAATATAGATATTTTTTAAATGTGTATTTAATTTTTGCAAATATTTATTTAAATATTTAAATGCATGCCTAAATAAATAACCATGTCTAAAAGCAGGAACATATGTTTACATATTTTAAATATTGGTTTAAATATTTTAAAAATTTATTTACTTTAAATGATACAAAAAAAGGTAAATATTTTAAAATTTATTTCCTTTTTAACATATGTTAACACATATTCTTAAAAATATTGAATCATTTAAAAAATATATATATAAGTATTTTAATTTTTAAAATATAGATTTTTAAAAAATGTGTATTGAATTTTTAAAAATATGTATTTAAATATTTAAATAAATGTCTAAATAAATATTCATGTGTAAAAGCAAGAAAATTTATTTACATATTTTGAATATTTGTCTAAATATTTAAAATATATATTTACTTTTTACATATTTTAAATAATTGTCAAAATATTTAAAATTTTTATTTACTTTAAATAATGAAATATTTTAAATATTTCTGGACATATTTTAAATATTTATTTATTTACTTATTAAAATAGTGAAATATTTTAATATTTATGTAAATGTTAACATTTTTAACGTGTGTATTTAATATTTTGAATATTTATTTACTTTTTTATATAAACATAAATATTTTATGTAAAATAAAAATAATTTAAAATATATATTTTATGTGTGTGTGTATGTGTAAAATGTTTTAAATATTGATTTTAATATTTTCACATTTTAAATCTAAATTTATTTTGTTAATTATATAGATTTATTTTTGTAATTTGCCATCTTTATTTTGTTTGGTAGTTTGATTATGCACCTACCAGAATTGTTGTCTTTTAAAATTCACTACGTTAATTTAAAATTACTCGTGGTACCAACAAAAATGTAGAATTGTGATTGAAATAATTTAAATAAATAATAAAAATTTAAATAAATAATAAAAATAAAAATGTAAAAAAAAAAGTCATATAACTGCTAAGTTATAATTATAGATAGATGTACTTCATTGTATTAAAAAAAAATGCAATTTAGAAAAATATAGCTATAATCCTATTAGAATTAATTATAGAAAATCAGCATATTAGAATGATTTCTGAAGGATCATGTGACAATGAAGACTGGAGTAATGATGCTGAAAATTCAGCTTTGAATCACAGCAATAAATTACATTTTAACAGATATTTACATAGAAAACAGTGGTTTTGAACTGTAAAAATATTTCACAATTTTTAATGTGCAGAAGAGACTCTTTCAAAGACATTACAAGACCTCACTGACCCCAAACCGTTACGAACGCTAGTGTATGTTTATGTTTTGCTGTAGTGATGAAATGTTGTTTGTGACACTGGGAGAAATGTAAACTTCTTGAGCTTCTCAGGCGGCTGTTGATTCCCGTATCCCAGAATGCCGTGGGGTGAGCGCCGGCCTCCGCCTGCTGGAATCCTCTGGCTCGTTGACAGAACAGCAGCTCTAATTAAGCGTTTGAGTTTTATTTTCAGGTCTCCTTTGACCTCTCCAAACACGCGCTGACCGAAGCGGCCGTGCGCTGGCCAGCGTTTCTCATCCTGGCATAATAACATGGTGCCGTCGCATTGTGGTCTTGCATTGTTTCGTGTGAAAGTGTCCGAGCGCCAGCCCGTCATCCACAAACACAAACCCGGCTTTATGCAGCGCTGCCGTTTCATGTGTTTGTGCGCTTTCCTGCAGACACTCCCTGAATCGACCACTTCAGTACGTCTGAAGGATTTTACACGCACTTTTCTAAGCCATATTATATTACGTCGTTTCAGATGCAGCTTTGCAGATTGTTGTTTTGGACGTCTAAAATACAAACTACTGTAGCTTTGTAGCATTTAGTTGATGCCCAGCTCATCTCTAACATGCTAATATACTCCTAAATGTTGATTAAAATGATTTTTAGTGGATGTAAGTATTTATTTTTATATTGTAACTTTTCTTTTTAGTTTAATTTTTAGTTGTTAAATTTTTTTAGTACCGGGTTCATTAGTTCAGGGTTTATTTTTTTTGTACTTTTGCTATGCTTTTCTAAATAGTAACAAAAAAAAAGTTTTATGGAGGGCCAAATTAATCAAAATGAAATCATTAAATAAATGTTGAAATATATAAATAAATCATTAAATGCATAATTTAATGAAAATATTTTAATTATTTAAATTTATGAATGAATAAACAAACAAATAAATAAATACTTATTTATCCATTTATTTATGCTTTCAATAAATTATGCATTTAACGATTTATTTATATATTTCAACATTTATTTAATGATTTCATTTTGATTAATTTGGCCCTCCATAGTTTTAGTAGTTAAATTTTTATTTGAAATTTATTTAAAAAAATTATATTTTATTTTTATATTTTCAGTTTTCATTTGAGTTATTGTTTAGTAATTTTGTTATGTTTTTGGTTATTCTTTTGTCATTGTTGTTATTATTATTATTATTATTATGTTATTATACTATTATTATTTAATTTCTAAATAGTTTTTACATTTATTTAGCAATTTACAAAATGCATTTGTAAATTTTTTAAGGCAGTATTTATTTATTTATTTTAAATTTTTTAATTTGAATTTTTGTTTTGTAATTTTATTTTTTTTCTAAATAGTAAAAAAAATCACTTAGTAAATTTAGTAGTTCAATTTTTATTTGAATTTTTTTATTTGCTTTTTTTTATATTTTCAGTTTTTTAGTAATTTTTAGTAATTTATTTTTTTTTTATTATTTTGTCATTTCTATTACTATTATTTTTAAGTTTAATTTTTTAAAATAGTTTTTAAGTAATTTTAAGATTGTAAGTAATTTTAGTGCTTTAAATTACATTTATTTGGATTCGTTGCCAAGGCAGTATATTTCTAATATATTTCAAATTCCTTTGTTTATTATTATTTCTTATTTAGAATTTGTATATTTTCAATTTTCTGTTGTTTAGTAATTTTATTATGTGAAAATATTATTTAATTTAATTATTTATTTAATTTATTTTTATTGCAGTTTTAGTTAAAAATATTTCTATTATTTAATATTTATCTAATCTGATATTTTATCTAATAATTCTGTTTTCTGTTTTTAAATTGGGTTTTTATCTATATTATATTATATTATATTATATTTCAGCTTAATTTAAATTAACAAAAATGTTTTTAATAGCTTTAATTGTAGTTAAAGATAACAGCACTGTTTGTGAATATTAAAGTGTAAATGTCCAGTGGTTTCATGATGAAAGATTCTGTCGGTCTTGTTTGCTGAAGTTTTTGAGATGTTTACGAAACCAAAACATGCTTTACAAAAATGATGAATGACTTTGATGTTTTGACTTGTGTTTGATCTAACTGGATGTACTTGCATGTTTTGTGCTAATGGCAGCAGATGAGCTGAATTAGCTGTTAGTTTAGCGTTTGTTTTGTGACGCTGTTCGTTCGTTTGTGTTCGTAGCAGCGATGGAGTTCATCTCCGGCCCGTCTGCCGTATGTCAGCGAGACTCCAGCGCACGTCAGGCCCCGTTCAACCACATCACCGTCTCCAAAAAACGCCAGTGGCTCCAGCAGAGCTACGCTCGGCCCGTCCTGCCGCCCGAGGACGTCACAGCGCCCCCTACAGCGGAGGAGGAGCACACGCATCCTCCATCGGCCACTAACTCATGTCTGACAGACAAAGGTGTGTACAATTTATAATTTACACTCGTAATGTCTTTCTCATAGTGAATGTTTTCCAGAGTTTTCCTATTTTCAATGTTTTAATAATCAACACTTCATATCTGTCCCATTTTTTTTTCTTTTGTGTCAAATTAAATATATCAACAGTTTTATTTTTAAGTTAATTTTTTGTTTTTAAGTTTTTGTTTTTTAAATTAAAAATATAAATATTTTTAATTTACCTAGTTATTTTAGTATTCTGACTTCAGCATTTATATTTTACTTAATTTTAGTTTTATTTTAATTAAAAATACTATAATAATTTTAGTTAATAACACTGATATAAGAATACAGTAAAAACACATAACAAAATTACTGAAATTGATCTAAAATTAAAATAAAAGCTAAATCTGAAATTATATTTTAAAAAGAATTAATTTTGAAATAAAAATATGACAAACATAACAAAACAAAATATATTTCATAACAATTTTGTTATTTATTTACTAAATAAAAAAATTAGTAGTTTAGTAGTTTTATTTATTTATTTATTTATTTATTTTTTTTTAGTTTTATTCTTATTTTAGTTTTATTTTAGTTAGTCATTTTAGTACTTTAGCACAAAGCAGTATTTCTCATTTTCATTTGCTTTGTTTTACATGGAATATTTATATTTTATTTTATTTTATTTTAGCTTTTAGTTTTAGTTTTTAGTTAAGCTTATTTTCTAACTGATTTTGTTATTGCTGTTATTTTTTATATATATTTCTAAATAGTTTTATTTATTTAATTTATTTTCACTTCAACTTACATTTATTTTCATTAGTTGCCAGGATATTTTATTTTTATATTTTCAGTTTTATTTTATTTTATTTTTTTAGCAATTTAATGCTTTTGTCTTTTTAAATACATTTTTAACTGTTTTATTTGGTTTTTAATTTTTACTTTATTTTTAATTCAGTTTTAGTTTTATTTTACTAATTTCTATTATAGCAGCATTTCTAGTTAATGATAACACTGATATAAAAATTCTGTACAAAAGCTAAAATTGAACTAAAATTAATATAAAAGCTAAAAGTGGAATATTTTTTTAATAATTAATTGTTTTGAAATAAAAATATTTGAATAAAAAAAAATACAAACATAAGAAAACTATTAATAATTTTCATAATAATTTAGTAATTTATTTACTAAATAAAATTTAGCAGTTGTAGTAATGTTGTTGTATGCTTTTATTATTTTTGTTCTTTTATATATTTCCAAATAGATTTAATTTATTCTTATTTTAGTTTTTTTTTTTTTTTTAGTAATTTTGTTATTGCTTTTGTCATTTTAATTGTTTTTTATTAGTTTTTAAATTTTTAAAATTTTTATTTCACTTCAACTTACATTTATTTTCATTAGTTGCCAAGCTATTTTCAGTTTTATTTTATTTTATTTTTTTTTTGTTTTTAGCAATTTAGTGCTTTTGTATTTTAAATATTTTTAAATTGTTTTATTTATTTTTATTTCAGTGTTAGTTTTATTTCACTGATTTCCATTATAGCAACATTTCTAATTGTCATTTACCTTACATTTTACATCTAATACTTAAAATGACATTAATATTTTATATTTTAATTAAAATTTATACTAATAACTACTAGTATTTATACTGGTATTAATGTTTGACTTCAGCTTTATTGTAAATAACACTGATGTTGCTGTTGATGTCCAGTGTTTTCATGGCGTTTTATTCACGTCTACAGAAGCGCCACCACGTCCTCGTCGTCTACCACTACCCGCCGCTAACGTCAAACTCAGCCGAATCTCGCCGCATCCGCCCCGCCGGACGGACCCGGCCGAGGAAAACGACGCCGACGACGAAGGTGAGATCTGGTACAATCCCATCCCGGAGGATGAAGAGGCCGATCTGTCGCACCGCATCCCCGTCATCAGAGTCCAGACGGGACGGGCGAGCGGAGGAGCGGACGGAGACGAAAGACAGACGCTCACGTGCACGACGCAGGAGGAGAACAAAGCAACAGGTTTGTACAGTTCATAATGGGATAACAAAACATGTCTGGAAAATAATTATTCATATCTGTGTTTGCTATTATTTGTAGTTTTTAAATTTTTTGTAATTTTTTTGAACGTGTTTTTGTAATTTTTGTAATTTTTCTTATGTCCATTCGTTGTAAGAAAATATATATATTTGTTTATATACTAAAGTTTTCAATGATATTTTCAATTTAGCTTTTATTTTTATATTTTTAGTGGTTTTTTTCATTTTGTTATGCTTTTCTAAAAAAAAAAAAAATTGGTCTTAGTAGTTAAAATTTTATTTGAAATTTTATTTATTTCTATACTAAAGTTTTCAATGATGTTTTCAAAATAGCTTTTATGTTTATATTTTCAAGGCTTTTTTGCTTTTTATAAATCGTTTGCTCACCAAAATGTTTTTGGTAATTTTTTTTTTCTTTTTTTTTTTAAAATTATATTTTTAAAGATTTCAATTTTTTTTTATTTTTCAGTTAGTAATTTTAAAACTTCAGCTTAAGCTTACTTTTTTAGGTTTACAATTATCTTTTTAAATTAGCTTTTATTTTTATATTTTTTATTTTGTTATGCTTTTCTAAATAATTAAACAAAAATCAGTCTTTGTAGTTAAAATTGTATTTGAAATTTATTTTTACAAATGATCTTTTATTTTTATTTTTTCAGTTTTCATTTGAGTTATGTTTTTTCTTTTGTCATTATTATTATTATTATTATTATTTCAATTTCCAAATAGTTTTAAATTTTATTCAGTTAGTAATTTTAGTGCTTCAAAATTCATTTTTTGCCAAGGCAGTATATTTCACACTTTCATTTATTTATTATTATTTATTTTGAATATTTATATTGGTTTGTTAGATCAGTCTTTGTAGTTAAAATTTATTTGAAATTTATTTTTGAAAATTATCTTTCATTTTCATATTTTCAGTGTTCGTTTGAGTTATTTTCAGTAATTTTATGTTTTTTTTTTGTCATTATTATTATTATTATTTCCAAATGGCTTTTAAATGTATTCATTTAGTAATTTTAGTGCTTCAAATCACATGTATATTATTATTATTATTATTATTATTATTATTATTATTATTATTGCTATTATTTCCAAATGGTTTTTACATTTATTCATTTAGTGATGTTAGTGCTTCAAATTACATTTATTTGCATTTGTTGGCAAGGCAATATATTTCTAATTTTCATTTACTTATTATTATTTGTTTTGAATATTTATATTGGTTTGTTAGATCAGTCTTAGTAGTTAAAAAAATATATTTTTTAAAATTATCTTTTATTTTTATATTTTCAGTTATTTTTAGTAATTTAATGTTTTTTTTTTCTTCTTTTGTCATTATTATTATTTTTATAATTATTGTAATAATTATTTGTGTGGCTGCATGATTTGGGGGAAAAATCAAATTGTGATTTTTATTTTTTAGTGTCTGTTTTCGTAAGGCTGCACATTCATGCGTCTCTAGGCTGAAGGATAGTTGCAAATATTTTCTGGCTTGTATCTCAGGACTCTATATTTAGCGTCGTATGAATGTGTGACATTATTCACTGATGGAGTCGCGCCTATTAAAGACTCCTGTCAGCGAACTAGTGAAGCTGTCAGCGTAACGCTTCTCTTGAGGCTGAAACACAATTACAAACATGTCTCTGAGTTAATGTCTCTTAGCGGTTGTTAGCATCTGCTCTGTTTGTTTGACTAGCGGTCGTGTGATGTGGTCACATTAGTTTAGCTAATCATGCTAGACCTGTAATTAACACTGCTAGGATCTGTGAAGGAGAACTTCTGCTTTGTAACGCAAAGTGACATTGAATAACATGCACTTTGTCTTGTGAAGCTCTTTGAATGTAAAAAACACAACCTGATGCTTAAAGTCACGTGAATTGTGTAATTATGCTATTTTGACAAACTCACATACTCACATACTGCATACTGTTTTGAAAAAATAATGTAAACTATTTCCATTACACTTATAAAATGTTAGTACACAAAAATGTTCTTATTTTCATTTAGTTTAAGTTGAAACGCTAAAATTGCCAACTGGAAATAAAATAAATAAAAACTAAAACTGTAATAATGGTAAATCAAACCTTAATAGTAATATTTAAAATAAACAAAAATTAATAAAATAATTAAGTACATAAAATTACAAAAAAACAGAAAATTCACAAAAAAACCCTGTAATAAAACATTTTTGTTAATTGAAATTAAGTTAAAATAAAATAATTAATAAATATTACATTAAAAAAAATCAACTTAAGAAAAATTTGAAAATGTTCTTATTTTCATTTAATTTCAGTTGAAACGCAAAAATTACCAACTGGGAATAAAATAAATAAAAACTGAAACTGTAATAAAGGTAAATTAGACCTTAATAATATTATTTAAAATAAACAAAAATTAATCAAAATGACAAAACCACATCAAAATGAACTACAATTAAAATAAATACAAAGTGTAAAAATAAAAGCTTATTAAAAATGTAAATAAAATTTTTTTTAAAACCTTTTTGTGAATAAAATTAAAATAAAATTTAGCTAAAATCAAAGTGCTGAAATAAAAAAATACTGTGGAAATAGTGCAGTAGTACTAGTATGTGTAGTATGCAAGTGTGCCATTTTATTTTATTATATATATATATATATATATATATAAAGTTGACTTTTTCACTTTACAAAATATGACCATTTTAAAGATCATTTTTGTAACTTTTCAGTCAGTTGATGTGTTCTACAGTGCGTTGGTTGAGCTTCTGACACATTTGTGTGAGAAGTAAGTGTGTGTGTGTGTGTGTGTGTGTGTTTTAGGCTCTGTTCTGAATGCTGTGTTGTGTTCCATTCCGGAACTTTCCTCATGTGCTGTTGACTTTAGCTCCCGTCCCAACACCCCTCCGAAACATGAGCGAGACAAACTGAGCGCTCGCTAGGCTTGTACATTAGTGATGACATAGAGAAGGTAATATTACCCACAATCCCGTGGGTGGCAGGTAACCGGATCCGAGTGTGGCGTTGCGAAAGGCAGCAGTCCACCCTGACCTTGTGTGTGTGTGTGCACATGTGTGTGTGTGTGTTGGTGTGTGTGCACATGTTTGTGTGTGTGTGTGATTCAGGGTTGTGAAATGCTCAGAACTGAATTTGCAGTGGCTTGAATTTGAATTTAAATTTAAATTGTAACATGATTTAGAATTAAAATATGTAATTAAATAAGTAAAATTAAAATGGAATTAAAATTCAAACGTATTCATGTAACTGCTTTAAGTATAGTTTACATTTATAATTTAACTAACTATACTTTTTGAATATATTATAAATATTTACAGTGAAATTAGTATTTAAAGGTTAGTATTTATTTGACTGTGTGTGCGTTTATAGAGTACAATTAATATTAATTAATAATAATATTGATATGTTAATCAGAACTGTTCTAAATGTAATGTTTTATATATATACATATATATGTGTGTGTATATATTTGTGTGTGTGTGTGTAAATATATATATATATATATATGTGTGTGTGTGTGTGTGTGTGTGTGTGTGTGTGTATGTATATAGGGTGTGTATATGTGTATATATATATATATATATGTACATGTATGTGTATGTGTGTGTGTATAGAGATGTATGTATGTGTGTATATATATATATATATACACACACACACACATATATATATACACACACACATCTCTATACACACACATACACATACATGTACATATATATATATATATACATATATATATACATATACACATCTCTATATACATACACACACACACACACACACACACACACATATATATATATATATATATGTACATGTATGTATATGTGTATATATGTGTGTGTGTGTATAAAATCACATTTACAAATAAAATTTACAAATTTAACTTTCATTTTATAGATAATGGTGGATGATCACTTATTTTGGATTTCTCTGTTGAATGAATTATATTTTTATAAATTTAAGGGAAAAAAGGAAAAATAACTTTGAACAAATAGATAAATAACAGAGCATCTTTACATTGAAAGCACAGAAGCTATAAAAAATATAAAAAAACATTTTACTATTAATAAAAACAGACAAAATAATAATTATGAACTTTAAAATTTCCCTTCAAAATAAATGTAGTCTAATTTTAGAAAATTATCTGAAAACATTTTTTGATCGCTGTTAAATGGTATTCCACTGATTTTACAGAAACAAAATCAAATGTATTCTACATTCCTATTTAGGGAATAAAGCTTTAGAAATGAGTGATTAATTATTTACATTTTAGAGCTTGTTTTGAGCGAACGACAGTTCTTTATTGTGCGTTTCTCTTTGAATTTCATTCAGTTGTAATTCAGTAAATCCCTCTTCCTGTCGTTACTATTCAAATTCCAATTTCAGCATCCTGTGGGGTGTGAGCCGTTCAATTCAAATTCACACTCATGAATTAAACAAGAGCCTTAAACTATTAATGCCCTGTGTAATGAAGCTTTGTTCTGTGGCTTTAAATGAAGCTCTTGAATCATTTAGAGAGAGCAGATCTGAGATCAGTTCAACACACAGTCTATGACATCAGACTTCAGTATCTCAAACACTTTTCCTTCTGTCGCTAATGGCACAGTCTGAGAAATAGGCATTTGTGTGTGTGTGTGTGTGTGTGTGTGTGTAGGTTCTTGTCTGTGTGACAGTTTTAAGGCTGTAAAATGTCTTCTGACACTCTATAATTAGTGTGACTAGTGACCAGATCGACCCACTCACCACCTGTCACAAACAAAAATGTAAAATAAACACACACGCTGTCAGTGAGCGTTATTAACTCTTTCATATATACACTGTATATACAAAAAAAGTTACAGTATGTCAACAGAAATTTGATTTTTCATTATATAAATCTATAAAATAAATTTAGTGTTTTGATAAGAGATGCCATAATCTGAGTGGACGAGAGCGGGGTGTGTGTGTGTGTTTTGGAATACAACCTTGCCTCCTAATCTGGGCCGCTGAGACTCCTGTGTGTGTGTGTGTGTGTGTGTGTGTGTGTGTGTGTGTGTGTGTGAGGTGTTACATATTTACATTTGTAGGTTTTCAGTTGCATGTAGGGATGTATACCATTAAATTCAGGGCTGCACAATAATAGTTAAACTGATAATCAGTGTTTGGAAAACTTAATTTTAAAAGTAATGCATTACAATTTTGTGTTACTCCCTAAAAAAACCAGGGAGTAACTAATTACGTTACTTAGTTACTTTTTATGTAAAGTAATGCGTTACATTACTTTTGTGTTACTTTTTAAATCTGGGCAGGGCTTGATTGTTTGTTTTTAATGTAAAAAGTTCAATTTTTAGCCCATGTAAAAGCCCCTTTACACCAAAAATGAAATTAATAAGCCTCAGGCTGAAGGAAAAGTAAATTCAGATCTGCAGAATGCAGCAGAAGAAAGTTTAACACTTTACAGCAATAAAAAAACAATAAACAATGAAGCACAAATGTTAGTTTATCAAAAGTCATTTTTCTTATTAGTATGGTTGAACTGGATCATCAAAAGTCAGCAGCAAAAATATTGGTTAATAAAATGGGATTAAAGATATTTGTGTTATTTAACATATTTAATTTTTGCAGGTTTGCATCATATTCTGAGTTTTTAATTCATTTTGATGAAAAACAAATCTGTTTTTTGGCAAGTGAGATGAATTAATGCATTAACTCAGATATTTTCTTGTAAATTAAAAAGTAATGTGTTACTTTACTAGTTACTTACCACAAAACCATTCTTAAGTAGCATGGGTATATTTGTTGCAATAGCCAAAAATGCATTGTATGGTCCAAAATTGTTGATTTTTCCTTATTGGAAAAATCATTAAGATATTATAAAGTAAAGATCGTGTTTCATGAAGATACTAAATTACGGTAAATTTCCTAAAGTAAATATATAAAAACTTAATTTTTGATTAGTAATATGCATTGCTAAGAACTTAATTTGGACAGCTGTAAAGGCAATTTTCTTAATATTTAGATTTTTGCACCTTCAGATTCCAGATTTTCAAGTAGTTGTATCTCAGCCAAATATTGTCCTGTCCTAACAGACATCAATAGAAAGCTTATTTATTCAGCGTTTAGATGATGTATAAATCTCAGTTTCAAAAAATGGACCCTTATGACTGGTTTTGTGTTCCAGGGTCACATTTTTTAGCTCAAAAATACAGTAAAAACAGTAAAATCATGAAATAGTATTACAATTAGCTGTTTTCTGTGTGAATATATTGTGAAATGTAATTTTTAGCTGTGATCAAAGCTGAATTTTCGAATAGACAGATTTATTTTTGCCTTGTATTAGGATAGGACAGTATTTCAAACAAGAAGCAAAGTTGGGGAGAGAGGGGGTTGGGATCAAGAAAGGTCTGCAAACCGGAACTCGAACTCGGGACGCCTGAAGCGCAACATCGCTATATGATCGGCGCGCTGCCCACGAGGCTATTGCTGCCGACTCGTATGGAATGATTTTATATTTGCTCATACGTAAGTAATTGGTGCCATTTGATTGGATTGTAAAAAGTGGGCTATAATATTATTGGTTAACATTATTGTTCTCCGCCCACATGGCCTTGGTGACATCAGCAGAATGGAATGTTGTTTCAGAGGCAAACAAGTTTTCTTTAGAATAACGTGCATTGAGAAACAACAAACTACATAAATGTTACCTGTCTAGTTAAATATTCAAAGGGTGCAAATGGTCTTATAGAGAGTCCTGACCTACTCCAAAACACACAAGGAGGAATAAATGTTGACAAAATCTTCAGATTTGCTTGAACTGTCTAATTAAAAATAAACACGCACTTGCAACCCCAAAGTGTGAACCTCTGCCCCATCACCTCCACATCAGTCACTCTCAAAACAGTCTTTCTCTTTCTCCTTGCCTCTCTCTTTTTTGGTCTCTTCACACTGGCATGTCTCTCTCTCTCTCTCTCTCTTTAACAGAATCGGGTCTTTGTTTTATCTGGGCGGGTAAGTACCAGATCAAACGGCGGGCGTTGAAGGAGGTCCTGAACTGTGGCAACAGAGCCGCTGTTGTAGTAAAGCAGATGAACATGTGCCATGTGATCAGAGAGAAAGAGAGGGCGAAGTAGAGGAAGGAGAGACTGATCTGGGTTGCATGTTCAAGGAATCTGATTTGTCAGCCGCTGCATAATGATTGCGGTAAACATGCTGTGAAGATAACTGCATCCCAGGTCCAGAAGTCTCTCGTAAAAGGAAATCTACTAATCGAGAGAGCAAGAGAAAATTACGCTGAGGCTGATGGAGTGATTTTACCACAGCGCTCTCGGCCAATGGAAGGTCTGGTTTATCGCTCCGCTCTGGAATGTTCCACAGATGTTCTGTCTGTTTGATGTGTGTGACTGAGCTGGAAAGGGACTTTTTGGGATATATGTAGTTATTATGGCATGTATGCGTGTAAAGTGAAGGGGAATCCTGAGGATTAAACAGGAACAAACAGGCCAGAAGGAATAGGAAAGAATTATGGGTAATGGGCCAAATGGTTTAGTTATTAGGAACCCAACAAAGGTAGGTCATTGAATAGCTGAAGATCTACAAAGTGTTGAACTGGTTACACCTTGTGCATGCATTATTTTTGGTTTGGAGTCAGTTATTCTACTTATTTCCTTGAGGACATGTCTATATAATGTGACATTTTTAAGTCTTTAAAGCACTCTTGTATGTACAGCTTCTACCAGTTAGGTATCTTGCAAATCACTGTTACTTTTTGGAAAGAATTTGGCATGCAGTTAGAAAACTCACCTTGAAACCTTGGAGTATCTGTTAATTAATCTGAATTAATTAAATTCTGTTAAGATTCACTTAAAATGTACACCCACAAGTGGTACTAAGTTCATCTGAGGCTTAGCCAATATTAGCCAAGACCCAGGGGCCTTTTTTTCATAGTGACTTGGGCTATTTACTAATTAAACCTTTCTCGATCATTCCACAGATCCTTCAGAGCAGTCCACTGGTGGACTTTCTCCCTCTTCTAGTCCCAATCCAGCTAAACGGAGCACTGCTATCAACTGGTCTTTTCCTGATAGAATCAAGTCACCACGGACTGTCCGGAAACTCTCTATCAAGATGAAGAAACTGCCTGATCTGAGTCGTAAGCTTAGTGTTAAAGGGAACCCATCTAGCAACGTGGCCATCAACAGTGGCCAATTAGAACCCAGGTCCCACTCGCCTAGAGCCAATGGGATGGCAGAGCTGGGCCAGTCCCAGCCCAGACTGTCCCCGGCGGGTGTGACGACGGCATTGGCAAGTGGTAATGTGATTTGGCGGTACCATTTGGACAGCAGTGTTTCTACACAGCACAACTTTGATAAAAGGAGGAGCAACAGTGGTGGCGTTCCCAAATCGGCCAGTAAGGGAGGTTACCTAAGCGATGGAGATTCGCCTGAACTTGTAGCTAAGTCTGGAAAGCACGGAAACTCGGAAAGAAAGAATGGTAAAGCCCGGGACAGGGATCTCAATGGGAATGGCGGAAGTTCGAGGCTCCCTGGCCCAGAGCTGGATATCGACGCCTTCCGTTCGTACAGTTTCTCTGAGCAGCCAAAGTGCCTAACGTACATCTCTGGACTAATGAGTCTGCACTTCTACGGCGCAGAGGACCTAAAGCCACCGCGAATTGATTCCCGTGACGTCTATTGTGCCATCCAGGTGGACTCTGTCAATAAAGCTCGTACGGCATTGCTGACCTGTCGGACGGCCTTCTTGGACATGGACCACACCTTCAACATTGAGTTGGAGAATGCTCAGCATCTCAAACTTGTTGTCTTCAGTTGGGAGTCCACACCACGAAGGAACCGGGTGTGCTGCCATGGAACTGTGGTTCTCCCAGCCTTGTTTCGTGTGAGTAAGACGCACCAGCTTGCGGTACGGCTGGAACCACGTGGAATGATTTATGTGAAGCTGAGCCTCATGGAGCAGAGGCAGAACTCTTTTGATGGCCACGAGGGGGATCACGAAATGCAGGTGTTCGGCATAGAGGCTCGGCGCGTGGTGGAACGGGAAGCTTCTGGATTGATGGTTCCACTGCTCATCGAGAAATGCATCTCTGAGATCGAGAGGAGGGGTTGTCAGGTGAGTGATTGGCACTGATCTTTATGGTTTTTTTAACCTGCATGCAGTTCTAAACCAAGTCTCTCATTTAAAGGTGAAGTGTGTAATTCTTCTGATGACAAAATACTTCTATCCCAGTTTAATCTTCAACTGTAAGCTGTAAGTCCTAAAAGAGTTTGAGACGTTGACTCACTGAAGAGTGTCACAATGTGGCACCTTCATAAGAGTCCTATAAGAGTTTGAGACATTGACATTCTGAAGAGTGTCACAATGTGGCACCTTCATAAGAGTCCTATAAGAGTTTGAGACATTGACATTCTGAAGAGTGTCACAATGTGGCACCTTCATAAGTGACCTATAAGAGTTTGAGAGACTGATGTTCTGAGGAGTGTCAAAATGTGGCACCTTCAAAAGAGTCCGTGAAGAGTTTGAAACATTGACTTTCTGAAGAGTGTCACAATGAGGCACCTTCATAAGTGACCTATAAGAGTTTGAGAGACTGACGTTCTGAGGAGTGTCACAATGTGGCACCTTCAAAAGGATCCTAGAAGAGTTTGAGATGTTGACTTTTTGAAGAGTGTCACAATGTGGCATCTTTAAAAGGGTCCTAAAAGAGTTTGAGACATTGACTTTTTAAAGAGTATCACACTGTGGCACCTTAAAACAGTCCTAAAAGAGTTTGAAACATTGACTTTCTGAAGAGTGTCACCATGTGGCACCTTCAAAAGGATCCTAGAAGAGTTTGAGACGTTGACTTTTTGAAGAGTGTCACAATATGGCATCTTTAAAAGTGTCCTAGAAGAGTTTGAGATGTTGATTTTCTGAAGACTATCACAATGTGGCACCTTCAAAAGAGTCCTAGAAGAGTTTGAGACACTGACTATCTGAAGAGCGTCACAACGTGGCATCTTTTAAAAGGGTCTAGACAAGTTTGGAACGTTGCCTTTCTGAAGTGTGTCACACTGTGGCACCTTCAGATAAGTCCTAGAATAGTTTGGAAATTGACTTTCTGAATAGTATCACACTGTGACACCTTCAAAGAGTGCTACAAGAGTTTGAGACAGTGACTTGAAGAGTGTCACACTGTGGTACCTTCAAAAGAATCCTAGAAGAGTTTGGGATGGGACTATCAATGATGGGCCAGAAAGAGCAGTAGGAATGTTTGGGGAAACTTGCTTGGTATTTAGCTTTTTTTATTTGGTCCCACTAGTTGCCCAGAAATTACACACTTTGCCTTGAAGTGTATCTTCATGGCTACATTCAGACTGTAGCCAAAAGAAGACCAAAATTTTTTTTTTCTCATATGTGCCTTAGAGCTGATTTTAGCAGCACAAACCGCAAGGAATTTGATCTTTCCAGTTCTTATTTGGGCCACTTCCATATGTTATCCTAAATCCTAAGTCCAGTGTTTTGCAATGCGACCTCAGTCCTCAGTCATATCAGAATTCATAGAACTTTTTACGTCACTCCAGTTGACTGAAGTCATTCCAAAGATTTTACATACCAGTAGTTCCTTGGTCACTCGGTTAATATTGGCAGACAGCTGCAAAGGTAGGCAGTGGAGGGACAGTGATGTACACATAAGTATTATGATGATGCAAAACTAGAGGGAAAACTGTGTGGGAATAGCTTGGAATAGTGGCCTCCATGTTTACTTCCGTATGACAGTCTGCTGCGTGCCACCTTTGTTGTTCTTTTGCGCATGTGGGTCAGTTCAGGACTGACCAGTTTGCACTTGAATCTGATATTGGCCACCTTTAGCAAATGTAAACAGCCAGATCTGAGCAATAAATCAAAACTGAGCACTAAGGCTTGGAGTGTGAATGTTGCCCATGAGTCTCTTCTGTCATTTGTTAGGCTTCGGTTAAAGTGAGCTCGCCAACCGTTCTAAAGTCCTTGTCCATGGACATTACACGCTCACACAAACAAGCTTAGCAAGGCCTTTCGGTGGTTTGTGTGCACAGGCATATTGCCAAAATCCTAGCCATTCATCTCCGTTATACACACACACAATCTGTCTCTGTTACAGTGTCACCCAGAGTTTAATGCTGTTCTCGTCCATTCATCCCACCAAGTGTGTCTGCCGTCAACCCACAAAACAACTCTGACTGCTGTTCTCGGATCAGATTTACAACTGCAGCTTAATACACACACATGGAAAATCTGATTCTAGATCAGCTGAGAGAGACTTTCATCCCATTCGGTATAAAAAGCCCGGTAGATCCTTTGGTAATGCTTTAAAGTTCTGCTAGGATCATAAGGGTGTTTTTCTCATTCTCTCTTAGACTGTTTTACCTCAGCTGACCCCTTTATTGAGTGCTAAATCTACAGCTAAAGCCCATATATCGGATTCTTATATCCACATAACAAATTTAGCATGGTTTTACTTATTCTTGTGCTACTCTGAAGTTGCACTTCTGTGCACTTATCATTTTTTTTAAGATAATGCAGCCTAGCGAGGTCAGGTGACAACAGTGTAACTTACTACAAATGCACACTGTGTAGTGTTTCACAGTATGCATTAAATACTGTGCAGTTTTACTTATTTAAATACAAATATCTACACTGATAGCCAAAAGTTGGATTCAATGTAGTGAGGTCATGTAACAAGTGCAGCATACTGATTATTTCATACTTCACACTTCTGAATATTCTTTATGCATTTATGCAATTATATATGTATGCATTTATACATTTATTTATGCATTTGTGTATTTTGCATTTATTTATGCACAAATAGTGACAAGTTAAGCATACTAGTTTAAAACAATGATTAATGCATACCTCATACTATGAAATACTGTTTTTTATTTTTTTATTTTTTTGATGCATTTATTTAGATATGCTCACTGAATATTTATTTATATTTATTTATGCATTTGTGTATTTTGCATTTATTTATGCACAAATAGTGACAAGTTAAGCATACTAGTTAAAAACAATGATTACTGCATACCTCATACTGTGAAATACTGTTTTTAATTTTAGAATTTTTTGATGTATGCATTTATGCATTTATTTATGCATTTTTTTTATGCATTTGTGTATTTTTGCATTTATTTATGTGCAAATAGTGACAAGTTAAGCATACTAGTTTAAAACAATGATTATTGCATACCTCGTACTATGAAATGCTTTTTTTTAAAAAAAATTAAGCATACACTACTTGCTGTGCAGTATGTACAGTAAGTACTGTTGGCCTCCAAAAAAACTACACGACTGAAAGTGACGTTTTTCAGAAGCTGTGGTATTCCTGTGGTATTCCTGCTACCAGTGATGCACAAATGTGCAATTATTGCATATATTTCTGAGATGATAATTGGATGCTTCTTACCAATGTAAATATTCTTGGTCATGTGACTGTAACATAGCACACTGCTGTTTAAGACAGTAATTATGTACTGTACAATGCAGTATTTACTGTGGAATTTGCAGTAGCCAAGCTCAGTGGTTGTTCTATATCGTTTTATATTCAGTTCACTGAATTAGCGTTTCTCTAGTGTTCTTGAAATAAGTGAACTTGCTTTAAGATCAGAGCTTAGCTGCTCACTGTGTGGAGTTCTTTACTGAAACCTGAAGTCAGTATAGTTTGTCTTGGGAAAACACGACATGCGCAGCTCACGTATGCTTAAGGAATGTTTCTTATGAACTATGGCCGCGGGAAAACCACCAACCTGTGTGGGTAAATGATTAGCCGTGTGCCGTGAGGGTTTTTCCACACCCCTTCGTGTCTGCTTAAAGGAATAATTCACTTAATTTTCATTCTAAAATACAGACTGTTTACTTTTCCATGCAACAAAGTTGCAATTTAGCTTTTCAGTTCATTTTTGAGTGAACTTTTCCTTTGAATCCATAACAGAAAATACTGGCTCAGCATTTTGAATTATAAGGCTCTTTTCTAACAGTGTTATTTTTACAAATTAGCCTGTGACCTCTACAGTTTGACCTACTAAAGAGCAGCTCCGGAAACCAAGCGTTGAGTCTTTGTGGAGACGTTTGGCTTGTGCCCAAATGAAAAATTCCCCTTTGGGTTTAATGCACATCACTTTAGCGGTAGCGTGGAATCTGTGGTCACATGCACAGTTACAGGCAAAGCTAAAAAGGACCAACCCAGATCCAGGATGTCTCCCTTACTAGGGGAAGAAAAGAGGAAGGTTTTAGTGGATTCAGGAAACTCTTCAGCTGTTTTTAACAAGACTGTGGTCAAGCTATTATTTCCTCTGGGTGACATTTTTAGAGTTACACATGCACACATATCACTGCTCTGAATTGAGCTGCTGTTTCACAATGCCGGGAATTTCTTCTGTTTATTGGGTCCCATGCTGCTAAATCATTGCAGAATGTAAAAAAGTAGCTTGCTGCCTACTAAATTCTGTGCAGTATATGCTGTTTTTTGTTTATGCATTCATTTATGCATTTGTTTATTTATGGATGTATGCATTTGTTTTTGCATTTATTTATGCATCTATGCATTTTTTTTTATGCTGCATTGATTAATGTTTAAAATAGCAGATGTTGTTACTTCTAATTCTTTTAATAAAATATGCATATAGGAAATTAGCAGACTGTGCACAGCATTCATATAAAAATATAGCTGATTGCCAAAATATGAAGTATAAGAACCGCAACGCATGACACTAAATTTGACTTTTCATTTCATTAAAAATAACCAGTGAATAATGACGTATAAACTAATTATTCTAAATAGTTTTATTTATGAATGACTATGGTAGTGTCATTCAACATGTTGTTATGTGACAGTAATGTTTGTCATTGCATATTATATAGTATGCATTATAGTGTAGTATGCATTAGGCAGTTGCGATGAGTGTTGAATTTGATTGGCTCCCTCTGTTCTTAACTCCGCCCACAGCCGGCGGTAGAAGTCATCTCTGAATGAATGTGTTGTGCACAGAATGTACGGGTTTGTACTACAGTTGTTTTGTCAAACTCCGTGTTGAGCAGGGTTGCAGGTGTGAGCTGGTCCAGATCCAAGCCGGTAAAGACTCCGGATCTTTTCTTACCTGCAGTCTTTCCGACAGCCAACAGGAAATGTTTTTTAAGAACTACATAATAAGGAGATGTGCTCCTGCGTGCAAGCTGTCATATTTTTACATCTTGTGCAACAAAGAGGAGGCTTAAGTTAAAGACCTTTGCTAACCCATCTTGTATTAGTACTATACTTAAATTGATATGTAGATGGAGATAGAAATGAGTTTTGTAATCTTTCATGATACATCTAACCAGGGTCCACATTTTTTTTAGATTTTCAAAAGATTAGATGTTCAAAAGAAAAAATAAACCAGAGAAACAAATACTGTCAGCACTGCCTACATATAAGATGAATACTTACGTGACATAGTAATACCCTAGATATGAGTACTTCATTATTCTAAGGAGATACTCTATCCAATGAATCAGTCACAAATAGATTCTACAACTCTTTGCCAGGCCTGTACCTTTCTTGGTTTAGCTTTATTAAATCTAGCTAAAGAGCTTTCCACATTAACTATATATTGCACAACCAATACCTGACTTTTTGTCAGATTTTTTTTTTATTTATTTATTATTATTTTTTTACGACTACTACTACTACAAATATATGTAACAATAAACAATATGTAACTATTAATGTGTTCTATTATTATTATTATATATATAAAAATATGTAACATACAGATACAAATATGTGCTAAAAGAAAATCTCAGTAATAGTAGTAGTAGTAGTAGTAGTAGTAGTAGTAGTAATAATAATAATAATAATAATAGATTGAATTAAATTAATAATTACATTTTAAACTAATTATTAAATTAATATTGTTAATCAAATATTATTATTATTATTATTATTATATTTTAATAAACATATGTAACATACAGATACAAATATGTGCTAAAATAATATCTCAGTAATAGTAATAATGATGATAATAATAATAATAATAATAATAATAATAGATTGAATTAAATTAATAATTAAATTTGAAAATAATTAAATTAATATTATTAATCAAATATTGTAATTGTTGTTGTTATTATTATGATTATTTAAAAATTAATTTGACAATTATTCTTTTTTAAACTGCTGATGATACTAATAATTTATAAGTTGTATTGTCATTAGTATCATTGTTATATTATTACTGTATTTTGATGACAAACATGCAACACAGATATGAATGAGCACTAAATTTTCTCAATATTATGATACTCACAAATTAATAATTAAATAAAAAATATTATTAAATGTTATAGTTTTAGTTATTATCATTAGTTATTATTTAATTATTAGTTTATGATGCTGTTATGTATAGTATAGTTATGTATAGTCTTGTTGTTGATGATAATGGTTATTTTTTAAATTTATTATTGGTTATTTATTATTATTATTATTATTTTAATAAAATGTACAAAATAAAGATAAAAATGTGTGCTAAAATATTGAATAATTGGCTAATCAGTAACTAAATTAAGTAAATCAAATATTATTATTATTATTATTATTAACAATATTGATATAGTTTTTGTTTATAAAGTACATTTTCTGCACTTTCTCTCTCTCTATATATATGTGTGTGTGTCTGTGTGTGTGTGTGTGTGTGTGTGTGCATTTTCTAACTAACCATATACAATGAAAATATAATAAAGTAAAATGCAATGGTGATTTTAATATCACATTGCATAATATTTATAGGTGTTATTGATTAGTGCTGATTCTCTAAAGGTTGTGTGTGTGTGTTTGATTGACAGGTGGTGGGTCTGTATCGTCTGTGCGGTTCTGCTGCGGTGAAGAAGGAGCTGCGGGAAGCGTTTGAGAGGGACAGTCACTCCATCGAGCTCTCGGAAAACAACTACCCAGATATTAACGTCATTACAGGTACTGCATATCTGCTAAAATCAGCTTTTTAGAGCATTAAGATGAAATGTGAATAAACCTGTGTGTGTGTGTGTGTGTGTGTGTGTGTTTCATATGGCCTTTGTGAATGAGATTAAGCAGAGGTCGGAGGTCAACACAAACACACACTGTAACAAGGCCAGCAGCTTCTTTGTGTTCAGCTCTATGAGTGTCACAACACACACACACACACACACACATTAAAAAACACACACGCTCACACACAAGGAACAGAGTCCAATGTACATGTTTAGTGGACATAGGATTTAGTGGAAAAACCACTTCAGTGTTGTAATGAGGACTAAAACAGGTAATTTATTTTCAAGCCATTAATACTTTTATTCAGCAAGGATGCATTCAATTAAAAGTGTCAGTAAAGACATTTATGATGTTACACAGGATTTCTGTTTTAAATAAATGCTGTTCTTTTGAACTTTATATTCATCAAATGATCCTGAAAAATAAAATGTATGACCGTTTCAACAAAAATATTGTGCAGCACATTGGTAATAATCAGAAATGTTTCTTGAGCAGCAAATCAGCATATTAGAATGATTTCTGAAGAATCATGTGACACTGAAGACTGGAGTAATGATGCTGAAAATTCAGATTTGCATTACAGGAATAAATTACATTTTACAATATATTCACATGAAAAACAGCTCTTTCAAATTGTAATAATATTTCACATTTTTACTGATTTTCCTGTATTTGTAATCAAATAAATGCCTCTGTGAACACAGGTTTTCTGCTGATGTAAAACAGTGTGCAGTTGATGAAGAGCAGCTGTATGTAATTAGTCTCAGTTGTGTGTTAAACACACTGAAGCTTCTGTGTCGTATTTCACAGTGTTTAGCGTGCGAGTGTGCGTGAGGTTGATGCCCGCTGTGTAATATTGCATGAGCAGGTGATGTTTATTTGCCTTTTAAACTAACATGTAGCTCAAAGTCCCATCATGCACCTGGCCACCAGCCAACCAATCAGCATCTGTCTTTGCTACTGTATCTTTAAGACTATAAGTAAATGACCCGTGTCATAATTAGCTAATACTGATCTCTCTATCTCTCTCTCTATCTATCCATCTATATACATATATATACATACATACATATATATAGTCATAGATTATTATGACAAATTTTTAGTGTTTTTTTTTTTCCTTACACAATTCTCATATGCTCATCAAGACTGCATTTACTTGATCAAAAGTACAAAAAAATGTAATATTGTTACAGTTTAAAATAATGGTTTTCTATTTTTTTTTTTTTTATAATTTATTCCTGTGATCCAGCGCTGGATTTTTATTAGAGCTGTAGCTATCAATTATTTTTGTAATCAAGTATTCTACCGATTATTCCATCGATTAATCGAGTAATCGGATAAGAAGTAATTTCCTTTATTAAAGAGCATTAATAAATATACAAGAGAAAATAAGATAGGTCTCTTAAAATAAACAACTAATTTGTTTCCTTTTTTAGAAAAATGAACATTTTTATTGCTGAAATTGCATTCATTAATAACCATGAAAACTAAACCCATTTAATGCATTTATATGCCAAATTACATTCAAAATGCAAATACAAATATATAGATATATATATAAAATAAATAAAAATACAAAAATCAATTTCACATTACATTACATTACTAGAAAAAGGTAAACATTACAACCTAATGGGGGGCAGTTAAGGGGTTAATTTCTTAAAAAAAAAGAGAGAGAGAGAGTAAAAATTAAGTACAAACTTTTAAATGGTAGTTTTATATTGTTACAAACTGTTTCTGTTTTAATTAAATGATGTTCTTTTTAACTTTTTTATTTTTAAAAAGTATTACATGTTCTAATAAAATATAAAGCAGCACAATTGTTTTTAACATTGATAATAAATCAGCATATTAGAATGATTTCTGAAGGATCATGTGACTGAAGACTGGAGTAATGATGCTGAAAATTCAGCTTTGGGTCACAGGAATAAATTACATTTTAAAATATATTCACACAGAAAACAGCTATTTTACACTGTAATAATATTTCACAATATTACTGTTTTTCTCTGAATTTTTGATTAAATAAAAGCAGCCTTGATGAGCATATATATACGTATGTATATGTATATGTATATTCTGGAGCTGAAAGACTAAAGTCAGTCCATCAGTCCTGTTATTCATGTGCTCTTCCCTTCCCCCATCCACTCTCTGTGTGTGTGTGTTTCTCACCCTGAAAAGAAAAGACATGCAAAGTCATTAACAAGTGTGTGTCTTTGTGTGTGAACTCACACAGATGGTGTTTGACTCACAGCTGTGAGATTAACTGAACCCACAACACACACTTAAATTGATATGCCTTTCCT
The DNA here is from genome assembly GCA_012976165.1 of Labeo catla. Lineage (NCBI taxonomy): Eukaryota > Metazoa > Chordata > Actinopteri > Cypriniformes > Cyprinidae > Labeo > Labeo catla. The sequence continues at coordinate 30,395 of VONZ01001278.1, read as the reverse complement.
TCTGCATTCAAGTGTTGTGAAAAAGTGTTTTAAAATGCCACCGGGTCACAACCTTGTTGTACAAACAGTACAGAAAGACGCTTATTCAGAACAACATAATCACACACACGCTTGACCATACAGAAAAAATAGACTGTGTGTGTGTGTGTCTTTAGTTACTCATGACATACCGCTGTCCCATACACTTCCTAGGTCAAAGGTCGTGTCGGACTGAATTAGCGCTTCTATTTACAGTCTGTTAATTGGCCTGTGAAAAACTCTGTCGGTGACTTATAGAAAATACAGCAGAATCAGCACTGGCTTTTCGGCCTTTTTTTAAAGATTTGTTAACGTTTGTGAAAGTCTCTTCTGCTCACCAGGACTGCATGTGTGTGATCATAAACACAGTAAAAATTGTTAAATATTATTACTGTATAAAACAGCTGTTTTCTATGTGAATATCTGTTAAAATGTAATTTATTTCTGTGATGCAAAGCTGAATTTTCAGCATCATTACTCCAGTCTTCAGTGTCACACGATCTTCAGAAATCATTCTAATATGCTGATTTGCTTCTCAAGAAACATTTCTGACTATTATCAGTGTTAAAAACAGTTGTGCAGCACAGTATTTTGGTGGAAACCGTGATGCATTTTATTTTTTCAGAATTCACAGATAGATACAAAGCTTTTATTTAAAATAGAAATCTTTTGCAACATTATAAATGCATTTACTGTCACTTTTGATTAATTTAATGCCTCCTTGATGAATGGAAGTAGTAATTTCTTTTGCTCAGGCTCAGCCTGTAGTTGCTCAGGTGTGAATTTTGCGTCTGGATCCGTTCGCTCTCTCTTTGTTCCCAACCTCAACATTCCAGGCCAAATTCCAACACCTCCACAAAAAAACACAACAATAGCACTTCCTCTGGCTCCGGGACACTGATCCCAGGCCTGTAGAGACGGAATAAATCCGAACTGTCAGAGCCCTGGAGAAACACACCCCAGATGATATTTCCTTTTATTTGTCAGTTTGTTTAATCTCACTGAATCAGCAGATCTTAGTCCTTTCATATCTACAGGATATGAAATACTGTTGTCAGACTGACAAATTAAATTTCTATAAAAGCGTAAATAACTCAAATTGACTTCCTGAAGAATAAAACACTCTGTAATTCTTTCATAACATTGATCTGTTTTATCGAGCGGCCTGATGTATCAACTTCAGGCTTGACCAATGGTGAGAGTTTGGGGCGGGACTATCTGTCTTACTGACCAATAGCAGACTGTCCCCACCTCAGACCTCCTATTATCTTCCCAGCAGCAGATAAATGAAAATTTATCACAATAGTTTTCAATCTTTTAGATGCTATAGACACCAAAATGTGATCCCCATGCAAGGAACGAGTATAAAGTACCTTTATCTTGTATAAACCCCTAGTGTGTACTGTGAAAAATTCATATTATAAATGTTAAAATATTATTTTTAAAAAGGTACTTTCTATTAAGTTACGTTAAAGTTATTAAATAGTTTTCTACACATTATAGTACTTTATTGTTGGACGTCTTATTTATTTATTAAGATTATTTTACATTTATGCTTTTATTTTGTTTTACTAATTATATATTAAAATCTTTTTTTATTTATTATAATATTAATTTTACATTTACAATATTAGTTTTACACTTTTCCTTTATATTTTCTTTTATAAATATTTAAGTATATTATTTGTTTATTCATGTTTATTTCATTTAACATTTATTTATTCATTTGTTGTCTTTAATCTTATTTTTACTTATTTTATGTATTTTTTAATATTCTTTTTCTTTTTCTTATATTCTTATATTCCTAATCTTAATTTTTGATCTGTATTTTATTGAAATATTTTTTTATGTATTGCAATCTTATGTGTATTTTTTTACTATTTTTTTATTTTACTAATTTATTTATTTTAATATGTTTTTGTAATATTTTTAAATCGTATTTTTATTATTTATTTGCACATTTTAATGTTATTTTACATTTTTATTTATTTACTTTTTTTTCAAATTGTTTATTTTTGTTCTCATTTATTTTATTTATTTTCAGCCTATCTGCTTAATTTTATGTATTTTCTTATTCTTAATCTTAATTTCTAATATATATCCTCTTTAAATAAGATTTATCATAATCTTGTTACTTTTATTTATTTTACATTTAGTTATTTTATATATTTATTTACTTATTTTAATCTTTTTTTTATTTATATTAATCTAATTTTATTCATTTGCGTATTTACTTTTCTAATTTTTTATTTTTGTTCTCATTTATTTATTTTCAGCCTATTTTAATTTATTTTATATATTTTCTTATTCTTAATCTTAATTTCTAATCTATATCCTATTTAAATATTTTTATTTATTATAATCTTATCTTACTTTATTTTATTTTACTAATTTATTTATTTTAATACATTTTTGTAATATTTTTAAATCCTATTTTTATTTATTATTTGTACATATTGTAATGTATTATTTTACATTTAGGTATTTTATATATTTATTTACTTATTTTGATCTTCTTGTATTGATTTTTATTCATCTTTGTTCTCATTTATTTATTTATTTTTACATTTATTGCACTATTTTCTTTTGCAGCTCCATAAGATCACAGTAACAGTGTATTTGTCTCTCTGCAGGCGTGTTGAAGGACTACCTCCGTGAACTTCCTCATCCTCTCATCACCAAGCAGCTGTACGAATCCGTTCTGGACTCGATGGCCAAGAGGCCGCTGCAGATGGGAAGCGGCGGCTGCGAGAACGACTCAGCCGACACGGATCACGCCGTCAGCTTGCTAGAGATCCTGCCGGAGGTTGAGAAGGTAAAAGAACATTCTGGAAGAAAATGTCCTCATAGGAAGTATCAGTTGTCCATTTCTGATATCTAACGTGTGTTTGTGCATCAGGTGACCCTGCGGAAGCTTCTGGATCACCTGAAGCGCGTGGCGTCCCATCACGAGGTGAATAAAATGACCTGTCAGAATCTGGCGGTGTGTTTCGGGCCAGTTCTGCTCAGCCAGAGACAGGAGGCGTCCTGCCACGGGAATCGGGTCTTTATCGACTCTGAGGAGCTGGCCAGCGCTCTGCACTTCAAGAAACACATCGAGGTCCTTCATTATCTGCTCCAGCTCTGGCCAGGTGAGACTCACACCACACCGTTTCACTAGCGTGAAGCTTAGAGCTTTAAAACAACGCAAGTGTGTCATGATTGGCAGGTTGTTCCTTTAAGGCTCTGTCGAGTGTTTTGTGGTCGTCTCATAAACCTCATCTCGGGCTTAAATCACACTCTTGCTGCCCATCCTGACACGTCCTGCCACAGGCCGTGTTTTTAGACAGATTTCTGCCCCGCTGTGTGCGTGACTTCCTCCAGCAGGCGGGAACGGTACAGTAAACCTCAGTCTATAATTACGCGCATTCCTGTCTTAACCTTCAACTCCGGCCGACCCGCCCGCCTCACCCTCAGAACAATCGGCCCGTTTAGAGGGGCCTCACTCTGCAAAAGAGCCTCCGTCAGGCGTGGAGAAACTCCCATGAGGCCAGCTGCACTTGTCCTGCGTTGGGACGGCTGTGTTTTTGTCTGCTTGTGTGTCAAACTGTGTGTCTCCACATGGACACATGATATGTTGATGCATATTTTGTTTCTTGCATTATGTGCACAAAGATTTTTTGAAAGGTTTTTTTTTTTTTTTTGTCTGAGTTACATTAACAATGAGGTTTTACTGAACTAAAAAAAGCATTCAAAAGTAGCCTACCATGTTTTTTGGACAGTGCACCATGATAATGATAGCAATTCTTAAAAAATAAAGAAATAAAGTAATTAATTACATTTTTTAATCAGGTTTTTATCTTGTTTTTCCAGTAGAATTTCAGAATTCTAAACTTTAAGAAATTGTGTAATATATAGATTATATAAATTATACTTTTAAACTTTTAATTATATTATTTTAATCTATTTTAATCACTTTTTCATTAAATTTTCAATTATTTATTTAAATTATTTTTAATTTAATTATTTATTTAAATATTTTTTTCCTGTAAAAATATCTGAACATCAAGTCTGAATTTTTGTTCATTTTTAAATATTTCTTATTTTATTTTATTTTATTTATCAAAACCCTGCTTCTAAAACAGGTCTGTCTATTTTTAACAGATTAACTACTACAAATGATGTCAGGTGATTAACTAAGTTAAGTTAAATAAGTTAAAACCAGCTTAACAGTTTGTGCGTATTTAGAAATTCTAGCCTAAAGCCTGCTTTAACATTCTTAAAGTATTTTTATTGTAAAAACATTTTAGTTTGTTATGGTTAAGAGCTACAAAGCTAATTGTATAGATCATGTTTGTATTTTGTAATTTAATTGTGCTTGTTTGTTTGTTTATATTACTTGTCCCATCACATGTAGGGCGCAGCTAAAATCCTGAGGGTTTAAAGGGCAGATCGGGACAGGTAAACAGGATTAAACGGGTGTGTTTTGTGTGTCCTCCGCAAGCCCTTCATGACACAATCTCAGTATCTTGCTAGCACGTAGATTTGTTCGAATAGGAGCTAAAAATAATGATAGCTTGCCACTGTTCTGCTGCTTTCCTGTCCGTCACCAGATCTACCAGGATTACGACTTCTGTGGCAAGTTTAGTAGGTTTTATAGAGTTTGGCTGAGTTCAACAACAACATTTGAGGTTTAGCCAGCACCAACTGTGTTGGTGTCAGTAGTTAGGATTTTTGAGTTTGTTTGGGGTTTTGAGGCATGTATCTCATTTGTTCTGCATGTTTTGAGTTTTTCATAATAAACTGCATATGTTATTGCCAGTTTTGGGGAGTAACTAAATAAATTTTAATATCATATTATAGCAGGGGTGTCAAACTCCGGTCCTGGAGGGCCGCAGCCCTGCAGAGTTTAGATGCAACCCTAATTAAACACACCTGATCCAAGTAATTAAGTCCTTTAGGCTTAATTGAAAACTGCATAGTATTTGTGCTGGAGCAAGGTTGGAACTGGGTTTGACACCCCTGTCTTACAGTAAGATGCTATTTGTTAGTAGCTTACAAGTTTCAAATCTGAGTAGCTTTTAGCAGTTTCAAAGTACTTTCCCCAACACTGGTTATTCCATATATTCTCTCATTATCATTATTTGTTGTTAATTTATACTCAAATGATCAAACCCATTGTTTGTTGTCTTTATCTTGCAGTTGTGGACGCTCAGGGCAAATCTTCATCTCAAGTTCCTGCCCCAGTGGACTCGCTTCCAGCGGTAACGGCAGCCGTAAGGAGGAGGAAAGAGCGTCCACAGGTGTTGAATCTAACCGAGGCGGACATGGCAGGTGTTTTGCGGCCCAGAGCTGGCCGTCTGGACAGTCCCAGTAACCGTTATGCGGGGGACTGGAGTGGATGCCGGGAAACGTACCTCCAACCGAGTTGCCCGGAGGAGGCAGACTATGACGACGTTCCCAGCGAAGAGCCTTCAAATGTGGGACAGGAGGACTTACCGAAGAGTACTGGAGATGTAGTCTCCGAACAAGAGTTGCCTGAAGTGGACGAGGCAGTGGAGAGGGTTGAGGAAATGCAGATAGAGGAGGAAGAGAGCGAGGACGAGAATACAGTGGTTTTGGAAAAGCTACAAGTGGAGGAACCTCTACTCATCAGCCCCTGCGATCAGATACTCCCAGATCACGAGGAGCACCGACCCAAAGAGCACACCTACCAGGCCTACATGAAGATCCAGGAGATCAGCCCAGTCCTAAGCAACAGGGTCAACCTGCGGGACTTGCAGGAGAGCATTGACACTCTAATCGGCAACCTGGAGAGGGAGCTCAACAAGAACAAGCTCAACATAGGGTACTGACTCTTTACCAGAACAGTCGAAATATGATGCTGATTCCCTAGAGACATTAGCGCTATGGAACATTCTTGCTCCCATGCGCACTTGGGATGCATGTACAAGAAGACATTCCTCATGTCTGATTTGTGTTTTTTGTTTGTCTCCTGGTATCCATGTTGTTGATCTCGTCATTGATTTTCTTCTTATGAGAAGAACTCATTGAACCCTGAGGGGTGCACCAGGTGCCTTCATTGTGTTAAGGTGGTGCTTACGACAGCGAGAGCTTTTTACTTTCTACGGAGGTACAAGACATTACGATGAAAACCAATGCACTTATGGGGCCTGCCAATAGAGGCACGGCCAGTTCAGGTACAGGTGTGAAGCCTTATGGTGGGAGAACTAGGTACTACAGATAAATCCCTAAACCGGGGTACTCAGTCCTGCTCATGGAGATCCAGCTTCCTAAACCCTTCAAACACCAGATAATCAAGGTCTTGGGGTTTACTTTAAGAGGTAGATTACAGGAGCAGGATTGAGTACCAGACCCTAACTTTATGACCCTGAACCCCACATCAGGGATATCTAATACAAATTACTCATTGAGGAGGCAGTGTTACACGGTTGTTTGGGATCCCAGTGCCCTACTCCCTAAACTTTGAATGTTATATCCTGACCCTTATACCGTAAATAAGAGGTATCCAGTCCTGCTCCTGAAAAGCCATTTTCATCTCCAGCTATAATTTAAACACACTTTATCCAGTTAATCAAGGTTCTGAGGTTCACTTAGAGACAGATTGGGATGGCGGGTCATCAAGAGCGGAATTAAGCACCCAACCCTGAACCCTACTTCAGTGGTCTTGAACGCAAATTACCTAGTGAGGTGGTGTCAGTCAGTACTTTAGGATCCCTGCACTCTACTCCCGTATCCTAAACCATACACCCTTAATCAGGGTGTTTGAGCCTGCTCCTGGAGATCTGGCTTCCTGTAGTCTTTGGTTCCAGCCCTCCAAACAAACTTGAACCTGCTAAACAAGGCTTTGGGATTCATTTAAAGAGCAAGGTGGATGAGCAGGAATGGGATTGAGCACCCCAACCAAACGACCCTGAACCCTACATTACAGTTCTCAACTCTGGCCCTTATAGTCCACTTTACTGCAGAGTTTGGCTCCAACCCTAATTAAACACACCTGAACTAGCTAATCAAGGTCTTCAGGATTCCTAGGAAGTCACAGGCAGATGACTTTGATCAAGGTTGAAACAAAAATCTGCAAGAAGCGTGGATCTCGAGGGCCAGAGTTGAGAACGACATTGCTTATCCCTGCCTTACACCCTTCCCAGGGGGGTTTATTCCTGTTCCTATAGATCCAGCGTCCTGAAACCTCCAAACAAACTTGAACTAACTAATCAAGGTCTTAGGGTTCACTTAAAGAGGAGGGTAGATCACCAAAAGCGGAACTGAACACCCAACCCTAAACCCTACATCAGGGGTCTTGAACGCAACCTACCTAGTAAAGCGGTGTTAGTTGGTAGTTTGAGATCCCTGCACCCTACTCCCTAAACTCTGAATGTTATAGCCTAACCCTATCTTAAACCTTACACCCTTCCCAGGAGTGGTGTTCACTCCTGCTTCTGCAGATCCAGCATGCCGTAACCCTACAAACAAACTTGAATTAGCTAATCAAGGTCTTGGGATTTACTTAAAGAGGAGGGTAGGTCATCAAGAGCGGAATTGAGCACCTGATCCTGAACCCTAAATCAGGGGGTCTTGAACGCAACAAACCTAGTGAAGTGGTGTTAGTTGGTAGTTCAAGATCCCTGCACTCTACTCCCCTATCCTAAACCTTATGCTCTTAACCAGTGTGTTCGGTCCTGCTCTTGGAGATCTGGCCTCCTCTAGTCTTCAGTTTCAACCCCACAAACACACTTAGCAAATCAAGGTCTTGGGATTCTCTTAAAAAGGAGTGTGGATCACTAGAAGAGGAATTGAGCACCCCAACTAAATGACCCTGAACCCTACATCAGGGTTCTTGAACGCAAATTACCTAGTGAGGTGGTGTTAGCCGGTAATTTCCCTGCAGCCTACTCCCTAAACTCTGAATGGTATAGCCTAACCCTATCCTAAACCTTACACCCTTACCGGGGGGTTCATTCCTGCTCCTGGAGATCCATGGTCCTGTAACTTCCAAACACACTATAGCTAGTTAATCAAGGTCTTGGGGTTCACTTAAAGAGAGGGTAGATCAGCAAGAGGAATTGAGCACCGAACCTGAGCCTTCTTGAACGAAACATAGTGGTGTTAACTGTTAGTTTAGGATCCCTGCACTCTACTCCCTATCCTAATCTTTAGTCCTGAGATCTGGCTTCCAATAGTCTTGACTTCCAAACCTCCAAACACACTTAGCGAATCAAGGTCTTGGGGGTTCACTTAAAGGGGAGGGTTGATCACAAGGTCCGGGACTGAACACCCCAGCCCTACAACTCTGAACCCTACATCAGGGGTCTCGAATGCAGATTATCTAGTGAGGTGGTGTTAGCCAGTAGTTTGAGATCCCTGCACCCTGCTCCCTAAACTCTGAATGGTATAGCCTAACCGTATCCTAAACCTTACACCCTTACTGGAGGGTTAAATCCTACTCCTGGAGATCCAGTGTCCTGTAACCTCCAAACACACTAGCTAGCTAATCAAGGTCTTGGGGTTCACACAAAGAGGAGGTTTGATCACTAGGAGCCTAACCCTATCACCAGGGGGGTTCTTAGGGTCTTAGGGTTCATTTAAATGGATGCTGGATCACCAGGAGTGGGATTGAACACCCTAACCCCAACCCTGTGACTCTAAACCCTACATCAGGGGTCTCAAACACAATTCCCTAAACTCTGTAATGTTATAGCCTTACTCTAACCCTATCCTAAACCTTTCATTCTAAACAAGGGATGTGCAGTTCTGTTCATGGAAGACCACCTTCAGCTCCAGTTCTAATCAACGTCTTTTAACTTTCAGGCAGGTGTGTTAAAGATGATCTTTGCATAAAGGTGGCTCTTCAAGAGCAGTATCGGACATCCAATACCCATTCCATTCAGGGAGCGACTAACGCTGCTGGTCTAGTTGAGGTTGTGGATGTATGAGATTAAAACAGCGACTGTTTGAGTTTTTTCCTTGAAAAATACTTAAGTCTTTCTAAACAAGCTATGGACAGCTAAACATGAATATGGTTGTACTAAGTAGTAAAATTAATATTTAATAATAGTTAGACAGAACTTTTTAAGATGGAATTTTAAAAATAACTTAAATTTGATGTTTATTTTGCTTTGGTGCCCCTTAAACATACTGAATGAGTACGATTTCACTTAAAACTAAAAGAGCAATCTAAGTGACCTCCGTGGTAACTCTGGTCATTTTGTTTGTAAATGCATCACTCAGCAGTCCAGGGATACAAACTCATCAGTATTTGACAGACACATGTATGTAAGTATGAATATAGTCGGAATATGTATTTTCAATGACGTACACTTCAGTTTGTGCATATTTAAATGTTCGTCAGCTACCTTGTAGTATTTGGCCTGTAGATCAGCCTTAAATAAATATATATATATATATATATATATTGTTGGATCTATGTAATGATATAACCCATAGTCACAGAACGGGGAGGGATTCTGGGTATTTTATTTTCACGAAAGTGCAGGAAATATGAGCATTGCATGGTCAAAAGCTTTACGGTCAAAAATAAAGTGTTTTTCAGTGTCTCCTACAGCGGGATGTATTTATGCGTGTAGATAGAGATTATTTTAATTACAGTGAAATTCTGTTTTTCTCCATTTGGCAGCTGCTCACGTGTATGGCTTGCTTGTAAATGTGCAGGTCTTGTGAATTTAAGACTGAACCTTTACACGAGCCGTTCGTTTTCTGATTGTGCTTCTCGCCTGACAATGCTACAGTCTGGTTGAAAATCTCATTTAAGCTCTAAATAAAGGATTTGTTACACAGCAAATAGAAAATAGGAACCAATGAAATAATTTAGGTTAAGATCCAGCGATTTAAAAACAGTCGACTAAAGGTTTGATTGGTTAACGTAGCCTCTGTTTCCTCTCAGTGGGGACGGTCACACTAGATTTTAAGTATGCAAGAGTATGAACTTTTTTTGTATGTTTTTGCAAAATAAATAAAAACAACAGGATATGATGTCATGCATATAGATTTCTCATTTGAATGCATTATGATTAATAATAATACATTCTGAATATTAACTGTCGATTTCAGTGTGCATGCTTTTAAATGTGTATTGATGTGAATCTAGTGTGACCGCACCTTTGGAGTGTTTGATCTGGATTCCTGAAGCCTGATTTGGGATCATACAGCTACTGATCCTCAGTCAGCAAGAAGGAAACTTGTGAGCTGCTTTGATAAACATTCCTCTGTTTTTCTTCTCTCTTCTGCGGTTTTTATAAAAGTTTGGTTTTGCAAAAATGAACGTATGACTAAAGCAGATATTCTTTGTACTGATATTGAGAAGTATATGATCACATTAAAGTTTATGTTTCATGCAGCCATGACGACTCGACTGTTCTTCATCAAATATCTGGATATATTTAGCAGCGTATCTTTGCAGACGGCCATGTGAATCGAAGGTCAGCCTAGGCTACAATGAGTCACGCCTGTCCTCCACGGATTCACGTTTCGGTTCCAAACGTTCCTGTAATTTGTCCCTGGAACATGAGCTGCTGATCTGTCATGTGATGACTGATGAATCAACATCAGTCTGATATGTCAGGTTAGTCCATGTCCAAATAAGAACAAAAGTCTGAGAACACTTGCGAAATTTTTTCCATTATCCATTTTTATAATTTCTAATTTCATTGCTCAGAGTATAGAACACAATTCTGACTTTCCTTCTCTTTTCTGAAACCCATGAGGAGGTGCATGTGAGACTACCGGCCTATTTTCCCTACATTCTTCTGCTGGTTAAATGTCATTTTGTAGGTTGATTTCTCCAGCAGCGCAGATGTGCGTCTTCAGCGACACCTGCTCTCTGTGATAAACATCCAGAGCGTCTGTCAACGTTTGGCTGCAGCTCAGACGTGTGATTGGCCCAGTCACGTCCCAAAGACCCTTTGATGTCAAGCAGAGCCTTCTGATTGGCTGCCTGGAAGAGATGACCTTTGATTGGCCGGCTCTTCATAGAGGTGATTGTGCTGATGTCATCATTGTACGTTTAGCGCTTATACCGTAAAATCTGCAGCTGACGCTCGTAAATGGCTGTAAAATTACACGTCTATCAGAGTATCAAATGGAGCTTAAAAAAGAAAAAAGGTTTATCATTGCTGAAATGCAGCCAGATTTAGTCAAAACTGCCTTTGTTTGCCCAACAGGAACAGATTAAAGAAAGAAAACCTTGAGATAGACGTCTAATGCAGCTGGATGATGAGAGTTACAGAGGCAGAACAAAAGATGTGATTGTTTGGTTCATAAAGACGTGCAGCTTCATGCAATAGAGACAAAAAAAGCAAGATTAACCAGAGTTTGTGAATTAGTGTTATTGCACACAAAGCATCTTAAATATATTACGACAATATGTGAAGAATATGAAAAAAAAACAGCATCCCACAATGCATCACGCTCAATTTGACCTTCATTTCCAATGACGAATGTATTATAAATGAAATCAACTGGGATTTCTCTTCTTGATTCATTATCTGCAAAGAGTTCAAACATTTGTTTGCAAAACTCAAATGCAAATAACTTTTATTTCAGAGAGAAAAATGCTATTCATGCAATATGATGCAAAAATAATGTTGTGTACTACTTTTTACTATAAAAAGCCTGTTTCTGCCACAGAGTTTAAAAAGGTAATTGTGACTTCTCACAATTCTGATATTTTTTTGCAATTCTGAGTTTATATCTCACAACTCTGATTTTTTTTTCCTCGCAATTCGGAATTGCTCAGAATTGCGAGATTGAAATGTAAAAATTGTGAGTTGTAAACTCAGAATGTCAGAATTCAACATTATCATTGTTTATATCTTGCAGTTCTAATTTTTTTCCTCAGTATTACAAAATATAAACTCAGAATTGCAAAAAAAACATCAGAACTGTAAATTTATATCTTGCTATTCTGAGTTTTTAACATTGCAATTATGACGGTTTTCTCAGAATTGCAATATCTCGCAATTATGACTTTTTTCTCAGAATTGTGAGATTTAAACGTAAAATTATGAGATGTAAACTCAGAATGTCAGAATTGCAAATTATCATTTAGTTTATATCTTGCAATTATAATTTTTTCCTCAATATTACAAGATATAAACTCAATTGCAAATTGCAAAAAAACATCAGAATTGTGAATTTATATCTTGCAATTCTGAGTTTGAATGAATTTAAGAATGAATTTATGTGTAAACTATGTAAAATCATAATATATATAAGTACTGTAATTGGTTCAGTGGGACAATTTAAGTTTTTAAGTTGTAGACAATAAAGAGCACTTTAAATGGATAAATAAAAAAAAATTACATTAATCACTTACTCTAGGGCAACCAAAACCCTTACTTTGCCTCATAGTTACCCATAGAAATGCATTTCATAAATTTGACTTCAAAAAATTATACTTTGCATTGTATAAAGTTTTCCTGTAAGTCACTATATGTTTGCCAGACCTGCTTTTCATGTGAATTCTTGTCACGTACGCTGCTTAATAAAAGATGTTTAGTATCTATTCAGTCAATATGAGTCGGGCTGAACTTGATCAATAATGTACATTAATGGCTGAATGTGTCCGTATGAAACCAGATAAGCTGTTATAGATTAGCTGTCGGAGGTGAAGCCGCTGAATTAAAAGTGTGTTCGATTACAGTGCCGAGGGGAAACGAAGATGAACTCAGACGAGTAACCAGAGGAAAAATCAATCTTCAAGGTCAGAGCGCATGCAGCTTACAGGAACAAAACACCCTGTCAGCCCTGCTTTAAAAAAGGTATTTTAATGTTTTACATTTAGAAAACATTTCATACACAACACAAAAGTTGCTGTAGCTACAGTAGTCAAATACCTAGAAGACTTCTAATACGTTGCTAATGGAATTTTGATCATAATTTGGAACTAATCAAATGAAAAGAATCTATTTCTGACCTCATCTGACTTATTTGATCTGATTTCAAATTGTTATTCTTCTGAAATGAAGAAATTCCATTTGCATTCCATTAAGCATTTTTGAAAGGCAAGTTGTTGAATAACACTGACTTACATCATTCTAATTAGAATGACTTAAGCTTCATGTTTTGTTTTGTTTTTTTCCCAAGAACAGAGCTAAATTAAACGTCCAGTGGTAATGTCATAACAAGTTAAAGCAGAACTCTTGTTATTAGATAATTTAGTAAGTTCTTGATTCTTGGTTGTTTTACAGTGTGATGCTGATGATGTATCAATGTGTTACATGTCTGAACTGTCCTCTGTTTCATTCAGGAGGCCCATATTCTTCAAAATGTCCTTCTCCAGAGCAAGAAACTGTTCATATTCCTTCAGCGCTTCTGCCTCCAGTTCCTCTTCCTGTTTCAGTGGCATCACTGGCTCCTGATGAACAAAAAATCACATCAAGTAATCAAACACTTCAAACCACTTTTGATATGGATCAGTCATCAGAGCGTTCAGACAAACAATCAAATCAAGTGTGCACTGCAAAAAAAAAGTATTTTGGTCTTGTTTTCCAAAACAAATTTTTAAACTATAAATCAAGATATATTTACTTGAGATGCCAAATGACTTTTTTCTTTAAAAAAATAAATAAATAAATAAAACAGAGTTTGTGCATAAAACAAGGATCAAATATTTTTCTTGTTTAAAACTCACTTAATTTTGATACATTTTTCAGAAAAAAACACTTAAAATCTTGTCATATTTGCATCACAAATGTATTTAATAAAGTTTAAAAATTTGTTCCAATAAAACAAAAAATACTGAGGATATCACGTGTCTTCTGGCATATTATGTTTAAATACACAAATTATGCATTTTATAATTAAATATATACTAATTTGCAACTTCCAGAAGATAATTCTGAACATTGGATAATGCTAGATTCAAAATTTTTGTTTGATTTTGTTGACATATTAGAGTAAACGGTTTTTATAGTGGGGATTTTGGATTTCTCTTTTTATTACATCAAAAATACTGTCAGTAGACACACAAATGCATTTTTACGATGTTTTTAGAAATAAAATGTTACAGAAATCAGTGTGAATTATATATTAACAAACCTCTCTGTGAAAATCTTAAGAATATAAACAAGAATACAACTGTAAAGTTTGGTGTATGTAAGTGCTGCTAAAGTGGAGGAAAAACTTTTAAAGATATGTATCGTAATTGAAATCTACAGATACAAATAGATAAAGTGTGATAATAAACTCAGGTGAATTTTATATATACAAACCCTTCAGTGAAAACCTTCAGAATATAGAGAGGAATAAAACTGCTAAGTTTGGTGTTTGTAAGTGCTGCTGAAGTGGAGGAAAAACTTTTAAAGAAAAGTACTGTAATTCAAATCTACATATACAAATAGATAAAGTGCATTAATAAATTCAGGTGAATTTTATATGAACAAACCCTTCAGTTAAAACCCTCAGAATATAGAGAGGAATAAAACTGTAAAGTTTGGTGTATGTAAGTGCTGCTGAAATGGAGGAAAAACTTTTAAAGATACATATCATAATTGAAATCTACAGATACAAATCGATAAAGTGTGAGAATAAACTCAATTTTATATGAACAAACCCTTAAGTGAAAACCTTCAGAATATAGAAAGGAAAAAAGCTGTTAAGTTTGGTGTTTGTAAGTGCTGCTGAAGTGGTGGAAAAACTTTTAAAGAAAAGTACTGTAATTCAAATCTACATATACAAATAGATAAAGTGCATTAATAAATTCGGGTGAATTTTATATGAACAAACCCTTCAGTAAAAACCCTCAGAATATAGAGGGGAATAAAACTGCTAAGTTTGGTGTTTGTAAGTGCTGCTGAAGTGGAGGAAAAACTTTTAAAGAAAAGTACTATAATTAAAATCTACAGATACAAACAGATAAAGTGCATTAATAAACTCAGGTGAATTTTATATGAACAAACCCTTCAGTTAAAACCCTCAGAATATAGAGAGGAATAAAACTGTAAAGTTTGGTGTATGTAAGTGCTGCTGAAATGGAGGAAAAACTTTTAAAGATACATATCGTAATTGAAATCTACAGATACAAATCGATAAAGTGTGAGAATAAACTCAATTTTATATGAACAAAACCTTCAGAATATAGAAAGGAATGAAGCTGTTAAGTTTGGTGTTTGTAAGTGCTGCTGAAGCGGTGGAAAAACTTTTAAAGAAAAGTACTGTAATTCAAATCTACATATACAAACAGATAAAGTGCATTAATAAATTCGGGTGAATTTTATATGAACAAACCCTTCAGTAAAAACCCTCAGAATATAGAGGGGAGTAAAACTGCTAAGTTTGGTGTTTGTAAGTGCTGCTGAAGTGGAGGAAAAACTTTTAAAGAAAAGTACTATAATTAAAACCAACAGATACAAACAGATAAAGTGCATTAATAAACTCAGGTGAATTTTATATGAACAAACCCTTTATTAAAAACCTTCAGAATATAGAGAGGAATAAAACAGCTAAGTTTAGTCATGTGAGTGCTGATAAAGTGGAGGAAAACCTTTTAAAGATATGTATCGCAACTGAAATCTACAGACGCAAATAGATAAAGTTCAGCAAAATAAACACAAATATGCATTTTGGAATTTCTTTTCACTAGTCTAAAACAACATGTTATGAAAAGCTAAATAGCTCCAAATCTCAAAATTGACCAGTGCATGAAAAAAACACTGGTTTTGCCTGTAGCGTCTTGCCTTACATCAGAAACATCAAGTGTTTGTCTTGAAATCCCTCCAGAAAGCCTCCAGCATCATGTGTCCGCAGGCGTCAGCGGGGTGTGGAACACAAACGTGTGTGTTTCAGACCCTCGGAGAGACAGACGGCAGCATACTTTCATATTTAGTAAATATATATTCAGCAAGTCTGAGCGGATCTGGAATCACTCAAACACACATTCCAGCCAAACTACAGCTGCTCAAGCAGGTTTCATCTGTGTTTGCCATCAGCTTAAACACACACACACACACACACACGTTTACTCTAAATGGGGGCGTTTCATAGACTTCTATTGTTTTTAGATATAGCTAGCTGAAATAAAATACGCTTTTTTCACATCTAATTTAATTTCAGTCAGTATTTTATGTCTTGTAATTAAAATGGTTTCTTTTATGGTTTTGGTTTTATTTAACTATAATAACCCTGGTAAATGTTCCTTTAAATGAGTGTTTGCTCTCTCACCGTCTTCTTCCTCTGTTGTTCAGCTTCCATCTCTTTCTTTTCCTTCTCGTGTTTGAGCTGACGTTTCTCGAAATACTCCAGGCGTTCCTCTTCCTTCTCAAAGTACTTCCTCACAATCTGCCTCTGCAAGGAACATACAGATGTTATGGATGCGGGTCTGTTTCAAACCCTAGTACGCTGCACTTTTAAGCATCATAAAGGAGGAATAGTTCAGCCAGAAATTAAAGTTCTCGGACAGTCTGCTCCCCATCTGTAAATGAGTTTGTTTCTTCATCAGATTTGGCGAAATGTATCATTTCATCACTTGCTCATCAAAAGATCCTCTGCAGTGAATGGGTGCTGTCAGAATGAGAGTCCAAACAGCTGATAAAAACAAAACAATAATCCACAAATAATCCACACCACTCCAGTCCATCCAACATCTTGGGAAGCCAAAAGCTGTGTGCTTGTAAGAAACAAATCTATCATTAAGATGTTTTTTTTGACTAAAATAGTCCATATCTATAGCTGCATTTTTGGCTAATCCAAGTAATTTACCACAGAAATATGATGTTTTTTAACATTTATGACTGCTATAGCGTGGTGTGGTCTGATCTCCTTAAAGCTTTGCATGCTTGTTTAGAATCACAGGGTTTTGTGAAATTTTGAGATTTTCTTTTGGCTTTGTAGGATTTCGGGTAAATTTGGACAGGACCATTTTCTTAACGACCCTGTTATAGCTTCCTAAGGGTAAATTTAAACTTTTTTTTTTTTGGATTAATATTTCAAATTTCAAATTTCACTTCGTTGCACTTCGTACCACGACTGTGCGTAGCGATTTTCATTGGCAAGAGAAAAAATGGTTCTGTAGTTATAGCCTTTTTTATGGTTTTTCCTTCTTATAGCAACACCAAGTGGCCAAGCTCTGCGAATTTTGTCCTGTGACCTCAGATTGAGTTCTTACATAGGTGTTCTGAACTTGGTGAAGATACGTCATTCCATTCAGAAGTTATTGCCATTTGTTGGTGCCAATAGCCTTATGGTTAGTGCACTGACATATAGCACAACTGTGCTCACGGCGACCCGAGTTCGAATCCTGTTCCCCTTTCTCTGCCCAGTGCTTTCCTGTCATCTCTCTACTGTCCTGTCCATTTAAGGCCCAAAAAAACCCAAAAATATAACTTAAAATAAAAAGTTATTGGCATTTTACCAAAAGTGGCCCTGCCCCTTTCAAATGTTTTGGTGTCCCTTTGCAACGGTGAGTCGAAGGTTCAGCCTTTTTTTTTTTATAATTATTAATACTCACTCTCCAGAGAATCTTTCTGTACTGGTTTGGTTCAGATCGGGCGAAAAACCTAGGACTAGTTTGCAAAAGTATGTTTTTCAAAAAATCCAAAATACTATCCATAATAATATCTTTCTCCAGTGAAAAAGTGGTCTGATCTGAATCAGGAGAGAAATCTGCACAGATCAAGTACATATTTTAATGTGCGAGACAACATAAAATTGACTTTTTTTTTACTGGAGGAAGCGTTATGATGGATTATGGACTTGTATGTATTTTAGTTAAAAATGTCTTAAAGGAGAAGTCAACTTCCAGAACAACAATTTACAAATAATTTACTCACCCCCTTGTCATCCAAAATGTTCATGCCTTTCTGTCTTCAGTCGTAAAGAAATTATGGTTTTTAAGGAAAGCATTTTAGGATTTTTCTCCATATAATGGACTTCATTAGTGCCCCCTATTTTGAACTTCCAAAATGTAGTTTAAATGCAGTTTCAAAGGGCTCTAAATGATCCCAGCCGAGGAAGAAGGGTCTTATCTAGTGAAACGATTTGTCATTTTTTTCAGAAAATAAAAATTTCTATACTTTTTAAGCACAAAAGCTTGTGTAGCACAGGCTCTGGCATGCGCAGCCATGATGCTGCGTATTATTGAATCACGTCGAAAGGTCACGCGGAATTACAAACCCAGTGTTTACAAAGCGAATACGCAAAGACTTAGGAAGTGCAAGTAAGTCAAACGCTGTTTGCAAACAAAAAGGTACAACAATGTCGGACGATTCTGAAGTTGTAGGAGAAAATGAGATGGAGTTTTTTGACATACTCTACCTTTTTGAGCCGGAGTACACAGACAATGAACTTAGACGTGATTCGTAGCGCCGTGGATGCGCATCCCAGAACCTGTGCTACACAAGCTTTTGTGCTTAGTACACAAATTTTTATTTTTCAAAAAAAAATGACCACTCGTTACGCTAGGTAAGGCACTTCTTCCTCGGCTGGGATCGTTTAGAGCCCTTTGAAGCTGCATTTTGGAAGTTCAAAACCAATGGAGCACCAACAAAGTCCATTATATGGAGAAAAATCCTGAAATGTTTACCTCAAAAACCATAATTTCTTTACGACTGAAGACAGAAAGACATGAACATATTGGATGACAAGGGGGTGATTACATTATTTGTAAATTGTTGTTCTGGAAGTGGACTTCTCCTTTAACAATGGATTTGTTTCTTAGAAACACGCAGCTTTTGTCTTAAGAAGACGTTAATTGATGGACTGGAGTGGTGTGGATTACTTGTGGATTATTGTAATGTTTTTATCAGCTGTTTGGACCCTCATTCTGACGGCACCCATTCACATCCATTGGTGAGCAAGTGATTTAATTTCTCCAAATCTGATGAAGAAATAAACTCATCTACACCTTGGATGGCCTGAAGATGAGTATACTGTCAGCACATATTCATTTCTGGCTGAGCTATTCCTTTAAATATGTCTTTTAAGGCTATTCCAGAATCCATTGCAATGCATTAATGAAAAGTTGATTCTAAATGTTTTATTTTGTACATTTCACAGCAGCAACAGGACAGTGGTGTTCTCACCTCGCTGTTGGAGGATCTGCGCAGGGTCCAGGGGATCTGTAGGATGTGTAGGGTGCCAAGACGGTCTGAAACCGCCAGAAGATGCTGCTTCGCTATGTGTGAGAAAGGTTACACGTTAGTATGCTGTCCTGACCTCTGTGTTTCACATCAGTAGACGAGTTTCTGTCTTACAGGAGATGCTGCTGGTTCTGATGCAGGTGATGGCGGCGCTGCTGATGTTCTGACTCTGCGAAGGCTCGTGGGTGTTTTGTAGCAGGTCCCAAATCTCGATGCTTCCGTCCTCCTTCCCGATGAAGAAGACCGCCGGACGAGACAGGGACCAGTGACCCACCGTTCGCATCGCTCTGGAGAAGGCTGACATGAGGATCGGGCCGTTCTGAAACAAATGGAAGAAACACAGGTGAAACTCAATTCTGATTTGAGTTGGAGCATATGTGATTTTGTCGTGACCTCACCGTGACTCCTTCCTTCCAGATGGCGAAGCTGAAGCTGCCCACCGTCAGGATGATGTCCTTGAAGAACGGAGAGCGGGTGACGGTGTTGACCAGAGTATCGTGTACGAGGAACCGATGAATGGGTTTCGTGCCTGACAGAAAACACACCAGAAACTCAACTTCTGCACAAAACAAACCCTTTAAGGTCTAAAACACACATTCTGTAAGTGATAGGTCACCCAAAAATGATGTTGTTTCAAGCCTGTATGACTTACTTTCTTTTGTAGAATAATGTAAACAAGTATTGGACCCCACTGACTTTTCTCAAAATTTCTTAAAATACTTCTTTTATATGCCACAGAAGAAAGAAAGTCATTCAGGTTTGAAAGGACATGAGGGTGAATAAATGATGATCATTTTTGGGTGATCCTTCTCTTTTTATGGAAACCTACAAAAAAGGCAATCCCAGAATGCACTGCGACAAGATTAGTGCAAAAACTGATTTGATCGAAATGTCGAAATATAAATATATTTCAGTAATAAGATGTTAATGATAATGATGAGATGTTCAGTAATGAGATGATAAAATTTTAGTTTTTATATATTTTGTATGCTTCACATTAATGAAACACTAATAATTAATCAAATCATAAATACATTTTGAAACATTTTGATGCTAAAATAATTTGAACTTATTGCAAATAAAATATTTCATCTTTTTAGATTGTTATATTTTGTTTTTTAATCGTTATTTATTTTAACTGATTTATTTTAAATATTTCATGTTTAGTAAATGCTTTATTTTGATTGTTTTTATGCTAAAACTATTTTAATTTGAACTTATTTCAAATAAAATATTTTGTCTTTTTAATAATTGTTTTATTTTGATTGTTTTCATTTTAAAATGATTGATTATTTTATTTTTCTAGCATTGTATTAATATTTTTAGTACTTAATATTTTTTATTTTAACTTATTTAACTTATTACAATTATTAGTTTATTTTATATATTTTAATTTTTACAATTTATTTCAAGTGACATTTAATTTTTTTCATTTTTTAGTATTAGTATTAATATTTTCAGTATTTAATATTTTAATATTTTTAATATTATTAATTTTAACTTATTTCAAATAAAATATTTGATCTTTTTAATAATTGTATTAGTTTTCATTTTAAAATGATTATTTTAATTTTAATTTATTTTAATTTTTAAAATGTATTTTAATTTAAGGAATTTCATATTTTTATTTTTTTAGTATTGTATTAATATTGTTAGTATTTAATATTTTTAAATTTTAATTGTATCTCATTTAATTACAATTATTTTATTTTAATTTTTAAAAAATATTTTAAGTGACATTTAATATTTTTAGTTTTTAGTATTAGAATTAATATCTTCTGTATTTAATATTTTAATATTATTAATTTTAACTTATTTAAAATAAATTATTTCCACTTTTTTGATTGTTTTAATTGTAGAATTATTTATTTATTAATTTTAATTTATTTAAAATATTCCAGCTTTTTTTAGTAAGTGGCTTATTTGGATTGTTTTTACTATTGTATTATTTATTTATTTATTTGTTTTATTAAATTTGATAAAAAATTTAACACAATAAAAGATTTAATATGCTATTTGTTGACCTGCATGTCAAGTAAACGTCAGAAAAACCATGAACATCCAAATGTGTTGTTAAATTATTGAAATACTAACCTAAAATCTTAAAAGTGGACTTACAATAAATATTTTAACTCAAACTGCTTTGACTAACAAAAACATTTGCCGATCACTGATGTAGGCTGCAAACAGAAAGGCAACAGGCTAGAATTTGCAAAAGAGAGTTAATGTTATTTTAGCAACACAAAGGTCATAGGTTTGATTCTTTGATGGGTTTGAACCGAAAAAAAAAAAATGTATAGCTTGAATGCAATGGATAAAAGCAGCTGCCAAAAGCATATATATAAATATAATAGTATGTTACTAGGCAGCAAGCAAAATAGTACACTAGGGTGCGAAAAGCAAGTGCTAAAAGCTAGTTTTGAAGGAAAAAAGGATCAATGCAACAGGAGTTACAGAAAAAAATCAGACGTGTGTCTGAGATCCCAGTAAGAGCCTTGATCAACATCAAACGCTCACAGTTCAGACACGCTGCTTTTGCCCCTCAGCACTAATGAAACTCAATATGCTGTAATATTATGGAAATCACGCCGGTGTAATTGGCTCGTTTAACAGGCTGAAGGTGGTGGTTTGGTGAAATTAGGTTCGATCTTTGCCAAAAGCCTGCGTGATGAGCTCAGTGTTTGTCTGATGCCTGTGGGAAACCGCATGAACAATGAAACTGATGGATCTGAAGTCCTGTTTTATTGACTCATTACACACCCGTCACTGTCTGAGAAGCACAGCTACCTGACAGACTCATTATAATGCCGTAATTGTGTGGTTTTCTCATTAATGATGACGGCTTTAGTGTTGTTTGGTTTGTTTAAAGCTTCTACAATGAGTTTCGGGAGTTAATCTTGCTTTATGCAGTTTTTGTCTCTCGGAAATATTTTATATAAATTTTACATACAAAAATAGATATTGTTTCAATAATTTACATTTACGCATGTTCACATTTCTCTAATGGCAGTTAATGGACATGCTGGTAAAACAAAAACGATAAACTTTAGTAAAGATGACATTTTTTTTTAGTGATGTTATTTTTAATCTTAAATTTAATTTTAATTTATTTTAAAAAAAGTCATCATTTTATGTTTTTTTTATTTTTTGTTTTTTTCAGTTTCAATTTCTTTATTATACTTTTACCTTTTTAGAATGCATTTTATTTTTAAATAAAATTAATAAACTAACTTAATTTTTAAAATACGTATTTATTTTAAAAAATTTCACAGTGGGTATTTTCTTCATAGTCGTTTTAATTGTTTATATATGTAAAAATTTAATCTTTTGTTTTTATTTTAAAAATAATTGTAAATTTATTTGGAATAAAATATTACAGTTTTTACTGTTTTGATTGTTTTTATTTTTAAATTATTTATTTTATTTAAAATAAAAATTTCATCTTGTTATTTTGTACTGTATTTTGTATTTGTAAATTATTTAATTATTTATTTTAAATAAAATGTTTAATCTTTTTAAGTTTTATTTTGACTGCTTTTGTTTTCAAATGATTGCTTTCCCTAAATATTTTTCAAGTAAATTATTAAATTTTTTTAGTAAGTGTTTTGTTTTGATTGATTGATTTTAAAATTATTTATGTTATGTACATTTTTTATTTATTTAAAATAAAATATTTAATTTTTTTTAAAAGTTATATTTTGACTGCTTTTGTTTTCAAATTATTACATTATTTTTTTTTTCAATTAAATGATTTAATCTTTTTAGTAAGTATTTTGTTTTGATTGATTTTATCTAAAAAATATGTATTTATTTATTTATTTCAAATAAAATATAATCTTTTAAGTAAGTTTTAAATCTAAATTTAAATCTAAAATTATTTACTTTTTATTTTCTACAGGGTAGGATCCCCAGGAGCAGCCGGAGGTTCAGGTTCTTGATCAAGAGTACAATATTGATAGAACCCAACTATCACTCATGAAGTTTAAACCTTTGACCTTAATTCAAATCCATGTACGTGTGTAAAAATGTGTTATTTGGCTGTTTTCTAGTGTCTTACTCAGCAGACGTCCGGAGTCATTGTCCTTCTCCATTTTCCAGTCAGTGTAAACAAGTTCACCATCCTGAGAGAGATGCATGCACAATCAGAGCAACAGTATGTAAAAATACATTCATAATAAACTAATAATTGAAGTTTAGCTTATGTGGCTCAGAATATGGCTCATGCATTCAGACAGTAGAGGTGGAAACTGTTTTCTAAAACATTTTTTGACTATTATGTCATTGAAATGCACAGATGAGCGTCTCACCTCCGTCCCCACGTACAGTTTAGTGCTGATGTTCTCCATTGGTTTCTGTTGTTTGGCTGACGGCACCCGAAGTTGTGCAAACCCACAGCCTTCTTCACGCTCTGAATTCTGTGGAGGTTTGTCTCCTACAGTGAAAACGGATACAAGGAGAAAGTGAAAAGTTGGATGGTAACATTTTTTCCTGAGTCACACAAGTATTGCATTATGTCTTCTAATGCAGTTGTTCCCAAACTTTTTTTTTGGTCAGCCAAACCCATAATCAGCTGCACCTCATGTGGAATGAGCTGATGTAGAGTCAGTGTTTGTACAGCAGTGGTGTGATGGTGAATGTTTTTTTAGAGCTCTGCTTATTTAACAGAGAGGCGTCATGCTGACTGCATTATCATCACTGCATGGCCTCTGTGTGCAGAGGTAAACTTGCGTTTTTTAGGTCTCACCAAGCTAAATACATGTGCGTCTTTCAGCGCTGGTGTCTCACCTGAAGGACAGTCCACTGTGTTGTCCCTCAGGCTGACCTTCAGAGGACTGTATTCACCGCTAGAGCCAATCTTTGGTAAGGAGACCTGCGGCAGATGGAATCCAGGGTTATCTTGCGTCATGTTTTACATTGCTCATAATTTACCCGTAGTTAACTATTAATCCTGGGTAATCCTATTCATGAACTTATGTTTCACGCTGTCTGGGTTAACATTCTTATTTGTGGTGTCACTGCCACTGATTGGATAAACGCAGCATGCGACCTGTTTATGGATGCTGTTTTTGCCACAGAATACAAAAAATATTGTAACTGTAATTAAAAGTAATTGTGACTTTTAAGCTAATAATTAAATTAATAATAATAATAATAATAATTCTCTGAATTCAAAGTTTACATCTCGCAATTTTGACTTTTTTTTCCCTCAGAATTCTAAGTTTACGTCTCACAATTCTGACTTTTCTCAGAATTCTAAGTTTACATCTTGCAGTTTAGAATTTTTCTCTCAGAATTCTAAGTTTACATCTCACAATTCAGATTTTTCTTGGAATTCTAAATGTACATCTTGCAATTCAGACTTTTTTCTCTGAATTCTAACTTTATATCTTACAATTCAGACTTTTTCTTTCAGAATTCTAAATTTACATCTCACAACTGACTTTTCTCAGAATTCTAAGTTTACATCTGTCAATTTTGACTTTGTTTCTCAGAAATATAAGTTTGCATCTTGCAACTTTTAAATTTTTTCACAAAATTCCAAGTTTACATTTCAAAATTTTGACTCTTTCCTCAAAATTCTAAGTTTACATATTGCAATTCAGAGTTTTGTTCTTGGAATCCTACATTTACATCTTGCAAATTTGACTTTTCTCAGAATTCTAAGTTTACATCTTGCAAAATATAATTTTGCTCTTTTAGAATTCTAAGTTTACATCTCACAATTCTGACTTTTCTCAGTATTCTAAGTTTACATCTTGCTATATAGAATTTTGTTCTCAGAATTCTAAGTTTACATCTCACAATTCAGATTTTTCTTGGAATTCTGAATTTACATCTTTCAATTATGACATTTTTCTCAGAATTCTAAGTTTACATCTGTCAATTTTGACTTTGTTTCTCAGAATTCTATTTACATCTAAGTTTTACATTTTTTCACAAAATTCTAAGTTTACGTTTCAAAATGTTGACTTTTTTCTCAAAATTCTAAGTTTATGGCTTACTATTCTTAAGTTTATATCTCTCAGTTTTGACTTTTTTCTCAGAATTCTAAGTTAACATTTCAAAATTTTGACTTTTTTTTTTTACTAAATCCTAAGTTGTCACAGTTCTGACTTTTCTCTGAATTCTAAGTCTTGCCATTTTTTTTTTCTCAGAATTTGAAGTTTACATTTTCCAATTTCTACATTTTTCCTCAATTTTAAGTTTACATCCCACAATTTTGACTTTTTCACAGGATTCTAAGATATTTTCTCGGAATTCTAAATTCACATCTGGCAATTCAGACTCTTTTTCTCAGAATTCTAATTTTGCATCTCATAATTCTGACTTTTCTTAGAATTCTAAGTTTACATCTTTACATCAGAATTTTTTTCTCGTAATTCTGAATTCTCACAATTTACGTTTTTTTTTTTGTGTCTCAACTTTTTGTTACTTTCCTTGCAGTTGCGAGTTTATATCTCATTGTCTTCAGACTTTTCTTCTCAGAATTATGTGTTTATATCTTGCACATTCTCATTGCACATTACTGACTAGAGTACAACGTTTTTCTGAATGGACATTTCAGACTATAACGGTCATCGGTATATCTCTTCTTCAATCCATGTGACGCATTTTTGTCACCATTTGACATTTGTCCCCTCAAACAATGAAGCACTGTGTTTCCGTTACTTTTATTGGCTTATTGCCATTTATTGGCAGTATTCCATTACTGTTATTGGCTACACTGTACAAGTTTGTAAAACGCATGTTTACCCGGAGTTAAAATGCGTGATTTAGGACAATGATAACCTGGGTTTAGCTCAGTGTGAAAAACCCTAGAAATTCAACGTGTATCTTAAAACCATGTTTGTGTGTGTCACATACTCGAATAAATGGTTTCCAGGTCAGGTTGAGGTGTTTGAACGTATTGGGAACACCGTGAGGATTTTCCAGAGGCTTTTCCTCCGATTTCTGTTTCACCTCCGTGAGGGAATGAGACACAACACGAGGAGGCCGAAGGTCCCAGAATAACACACAGCTAAAATATATATATATACACACACACACACACACAGTGAAGAGAGAGTTTGATACTAAACTAGAACATTAACATAAATGTGTGCATCTAGTGTAGATATCAGCACCAGTCAGGAGCACACGTGACCAGTTGAACGGAGATACAACTTGCATTTTCCACTGGGATCCCCAATTTGGAGAGCTGAGTGAAACATTAATAAACATTAATATTTCAGTGTGTACATGGGCAGTACAAATAAATGTTTAACTTTTGAAGGGACAGTTTTCTGTATTTTGAGACAGGACAGTTAAACCCTTGTGTACCTCAAAGGTTTCCGGCAGCCACTGGATGTCTGTGATCGGAGCTTTGTGTCCGTTCTCTATCCCAGACACAGCACAGTACCGGACCACTGGAGTCTCATTGTTTTTGTCCTGGAATAACAGGAATAATAATTAGTGAAAGTTACTGTAAAAATTGGCAGCTGTGATTGCCAGAACTTTACTATATTTTTAGTTTAATTTTACATATTTAAATTTATAGAGCTAACATGTACAGTAAAACATCAACAACAACAACAAAAAAACAAGTATATTTCGTAAACTGAAATATGGTAAAATACCAAATAGTTACCTTTATAATATAAAAAAGTAAGGGAAAAAATCAGTGAAATTTACAATAAAAAGTCAGCATGCGGTTGCCAGAATTTTACCATAATCTGTTAGTTTAACAGATTGAAATTTATAGAAAAAAATATGTACTTCATTATCTGATATATGTTAATATACCAAATGTTTTACCTTTATAATATACTCACAACCATCTGTTAAAAAATTTACAGTATATTATAAGATTACTGCTTTTTAACTTCCAAAAAATGTACATTTAACAACAATTACATGAAATATCCCATTAGATCTATTATAGAGTATGGGAACTTACTGTACCCATTACAATTACATATATTTTACAGTGTAATGAATAAGCACATACCATAACCAAGTTTTTTTTTTTTTTTGTTTGTTTGTTTTTTACATAAATCTAATAATAATGCCTAGAGACTGACACAATCTTTATTTATGTATCATTTTTACATCTAAGAATGTCATTAAAGTCATGAAGGTTTTAGCTCACATCTGGATACAATATGGTGGTACACACAAAGTAAACAGTTGTAAACACACATGCGTTCTCAATAACCGCAGGTTTATTCTTGTGTGATTGTATGCGTGTTTGTAGAAGGTATCAGTTAAACATCACTTAATTAAATGAGCTCTAAATAGATCATCAGGACAGTTGGACAGTTGCTTGTTTAAACACACAACAGCTGTGTGTGTGTAACAGAGTGTGTGTGTAACTCACTAATTTGTTTGAGATGTTTTTGCCGCCACCGCTGCGTGTGTCCTGCAGTCTCTCCACATGTGCTGAGATATCCCATAATACTACCTGTAAACACAAAACAAGCTAATGAATATGTTACATGTCATGAGTTAATAGTGTCACAGTATGTTAACATGTCACAGATGATGCACGTACCAGTACTTATATTGAACAAAAATGTAACCAAAACATAATGTGATTGGTATGTTTTAGGCCGATGTGAAGACAAGCTTCCAGAGATGAGGATTTTAAATTATCGAAAGCCATTTAAAAATAGTCCAGTTTGACCATTTAAAGGAACAAAAAAGAAGAAATAAAATTTCTGCTGAAAGTGCATCATAAGGCAAGTAAGTTTATTTATTCAGCATGTTTTATACACAATAGTAAATCAAAGTGCTAAAAAACACATGCACTGGTTAATTTTAAGATTCTGTGTTTGTTTTGCTTCCATACACTGTGTTTTAGACTAGTGGAAAGAAAACATCCAAATTACACATTTTAGTGTTTGTTTTATTGCACTTTTTTTATTTGCAATAACTCTAGCAACTCTAAATTTATTTGCATCTGTAGATTCCAATTGCAATACATTTCTTTAAAAGCTTGTTTCTCTACTTAAGCAGTACTTACATACACCAAACTTAGCAGTTTTATTCCTCTCTATATTCTGAAGGTTTTTACTGAAGGGTTTGTCTATGTGTCATTCACCTGATTTTTTGCACTTTATGTATCTGTGTCTGTAAATTTCAGTTACAATATATTCTTAAAAGCTTGTTTCTCCACTTCAGCACATCTTACATAGACCAAACTTAGCAGTTTTATTCCTCTCTATATTCTGAAAGTTTTCACTGAAGGGTTTGTTCATATATAATTCATCTGATTTTATTTTAGCACTTTATGTATTTGTGTCTGTAAATTTTTATTACAATACGTATCTTTAAAAGTTTTTTCCTCCACTTCAGCACAACTTACATAAAACAAAATTAGCAGTTTTATTCCCCTCCATATTCTGAAGGTTTTTACTAAAGGTTTTGTTCATATATAATTTACCTAAATTTCACTTTATCTATTTGTGTCTGTAAATTTTAATTACAATAAATGTCATTAAATGTTTTTTCCTCCACTTCAACAACTCTTATATACACCAAACTTAACAGTTTTATTTCTCTGTATATTTTAAAGGTTTTTACTGATGGGTTTTTCTATATGTCATTCATTTTTTTTTCTGATTTTTGCAGATTTTCAAATATGGTGATATCAGTTAGTTAACATTTTCCCTATTCACCTGTAGTGTCTTACCTTCAAAAATCAGAAAATAATCAAAACAGATGTGCAAGAGATAAAATTAACAATAAAAAGTTAAAAACAAAGGGCAAACAGTTTAAAGAAGAGACTGAGAAAGAAAAGAGAATTTCTCTGATCTAATTCTGCACCTGGCCATTCATGCAGCCGCCAGCGATGATATTTGGGTCGGACGGACAGAACTGGAAGCACAGAACATCATCAGGACATTCCAGATGCAACTGCAAAGCAAACAAAGGACAGACGGATTCAGTTCAAAACAGCTCTTCTGCTTACGCCTGCAGAATGCACAGTCATCAGATTTCACCTTCTACACTGAATCTCATCAGCTTCATAGATCAGCTTCATGATAAAATCATCTGCTGAAACACTGAAATTTTATTCAGGTGTGTTGGGTTTCTGCTTCTATTTAAAGTGATGCACAGTACAAAGCTGTTATTTAAACTGATTATGATGTCTTCATCATGAACTGCCTGTTTGCATAAACAGTTTGGGCATGTTCAGAATAAACCATTTCATTGTGTATTTTGTACTTCACATGCTATTTACTTACTGCACACTATACAGTATACTTAATATGTACTGGTAATTTTGATAATGATGATTACTTGTGGATTTATAGGATCAGTGAAGTTCCAGAAGAGAATGTAGGATGGGTTTAAAAGAAGTTTGGTGGAGTTATCAATCCGTTCTTCAAGAGAAAGTCTTTCCGTCATGGCCACAGCGATCACACCTGTCACACACACACAAAACACACATTTATTATGCAGGATAATGGTAAAGATGCAGTACAAATTGATCACATTTGATTACAAATAAAATCCAGACAAACACATAATCATTTATGCATTTTCCAATTTTTTATCCTTTTAGTGGAAGTACAGTGTTATTTAAATTTTGTTGAATGTATTGTTTCTTTGTTGTATTTTATTCTGCACTATGGCTATTTTATTTATTGTATTATTTTGCACTTATTTATTTATTGGCACTGTGTTTATTTTATTTTATATTCTAGATTTTTATAGTTTCATTTTGTGCCATTTTATTTATTATTAATTGTGCACTAAAGGTTTTATCATTTTATTATTTTTTTATTAGCACTTTTGCTATTTTATAGTACTATGTATAATTTATTTATTTTTATTTTGCACTATAGAACTTTATTTTATTTTATTTTAGAATTTATTATTTTGCACTATGGATGTTTTATTTTCTTTTAGCACTGTGGACATTTTTTTTTATTATTTTATTTTGCACTATGACTATTTTGTTCATTCAAATATTTATCAAATATTTATTACATTTATTAAAACTTTACTATTGCTTACTTATTTACTTTACTTATTTAGAAAAATTACATATTAATCCTAATACGTCCACAGTGAAGCTCATGCTGACCGCTGATGGTAGGATGCCAATGGACGTGGCTGATTGTTTTCTCTTTGCTGAAGTGAAGATCCATGAAGGACTGATATTCCTTCAGCTGTGTCTCTGTTTTCCCCGTCAGCGCGCCCTCGTCTTCACACAGTGCTGTCCAGTCGTCACAGAAAACATCTGTGATGTAATTCTGCTGCAAGGAGATTTCAAACCTGCAAAACATCAGGTGAGTTCAG
>VONZ01001277.1:0-177910 GCA_012976165.1 Labeo catla | reverse complement strand
TTTTTGCTGTCAACAGACTTAAGCAAACAACACAATCAGCTATTGTGACATCACAAGATGCATCACAACAGCATTTTTTTTTTCATTAATCTGTGTTAAACCATGTTTCATATAAAACAAACTAATTAAAACAAACAAATTAAGTCAATCTCAGTTTATTGGTGGTCTATTTGGTATCTTGCAAATTTGTAAAAATATATTTCTATGTGTGTTTATTTTGCACTTTTAAAATTTGTACATTGTTTATATTTGGTATCTTTTAATTGTATGTGTTGTTTTCTATGTCTATGTCTGTATATTAATGAGAGAAAAGATAAATAATATTACATAATGGATTTATTGATTTTTTTTTTTTTTTCAGCCTACAAGTACAAGCATACAAGCATCAGGAAAAAAAGTGAAATCTACAAAGACCGATTGTATTGAAGGACAGTGAGAACATGACAGATCAGAAACAAACAGGTTGGTGTTTATTCTTGATCCTTCTTCAATGAGGCTGAAAAAAAAGGTTATAAAGCAGTTCATCAGATTTGTTTGTAGTAAGAAAAAAACACAAATCAATGAATAAAAATAATATGGTGAGAGCGCATTGTTATAGTGTGAAAGTAGATTAATATAATGCGTGACAGTGACTCTCTCCACTTACACAGATTTCCTTTGTTCTCGCACAAAACTGGACGCACTTAAACCGTGTTTTTCCTCTCGCTCAAACTGTGTCCTGTGCATTCGCAAATCTCTATGTGCTCATCAGTATGGCAAACCATTTTAGCTTAAAATATTCTAAGTGTTACTCGTCGTAATTGCATTTTTACTAGTAATAATTGAATTAGAGAGCTCTATAATTACATTTTTACTAGTAACAATGGCAATTAGAGAGCTCTCTAATTCAATTCTTACTAGTAACAATTATAATTAGAGAGCTCTCTAATTCAATTATTACTAGTAACAATGTAAATTAGAGAGCTCTCTAATTCAATTCTTACTAGTAACAATTCCACTTAGAGAGCTCTACAAATTAGTTTTTACTAGTCATATGTCTCCACTGACTTCCATTTATTTTTAATTACAGAGCTCTACAACTGAATTTTTACTAGTAAGAATTACAATTAGAGAGCTCTACAAATGAATTCTTACTAGTAACAATTCCAGTTAGAGAGCTCTCTAAATCAATTTTTACTAGTAACAATTCCAATTAAAGAGCTCTCTAAATCAGTTTTTACTAGTAATAATTCCAATTAGAGAGCTCTTCAATTATATTTTTACTAGTAACAATTCCAAATAGAGAGCTCTCTAATTTAATTCTTACTAGTAAAAATGCAATTACAGAGATCTATAATTCAATTTTTACTAGTAAAAAGACACATTAAAGATATGTTTAATTGCAGAGCTCTGTAATTAAATTAAAGAGCTCTCTAAATCAGTTCTTACTAGTAACAATTGAATTAGAGAGCTCTCTAAATGGAATTCTTACTAGTAAAAATTGAATTAGAGAGCTCTCTAACTGAATTAAAGAGCTCTCTTATTGAGTTGTTACTAGTAATAATTGCATTAAAGAGCTCTCTAATCGTAATTATTACTAGTAAGAATTCAATTGTAGAGCTCTCTATCTCAGTTGTCACTAGTAAGAATGCAATTGCAGAGCTCTCTAATTCGATTAGAGAGCTCTCTAATTCAAATGTTACTAGTACAAATTGCATTAAAGAGCTCTCTAACTTTAATTCTTACTAGTAAAATTTTAATTAGAGAGCTCTCTAACCGAATTTTTACTAGTAAGAATGTAATTGCAGAGCTCTCTAATTCAATTACAGAGCTCTCTAATTTAATTGTTACTAGTAAGAATTGTATTAGAGAGCTCTCTAACTGTATTTCTTACTAGTAAGAATGCAGTTGTAGAGCTGTGTAATTGCGTTCTTACTAGTAAAAATGTAATTGTAGAGCTCTATAATAGCGATTCTTACTAGTAAGAATTGCATTGCAGAGATCTCTGTTCAACACGACCTCATTATGATAATTGCGCCTCATGCATATTCATGACATGGGTGAATGCCTGTCCTGATAGACTCCTGGGCAGTCCATTGAAGAAGAAAATATGGGGGACTATGTGTCAAAAATTGATTTATGACCCTGATTTATGACACCTGTCATAAACCTGTGACGTCGTGTTCCCGTTTCCCTGCTGTTTATGACACCCAGGTGTCCAGCAGACACCTCTGACCTCCTGTTTCCTGATGTTTATGATGCCCATGTGTTGATCAGACACTTCTGACCTCCTGTTCCTGTTTCCTGATGACACCTGTTTATGGCAGCGTCCATTTTGTGATCAGGAGGTGTTTCAGCCATTTTGTTTTACCGCGTGTTTTGAAGTGTTACAGCGATCTTGGATGTGTTGGCCCGTCAAGCACTCTAGGTGTTTCATACCTTTGAATAAGAACAAGAAATGAATGAGATGAGAGAGGTTGCGTTCTTTTGTTTTGGGATGAAAGGCTCGTCCAAACAGTTGTCCCTATAGCCATCAATGGCTCCTCAATAAATTAAAACGGCAAAAGATTATCCAAGTCAGCAACTATCTAATCCATCCATGCTTTTCAAGTGTTATGCCAGGGCATGTTCTTTGAAGCCCCCCTGTGTGGCCCTGATGAAGGTAAATGAAGAAAACAACAGAATAGAAATCAAACAAGAGTTAATAAAGAAAGTTCTAAGAGAACTTACATGAGATCCATGCAGCAAGTTATCTGTCTGTGAATGAAGTTGTTCCCAGACTTGCTTGCTTAGCCCTCCTGCCTGTGGACTTTGTTGTTGTGTATTTGGTTTGCAATGTGTATTGGTTGGTAAAATGGGATCAAGGTGTAGTTTTTATTTTTTAATTTATTTATTTTAGTTGTATTATTTATTAAAGTTTTTCACATGCAGTAGAAATACTGTGATGACTGTGTTTTCCAAAAATGTATTTACATATTTTCTAAAAACACAATTTTAAGAAAAAGCTGTGAAATATTTAAAAAACAAAAATGTATCAAACATGTCTGTGTAAAACAAAATCATATGATAGTAATCAAAATCTATGTTGCTGTTTTAAAAAGGTAGAGTTTGTTACTGATACAAGTTTAGTAAGAAAAGAAAAAGAGCGGTGCATCTTACGCTGATCTAAAACCAAAATGTATCAGACACCCTTGATTAACAACAGCATACGACAGTTGTCAAAATCTGTACAATTTTGAAAAGGTAATTTTTTTTTTTACTGATACAAATTAGAAAAGAAAAGAAATCTATAAAAGTATCTTACAAAGTGGCCGCGACAGGTCCTCACTCACTGTTGACAAAACATCTAAATAAAGTTCTTGTTCTTCTGCCGTGGTAAACCACACCTACCCACCCTAACACATTCATCCCTAACACTTCCCTAACCCTGATAGATGAATGATCTTATGTCACAATTTTGGATTTTAAATAAAGCATTTTACAAATGAAAAAAGGGTTGTTTTGTAATAAATTGATGACATTACTTAACTAATGGAAAACCTCCTCCCTATTTTTAACATTAGAGCAGATTGATTTATTTATTTATTTATTTATTTATTATGTTTTACTTGAAATATAACAGAAATATAAGCTTTCTTCTGTGTCCAGATCTATATTACAGGAAAATGTTTCTTTATTTGAGTTATGCACACTTCCTTAATTTAATTTATTTATTTTCTCTTTGATTTTTGTCAATCTTGGAACTTACAGACCGTTATCAATTCAAATACACGCATGTATGTAGTTAAACATCAGGATGAAAGGATTCAGTGGCTTTAAACTGATGTTCAGGATGACATTAGATAGATAAAGAAGTTGTCAGTAACGACAAACTTTAACAGGGGCCAAGGGGATTGTTTTAACAAACGGTCTATGTTTTTTTCCTTTTAGTTTAATTTTAGTTACTCATTGTTACTCTCAGACACTTTTTCAAACCTCAACACAACGTACATTCAAATGCAAACATACAGCAAAAACGCAAACGTGCACAAACATACAGCACATGCAGACACAAAAACATTCACAAACATACACGCAAACAAACACAAACATGCTTGCAAACACGCAAACACACACACACACACACACACACACACGGAAACACAAACATACACACAAAAAATAGACACACACAAACAAACACTCATGCAAACACGGACATGTGGACAAACACTTCCATAAAAACAAAGATACACAAGCAAACACAAACACACAAACAAGCCCCTGCAGTTAAACTTTTACAGCATCTTATACAAACCTTTTAAAAATAAAAAAAACATTTAGTATCACAGTGAATATCTCTACAAGATGATGAAAAGCAGTATGATTAAACAATGATATAACATTTGTCTTTACAAATACATTTTGTAGATTTTTAGGACTTTCACAACTAAAACCATGATGAGAATTAGATGTAGTCAAATGACCCTCTGATGACAGCAAGGCACTTACAGAGATTTGTCTTTATGAATTAGACCTAAATTAGGCTGAAACTTTGTTGTCATAAGGTGGTTTGCAACAAAAGTACGTCTTAAACAAGGCACGGAAAATGTCTCACTTTACAATAATCTTTACAACAGAGTAGACTTTCTTTCTTACTTTAAAACAGTATCATTGACCATGCTTTTTAAATGCTGCATATTTATTTCTACACTACTGTGTTTTATTTTATTGAAATAAAAACAACGGGGTCTATATAGGTTTATTTTACTAAGATTTGATCAAACAGTTGATAGAAGAGATAATCAAATCATCGATAAGTCCAACTTATCACCCACCACCTGATGTGTCTGATGGTTTGTGATGACATAAATATCTCACTGATGCAGATTTGTTAAGAGGTTAATATGTAAAGTTTAGTATTACTGTTAAAAACAGTTTAAAATGTAGCCTTTTTAGTTTTCATGTGGGATGTTTGGTTTTGGTCCCAAGACAAATTAAAATAGAATGTATGAAACACTTTTCTTTTAAGATATTTGTAATGACAGACTAAAAAAACTTTAAATTGATTGTAACAACTGAGGTTATGCATTTTTCTTGAATATGTATACGGTAACCAGCGAGTTCATGAAACATTATTGTATAAATACATGACCTTGCAAATTCACCATGATTCTATTATCATATTAGACAATAAAAAAAAGACTTCAATTTATATACCATATCTGACTCTTTCATCAAAACACGACAGATTTTCTTTTGACCCTAATAAACTGGTAATGAAATCTATGGTAAACAGCTGTACTAAAACATTTTGTGAGTATTTTTGCAAGCCAACAGATCTTGTCATCTAAAATCACATTATTTTGTGACAGACATTTTTCATGTACCCCTAGATTTAGTCATATTATTCACAATTTTCTGTTTACAATTTGTTTGTTGGACTGTGTATGTTTTTAGCTCACGTATGTTTGTTTATGTTTTTAGCTCACAAAGACTCCACTTTGTGAACTGTCATCATAATAGGAATAAATTAAAATTAAGAAACTTAGTAACAGTCTTTCTGTTTAAGATATTTCTTTTAGCACAACTTCACAAAGCATCAACACGAAAATTAAGTCTTGCTGTTTTACCCTTAAAACGATTACAACTGAAACAAATCAAACTATCGCACTGAAAGCAGCACATTCATTTAAGTTTGAGCGTGTTAAAGTTTCCACGCTCTTGTAAAGAGTATTTTTATTACACCACTAGATTTAGTCATCCTGTTCAGACAGCAGTGGACATAATTCACATTTTGTTTGTTAGGATGTATTTGTTTTCAGACTTTGTAAGTTCATGCTAATTCTTGCATGGGAAAAAAAGAGCACGAGCAGCACACACCTATTCATTTAAGAAAATTATTAAACATATGACTGAATTTTTCAACACAATGACAATAAACTTTGAAGAATGTTATCAGCTACTATCGACATCTTCTTTGACTTAAATAAAGCAACATCTCTGGTGTACGTAAGCATCTACAATGTGTTTATGTTAGGTGGAGCGTTTCTCCACTTCTGTCATATTTGTTAGATGTAATGAAAAATACATTTGAGAACTATGATGTTCCATACTTTTATAAAGGTTATAGAAAAATTCCAACATAATCTTTACATGGGAATTTTCTTTGTGAAAATCATTAATTTCATGATGGTTATACTTTAACTTTTATACCAAAGATAATGTTAAGATGCTAAGTACAGTTAAATACTTTTAGTGACAATTCCATATTAAAATATTTCAATTAATAAAAATGTGATGAACATAATACATTCAACACTATACATCAACAATATTTTTAATGTTTTTCAAAATATGCTTACACCTTTTAAACATATGATACAATTTGAATAAGAGAGTCTTAGAGGCAAGTAAAAATTTAAGCCAACAGCTGTTTATTAAACAATTAAACATACAGCAAGGAACGCAATGTAATGTGCAATATAATTGTGCAATAGTGTATTACCATAGAAGTTTCCTGTAACACATGACCCTATTCAAAACATATTGATGCACATCATCAGGATTAAACACTTACACAGCATTCAGCAATGTTTAAAATAAATTCAATTCAGGTTAAACAGCTTGCCTATTGTTGAGAAAATGGTGTGTAACACAGGCACATCACTCTGCTCAAAATATAGACTTGTTTTGCAGCATTTGAAGGGGTTGTCCTCTGGAATAGGCCAGTCACGATCATACTCGGAGTCAGACTCGTCGCTGCTTTGAGACAAAAAGTTTGTTTCAGATTCCTCCCGACGTTTATTTACCAGCATGAGATAATTTTGGTCATGATGCATTTTGTTCCAACAGGATGATATGGATATGTGGTCTGGTGACTTTGTTGCACGGTGCCGCATACCTGCTGTCGCACCGTCCCACTGGATAAAGTACCACATTTTTCCACCAAAACTGAATTCTCTCCAAATTTGATTGTAGAAGTATACCCAGTCTATGGCAGTCAAAAGCAGATAGCCACATTCGGATGTATATTCTTCGTAAGATTCCAAAACATAGAGTTTCACAGTCCGCATTACTTTGTCAAACACAAAGCTTCCCACATGATCATCAGACAGTAGGAAATCTTGTTTCACAGAATGTTCATCTTCCTGGAGAAATTTTGTCAGACTATTCAGCTGTCTTTCCCAGTGCTGATAAGTAAGATCTTCTCCCGCTTCAGAAGAACTTCTTGTGGGTGTTACACATATGACTCTTGAAGATGTTTCAGGAGTGCTTAGACCAGTGGCATCCATTGTAACAGGAGACGGTAGAAAGCCTTCTGTGTATAACTATGCGTCCCCTAAACCTTATTTAAATACTAAATTGTGAATGTAGGTAGGGCCTGAAGGTGTCAAACGATCAAGGATGTGACACCTTCAAAACATCACATGCTTTAACACATTCTGTGAGATTGTTATCTCCTAAATTACTGCAAGTTTTCCTTGCAAAAAATTTTGCACTGTATTCTGTTTTCACCTGCAATTAATGACGGCTTCTAATAGAAAAATTCAGTCATATGTTTAATAATTTTCTTAAATGAATAGGTGTGTGCTGCTCGTGCTCTTTTTTTCCCATGCAAGAATTAGCATGAACTTACAAAGTCTGAAAACAAATACATCCTAACAAACAAAATGTGAATTATGTCCACTGCTGTCTGAACAGGATGACTAAATCTAGTGGTGTAATAAAAATACTCTTTACAAGAGCGTGGAAACTTTAACACGCTCAAACTTAAATGAATGTGCTGCTTTCAGTGCGATAGTTTGATTTGTTTCAGTTGTAATCGTTTTAAGGGTAAAACAGCAAGACTTAATTTTC
Organism: Labeo catla; assembly: GCA_012976165.1. Classification (NCBI taxonomy): domain Eukaryota; kingdom Metazoa; phylum Chordata; class Actinopteri; order Cypriniformes; family Cyprinidae; genus Labeo; species Labeo catla. The sequence continues at coordinate 170,092 of VONZ01001277.1, read as the reverse complement.
GTGTTGATGCTTTGTGAAGTTGTGCTAAAAGAAATATCTTAAACAGAAAGACTGTTACTAAGTTTCTTAATTTTAATTTATTCCTATTATGATGACAGTTCACAAAGTGGAGTCTTTGTGAGCTAAAAACATAAACAAACATACGTGAGCTAAAAACATACACAGTCCAACAAACAAATTGTAAACAGAAAATTGTGAATAATATGACTAAATCTAGGGGTACATGAAAAATGTCTGTCACAAAATAATGTGATTTTAGATGACAAGATCTGTTGGCTTGCAAAAATACTCACAAAATGTTTTAGTACAGCTGTTTACCATAGATTTCATTACCAGTTTATTAGGGTCAAAAGAAAATCTGTCGTGTTTTGATGAAAGAGTCAGATATGGTATATAAATTGAAGTCTTTTTTTTATTGTCTAATATGATAATAGAATCATGGTGAATTTGCAAGGTCATGTATTTATACAATAATGTTTCATGAACTCGCTGGTTACCGTATACATATTCAAGAAAAATGCATAACCTCAGTTGTTACAATCAATTTAAAGTTTTTTTAGTCTGTCATTACAAATATCTTAAAAGAAAAGTGTTTCATACATTCTATTTTAATTTGTCTTGGGACCAAAACCAAACATCCCACATGAAAACTAAAAAGGCTACATTTTAAACTGTTTTTAACAGTAATACTAAACTTTACATATTAACCTCTTAACAAATCTGCATCAGTGAGATATTTATGTCATCACAAACCATCAGACACATCAGGTGGTGGGTGATAAGTTGGACTTATCGATGATTTGATTATCTCTTCTATCAACTGTTTGATCAAATCTTAGTAAAATAAACCTATATAGACCCCGTTGTTTTTATTTCAATAAAATAAAACACAGTAGTGTAGAAATAAATATGCAGCATTTAAAAAGCATGGTCAATGATACTGTTTTAAAGTAAGAAAGAAAGTCTACTCTGTTGTAAAGATTATTGTAAAGTGAGACATTTTCCGTGCCTTGTTTAAGACGTACTTTTGTTGCAAACCACCTTATGACAACAAAGTTTCAGCCTAATTTAGGTCTAATTCATAAAGACAAATCTCTGTAAGTGCCTTGCTGTCATCAGAGGGTCATTTGACTACATCTAATTCTCATCATGGTTTTAGTTGTGAAAGTCCTAAAAATCTACAAAATGTATTTGTAAAGACAAATGTTATATCATTGTTTAATCATACTGCTTTTCATCATCTTGTAGAGATATTCACTGTGATACTAAATGTTTTTTTTATTTTTAAAAGGTTTGTATAAGATGCTGTAAAAGTTTAACTGCAGGGGCTTGTTTGTGTGTTTGTGTTTGCTTGTGTATCTTTGTTTTTATGGAAGTGTTTGTCCACATGTCCGTGTTTGCATGAGTGTTTGTTTGTGTGTGTCTATTTTTTGTGTGTATGTTTGTGTTTCCGTGTGTGTGTGTGTGTGTGTGTGTGTGTTTGCGTGTTTGCAAGCATGTTTGTGTTTGTTTGCGTGTATGTTTGTGAATGTTTTTGTGTCTGCATGTGCTGTATGTTTGTGCACGTTTGCGTTTTTGCTGTATGTTTGCATTTGAATGTACGTTGTGTTGAGGTTTGAAAAAGTGTCTGAGAGTAACAATGAGTAACTAAAATTAAACTAAAAGGAAAAAAACATAGACCGTTTGTTAAAACAATCCCCTTGGCCCCTGTTAAAGTTTGTCGTTACTGACAACTTCTTTATCTATCTAATGTCATCCTGAACATCAGTTTAAAGCCACTGAATCCTTTCATCCTGATGTTTAACTACATACATGCGTGTATTTGAATTGATAACGGTCTGTAAGTTCCAAGATTGACAAAAATCAAAGAGAAAATAAATAAATTAAATTAAGGAAGTGTGCATAACTCAAATAAAGAAACATTTTCCTGTAATATAGATCTGGACACAGAAGAAAGCTTATATTTCTGTTATATTTCAAGTAAAACATAATAAATAAATAAATAAATAAATAAATCAATCTGCTCTAATGTTAAAAATAGGGAGGAGGTTTTCCATTAGTTAAGTAATGTCATCAATTTATTACAAAACAACCCTTTTTTCATTTGTAAAATGCTTTATTTAAAATCCAAAATTGTGACATAAGATCATTCATCTATCAGGGTTAGGGAAGTGTTAGGGATGAATGTGTTAGGGTGGGTAGGTGTGGTTTACCACGGCAGAAGAACAAGAACTTTATTTAGATGTTTTGTCAACAGTGAGTGAGGACCTGTCGCGGCCACTTTGTAAGATACTTTTATAGATTTCTTTTCTTTTCTAATTTGTATCAGTAAAAAAAAAAATTACCTTTTCAAAATTGTACAGATTTTGACAACTGTCGTATGCTGTTGTTAATCAAGGGTGTCTGATACATTTTGGTTTTAGATCAGCGTAAGATGCACCGCTCTTTTTCTTTTCTTACTAAACTTGTATCAGTAACAAACTCTACCTTTTTAAAACAGCAACATAGATTTTGATTACTATCATATGATTTTGTTTTACACAGACATGTTTGATACATTTTTGTTTTTTAAATATTTCACAGCTTTTTCTTAAAATTGTGTTTTTAGAAAATATGTAAATACATTTTTGGAAAACACAGTCATCACAGTATTTCTACTGCATGTGAAAAACTTTAATAAATAATACAACTAAAATAAATAAATTAAAAAATAAAAACTACACCTTGATCCCATTTTACCAACCAATACACATTGCAAACCAAATACACAACAACAAAGTCCACAGGCAGGAGGGCTAAGCAAGCAAGTCTGGGAACAACTTCATTCACAGACAGATAACTTGCTGCATGGATCTCATGTAAGTTCTCTTAGAACTTTCTTTATTAACTCTTGTTTGATTTCTATTCTGTTGTTTTCTTCATTTACCTTCATCAGGGCCACACAGGGGGGCTTCAAAGAACATGCCCTGGCATAACACTTGAAAAGCATGGATGGATTAGATAGTTGCTGACTTGGATAATCTTTTGCCGTTTTAATTTATTGAGGAGCCATTGATGGCTATAGGGACAACTGTTTGGACGAGCCTTTCATCCCAAAACAAAAGAACGCAACCTCTCTCATCTCATTCATTTCTTGTTCTTATTCAAAGGTATGAAACACCTAGAGTGCTTGACGGGCCAACACATCCAAGATCGCTGTAACACTTCAAAACACGCGGTAAAACAAAATGGCTGAAACACCTCCTGATCACAAAATGGACGCTGCCATAAACAGGTGTCATCAGGAAACAGGAACAGGAGGTCAGAAGTGTCTGATCAACACATGGGCATCATAAACATCAGGAAACAGGAGGTCAGAGGTGTCTGCTGGACACCTGGGTGTCATAAACAGCAGGGAAACGGGAACACGACGTCACAGGTTTATGACAGGTGTCATAAATCAGGGTCATAAATCAATTTTTGACACATAGTCCCCCATATTTTCTTCTTCAATGGACTGCCCAGGAGTCTATCAGGACAGGCATTCACCCATGTCATGAATATGCATGAGGCGCAATTATCATAATGAGGTCGTGTTGAACAGAGAGCTCTGCAATGCAATTCTTACTAGTAAGAATCGCTATTATAGAGCTCTACAATTACATTTTTACTAGTAAGAACGCAATTACACAGCTCTACAACTGCATTCTTACTAGTAAGAAATACAGTTAGAGAGCTCTCTAATACAATTCTTACTAGTAACAATTAAATTAGAGAGCTCTGTAATTGAATTAGAGAGCTCTGCAATTACATTCTTACTAGTAAAAATTCGGTTAGAGAGCTCTCTAATTAAAATTTTACTAGTAAGAATTAAAGTTAGAGAGCTCTTTAATGCAATTTGTACTAGTAACATTTGAATTAGAGAGCTCTCTAATCGAATTAGAGAGCTCTGCAATTGCATTCTTACTAGTGACAACTGAGATAGAGAGCTCTACAATTGAATTCTTACTAGTAATAATTACGATTAGAGAGCTCTTTAATGCAATTATTACTAGTAACAACTCAATAAGAGAGCTCTTTAATTCAGTTAGAGAGCTCTCTAATTCAATTTTTACTAGTAAGAATTCCATTTAGAGAGCTCTCTAATTCAATTGTTACTAGTAAGAACTGATTTAGAGAGCTCTTTAATTTAATTACAGAGCTCTGCAATTAAACATATCTTTAATGTGTCTTTTTACTAGTAAAAATTGAATTATAGATCTCTGTAATTGCATTTTTACTAGTAAGAATTAAATTAGAGAGCTCTCTATTTGGAATTGTTACTAGTAAAAATATAATTGAAGAGCTCTCTAATTGGAATTATTACTAGTAAAAACTGATTTAGAGAGCTCTTTAATTGGAATTGTTACTAGTAAAAATTGATTTAGAGAGCTCTCTAACTGGAATTGTTACTAGTAAGAATTCATTTGTAGAGCTCTCTAATTGTAATTCTTACTAGTAAAAATTCAGTTGTAGAGCTCTGTAATTAAAAATAAATGGAAGTCAGTGGAGACATATGACTAGTAAAAACTAATTTGTAGAGCTCTCTAAGTGGAATTGTTACTAGTAAGAATTGAATTAGAGAGCTCTCTAATTTACATTGTTACTAGTAATAATTGAATTAGAGAGCTCTCTAATTATAATTGTTACTAGTAAGAATTGAATTAGAGAGCTCTCTAATTGCCATTGTTACTAGTAAAAATGTAATTATAGAGCTCTCTAATTCAATTATTACTAGTAAAAATGCAATTACGACGAGTAACACTTAGAATATTTTAAGCTAAAATGGTTTGCCATACTGATGAGCACATAGAGATTTGCGAATGCACAGGACACAGTTTGAGCGAGAGGAAAAACACGGTTTAAGTGCGTCCAGTTTTGTGCGAGAACAAAGGAAATCTGTGTAAGTGGAGAGAGTCACTGTCACGCATTATATTAATCTACTTTCACACTATAACAATGCGCTCTCACCATATTATTTTTATTCATTGATTTGTGTTTTTTTCTTACTACAAACAAATCTGATGAACTGCTTTATAACCTTTTTTTTCAGCCTCATTGAAGAAGGATCAAGAATAAACACCAACCTGTTTGTTTCTGATCTGTCATGTTCTCACTGTCCTTCAATACAATCGGTCTTTGTAGATTTCACTTTTTTTCCTGATGCTTGTATGCTTGTACTTGTAGGCTGAAAAAAAAAAAAAAATCAATAAATCCATTATGTAATATTATTTATCTTTTCTCTCATTAATATACAGACATAGACATATAGAAAACAACACATACAATTAAAAGATACCAAATATAAACAATGTACAAATTTTAAAAGTGCAAAATAAACACACATAGAAATATATTTTTACAAATTTGCAAGATACCAAATAGACCACCAATAAACTGAGATTGACTTAATTTGTTTGTTTTAATTAGTTTGTTTTATATGAAACATGGTTTAACACAGATTAATGAAAAAAAAAAATGCTGTTGTGATGCATCTTGTGATGTCACAATAGCTGATTGTGTTGTTTGCTTAAGTCTGTTGACAGCAAAAAAAAAAAAAAAAAAAAAAAAAAAAAGAGCTTAATGTGCCAATCTACCGATCTGAAGACATCAGCATAATGAATGAGGGGAAAACATGATCTATTGACATGAAATAAAGAGGATTTTCAGCAGCTCTGATAATATTGATGAGCCTTAGGCTATAAACACCCAGTAAACAATCCATTCAGAATCAGCAGCAGATCATCTCACTTTAAACTGAGTATTTGCTGGTAGAAACCCAAATGAATCCGAATACAGTACGAATTTTAATTTTACATCTCAACGTCTTCTATGTGAAGAGATGATAATCGATTTAAATAAAACTCTCTTTAAATATAACTGTTAGCAGATATACATATAGCACCGAACCTCATAAAAACAATTCAGATATAGTTCTGTAACTACGTTGCTCAAACAAACGGAGTCAAGTGGATTTTACAATTACCTGAAATAGCGTAAACCGTTTTCCTCAGAAAACCGACACACTGAAGGGAGCGCAAAACAGTGCATTTGCTGTTTGGATTGATTTTTGTTAGCGAAATAGAGCAAAAACAGGCAACATGTAAAATGTCTAAAACGTAAGTCTCTTAATTCTTGTCTATTGAACTGTTGTAAAAATATATATGTACATTTTTGACAGAATTCACCCACCTATGTGACAGAAATAATGAGACGGTCAAAATTGCATTGTTGTTCAAAGCTGAGCCGCTCCAGTAATGACAGTCTCTTCCTTGCGGCTTACCGTTACCATAGCAATACTGTCCACTCAGGATATTTCATGTCATAAGTCCAGCATTAGTGGTAACAATCCTAAAGAAAATCGTCAATAAAGATGAACAGATATTACACGCATAAAGACCTATATAATAAATTGTAAGGAATAAATATACATATACATATACATATACATATACATATATACATATACACTTGCTGTCACTTACACTTCCGTTCCTGTTTGTTTTTAGACGTTTGACTTCACTTACATTTGCATTTGCTATATTTTCTTTTACATTTTCTAGCCATATGTTTACCGGGATTCCTGTGACAAGCCCTTTTACAAATGACTTGCCATTAGGCATAGAACATTCCACTTTCTTTCCATTTATCCTGTTCATTCTGATTACTTCCCCTTTCTGTTTTGCATCCCTACAAATAATCAGCAATGATCCATTTCTTAGAATTTTAGCACTCTTTATTTCACCAGTTTCCTAGCATTTTTGTCAACTGTATACCTTCAAACGAGTCTCCTTCATGCATACGTTTTGCAAACACTTTATATTCCTCTCGTTTCTTCTACAGTTCATCCCGTCGCAGAAACCTTATCCGATTTACTTTCTTTTTCCGTTTATTATCAGAATAGCTTTATTCCTAAGTGTATCCCATTTTTCATAACTCCCGCCACCCACTTTCATCTCTCCTAATTCATTTCCTGATCCGTCAGTTCCCTCAGCATACTCCTGTCCATTCACAGTCAAGTTGTTGCCAATGTCCCGTGATAAGTCAAATATGACTCTTGCAGCTCGTGTTGGATGCAGAGTTGCCAAGTCTGCGCTTTTTTCCACGGAAATTGTCTACTTTTAAACTGGGTGGATGGGTGGATTTCCCTCCACGGTAAATTTGAAAGTGTTAAATTCACACTCTCAGTGTTAAAATTAACATTTTTTCAGTGTTTATATAGATCAACACTAAAGCAAGTCAAACTAACACTTTAAATAGTGTTACTTTAATACTTTTATAGAGTTAAAACAACACTGTAAGTGTTAATTTATAACACTATTGTTGTGTTTTTTTCCCCCCTCATTTACACTGTTAGTGTTGAAATTACACTAGGGGTGTCAATAGCACCAACACTAAAGGAGTTATTTCTACACTTTATATGGTCTTCATACAAACCCTGCTTTGTTATTAAATGTAATCTGCATTCAGTTCAACTAAAAATACATAATATGTGCATTCAATAACAGCAAACACATTGTATCAGTTTAATACTTTATTTTCAACAATGACACGTCTTAGACAAAACACTTCAAAGAAAGATAAAAATTCACCATCATAACACCCATGCAAACTCTACAGATGAAAAGACGTAGATGTAGGACTTCAAAATGCTGGCTGTTAGGTGTACTCTCAATTTAAAATATCTTTGTACTTTAAATACATGATGCATTGAAAAATGTTTTGTCATAAGATTGTCAGTGCTTTGGATGCAATTCCTTTACTCTTGGTAACTTACTGGTATGACCAACATCAGTGTTAAGATAAAGACACTGACAAGGACTTACTGATACAACAGGTTGAGCACATAGTGGACTTAGAGTTCGATAGCACTCAAGGAGCTGGTTCCATCAGAAGGGATGAGGTGCTTGTCCAGCCACACAGAATAAGGTGATCGTGCCCTTGATCCTTCTAAATACCAGTAGGTATGGCTGGTGCCTATAATACTGGTGCAGGTCCAGGACTGTAAACAGCAAAAACAAAAATTAGGTTAAACAAAGAAAAGAGAGGTCTGAAAAGATAATTACTATGTGCTTTGATAAATGCATAAAACCCAGCACTAGTAACTTTTGATGATGAAATGTGCTTTAAAGGGTTAGTTCACCCAAAATGAAAATTCTGATATTCACTGACCCTCGTGTTGTTTCGCACTCAAAGGTCTTTTGTTCATCTTTGAAACCCAAGTGAATATACTTTAATGAAAACAGAGATTTTTGTCCATGCATCGAGTCCATACAGCTACTACCTTGATGCTTTAAAAGTTCTTAAAGAGACTGCAAAACTAATTTATATGAATTGAGCAGTTTAGTCCAAACTGTTTGATGAAACAGTCACCTTATATGATGAACAGATTGAAATTAGTCTTTTATTCTCAAACACAATCATCAAACATGGTTCCTGTGAAAGCACAAACGATACTGCACAATACGAGAATGAATCTCACTGGTTCTCATGCTTGAGCGTCCATTTACCATATCTGATGTTTTAGTTGATAAATGTTTATATGTGAATAAAAAGCCTAAATTCAATTTGTTTATCATAGAAAGTGATCAAGTCTCTTCAGAAAATATAGAATAAACCACTCAATTCATATGGATTAGTTTTACGATCTCTTTCTAAACTTTCTGAAGCATTATAATCCTATTTGCCAATGAAGAGACCAAAATCTCTGATTTCATAAAGATTATTACATTTGTGTTTTGAAGATGAACAAAAGTCTTAAGTGTTAGAAATGACATGAGGGTGAGTACATGACTACTTTGATTTCAGTAAATTAACCTTTTAATCAAAACAAAAAACAAACTTTGCAACAGTATTGAGTTTTACCTTATGGAAGTGCACAAGTCTGTCTCATCCTAATTTTCTTCATCACTGGACTGTTTTTCCAAGGCATCTTGGACAATCTGATTAAACATGACAACAATACAGGTGACAACTTAAAGGGGTCATCGGATGCCCATTTTCCACAAGTTGATATGATTCTTTAGGGTCTTAATGAAAAGTCTCTAATATACTTAGATTAAAAATTTTCAATGGTTTTGTAAAACAACACCCTTTTTACCTCGCCAAAATCAGCTCTGCAAAAATCATCTCATTCTAAGGGGTTGTTCCTTTAAATGCAAATGAGCTCTGCTCACCCCGCCCTCTCTTCTCTCTTCCTAACTACCACGTTATAAGGAAAGGCAATCGCAAAGATTCATAAAAAAAAACGCTTATACTCACTTCTGCTGTAAGTGAAGCTGGATTATGAATGATTCGCGTGAACATAGACGGATATATGTAGATCGGGAGGCACATTCCCTTCACAAACAAACGTAATCTACTGCATCTTCAGCGGCTCAGATGTCGGGAGTAAATGACGACCACTATGTTCATAATTACATCCAGCAACACAACACCTCAATCGCTCAATCGGAGATATTCTTGTCTAACTTACATCCCTGCTCTGGCATCAAAACATGGAAAGTTACTGGACTCTGACAGCTGGTCTGAGGTGAGATTTCATGTCAATCAACTATTGTGGGAGCGGCATCTGTGGTTGTGACGGCACACCGACAGGCATCTGAGAACGGCTCGATTTGAAAAAGGAGATATTATTTTTACAGATTAATTAAAAAACACTGCATGGATTTTTATCATTATAGGGTAGATTTGTACATACACTGCCAAGTGCCAACACACAATGTTCACAACATGTAAAAGTGAACTTAGCATCCGATGACCCCTTTAAGACTAGTAAAATGATGGAAGGGAATTATTACACTGACAAATCAAATGTTAACAAAAACATGCACACATACCCATTTGCCTTAGCATCTATGCTAAAGCTTTTGCTGGCCAGTGCTTATTGATTTTGCCTCTTTATGGTCAGCTGAAGAGAATGAAAGAATGAGCACTTGTGCTGAGGGTTGAGAATCTTGTGGGTGACTAAGAGAGAAAAACAAAATTTCATGATTCATGTCTTTCATGTCATGGCTTAATTCATAGAGACCTACAGATAAATCTTTTACACCATCATATTATGAAAGCCTTAAAAAAATGTATAAACACGTCACACATTTAAGTATTAATATATTTACCATCAGGTATGCCAGCAGAAACAATTTCTTCTGGACAACTTAAATGTAGATGCCTTTGATTTGTGTCCTATTCCACATTGGTATCTGGGTCTTTTAACTGAAAAGTAATTTTAAATACAGACATCATTTATTTATTTTTCATATTAAGCAAAATCTTAGTGATTTAAAAGCAAATCGGAAAGCTTTGAAACCTGGAAACAAGCCCTGTGGACGTTTTAGTATCAGCTTAAACATGGTTGCTATATGTCTGGTTTTAATTAGTCAGTTTCTAAGCAGTAGTACTTACCTTCATTGAGAAAAACTTTGAATGCATGATCGTTAAGCAGTTACACAAATGTCTTCACTAGGGATGTCCCGATCCGATATTGATATCGGAAATAGGTCCGATATCAGCCCAAAAAAACTCTATCGGATTATATCGGACTGCGTTAAAAATCTCCGATATAAGATATCCGTTACAGCTATTCTATCCAGCAGCGTCCAGAGCCAGCGTGCAAAGCCCACGTGATCATAACACTGCTTGCTAGCGAAGTAGCAAAAAAAAAGAGCGATGTCGGCCGTGTGGCAGTATTTTTCATTAAAGTCCGAAAAAGACAGTGTGGCTCAGTGCAACACTTGTCATGCACAAGTTTCCCGTGGTGGAACAGAACCGGGAAAGTTTAATACGTCCAACCTCATCGCGCATTTGAAGCAGCATCACAAAACCCTGCATGAGGACTTTCGCAAGACCACTGAGTTAAAGAAACAATCCTCTGGCAACTTCAAGCAACCAACGCTGCCTGAAACCCTCGCAAAGCATGACAAATTCCCAAGAGATAGCAAAAAGGCATTAACCTTAACAGAAAAGATATGCCAGTTTATTGTGCTCGATGACCAGCCACTGTCGGTGGTGAGTAATATCGGGTTTAAACGCTTAATTGAACACCTCGAGCCTCGCTACGTTATGCCCAGCCGCCACTACATTGTCGACAAAACCATACCCCAGATGCATAAAGAAGTTAAAGAGTGTATTGCTATGCATCTGGATAAAGCAAGTGCTGTTAGCTTCACCACTGACATCTGGAGCTCAGACCACTGTCTGCTATCTTTATTGAGTCTGACTGCGCACTGGATAGACGCTGACTTTACTTTGCAGAGAGCAGTTTTACATGCACGCGAGTTCAGAGGTTCACACACAGCTAACGCCATCACAAACGCCATGGAGGAGATGCTGCGTGACTGGAAAGTCGACAAAAAGAAGGTCCATGTCGTTCTAAGAGATAATGCTGCTAATATGAGAAAGGGATTGGATCAGCTTGGTGTGCCAAGCTTAGGATGTTTTGCGCACAGTCTCCAGCTTGTAGTCCGTGAAGGGCTTTTGTCACAGCGAGCTGTAAGTGATGCACTAGCCAACGGGAGAAAAATAGTGGGCCACTTTAAGCATTCCCCCAAGGCTTACTCGAGCCTTGAAGACCTGCAAATTGAGCTCAACGTCACACCAAAGCGTCTCCAGCAGGATGTCCAAACACGATGGAACAGTACCAAGTACATGATTGACAGCCTTATTCATCAAAAACGGCCACTGCAGGCCTACTCATCTGAAGAAAACAACTCGCTGCCAGCCATTCTAACCGCGAACCAGTGGGCTCTATTGGAGAAGACCTCAAAGGTTTTGGCCCCCTTTGAAGAACTAACAGATACCGTCAGTGCCACCTCCACCACCACAGCTGATGTCATCCCCTCAGTCCATGTACTGGTACGGTTTCTCAGTAAAGCAAGTGAAGATGAGCAGGGGGTCCAAACCATGAAAGCCACTCTTCTGGATGCAGTCCACAGACGTTTCAGGGATGTGGAATCCGAGCCCCTCTACGCCGTGGCAACGCTGCTGGATCCACGGTATAAGGACAAGTAAGAGAAATTATTCTAAAATGTTACATATATTTTACACAATTTGATCTATGAGAAAAAAACTGATATCAAACACATTACATATATCATACATTCATACCTAAAATTATGTATACCCTTGATCAATCTCAACCAACAAAAACAAGGAAATTTGATTTAAAAAATTCATTTTAAAAAGATGCTGCAAGCGCAGATACCAAAAAAAATTTCTATTGTTTTACAATTAACATATATCGCTATTGTTTATGACCATTGGACTGATGAAGAAATTGTAATGAATAAAAATGACACCCATAGTGATATGAAATTATTAATCTGGTTACACAACCATGGTTCACATTATTATGACTTTTTGTAACTGTTTCTTTTTGCAAGTGTAACCCAGGTTACTAGACCTTATCCAACCTAAAAAAAAAAAAAAGAGAGATATTACGGTATCTGTATATATAAACATTGTTTTATTTTACTTTATGAAGAATTAAATATTGATAATAGAGCAATAGAAAATGTCACATTTAAGAAATAATGAGTACATATATAAATATACATAGAACGGAATAGCTGAACGTAGCTCCACCCACTACCGATTGCATCATTGCAATCATTGGACTAACGCAAGCGTTTCACCTCGTGAGAGAAGCAATGGCGGATAGAGCAGCGTTTCATATCTTTTCGCGATTCTGCTGTGGAAACGAATAGAGAGAGAAGAGTAAGAACCAGATTAAATGCAATACTTTAATTTAAATTTGCTGTTTTAAAAGAGAAAATTGTTTATTGAGTTGTATTATTCCCATAAAGTAATCGAGGAGCTGGGCAAATTCGTCTGACGAAATCCATGTAAAACAGTCTTTATGTGGTGCACGAGGGATTAATTCTAGCTAATATCGCTCATTTCTTGGTAAGTGAGTTCATGATTTATTACATATGCTTTATGGAGTTAATATTATTTACTTTTTGAGAGTTGAATGTATTTGAATAATGCTGTGATTTATATATTTTGTAAAAATGTTGAAAAAAGTCGGTAGAGAGGTGAAACATGAGTGTATTCATTGGTTAAATTGATGATTTATTGCTTTAAAAGCATGTAAGCTATTTGGGTGATAAGTGTGACATTTGTAAGGTAACTTGCATGGGGCTTTATGCTAACTATGCAGTCCTATGTGTTATTGGCTATGAGCTGATTGAGTTTACTGACATTAATTGATTGTATTAATGTTATGTTAAGAAAATGTGAAAACACAAAGATGTGAGTATTGAAACTGTGTATATTACTGTGTTTTACAAGGTAAAAAATGTTCAATTGAAGTGTTAAACTTGTTAAACAGGAAATATTTGTGATTAATTGTGCTTTTGCCTTGTTTTGCAAGGTTGGGTTTTTTTTCCTTTCCGTTTCTTTTTCACTTTATTCGAGTTCCTGCGCCTGAATTCATCTTTGGAGTTGGATGAGGGGTTTCCTGGACTTCTAAATAGGTGTGTTGTTTCTGCCATCCGCAAGGAGCATAATGTTGGCAGAAACTGGCGAGCCAGACTACTTTCTCGAACTTGGACAGTCGTTGTAAAGCATCGAAGTGGTAGGACCATTTTGTGTTTTTACACTTTCCCTGGACATTGTGGTGGAAGCCAAGATCGATTTCCCTTGTCCTGTGCGGAGTTGCATTTCATAAGCGAACCTTGAACTGTGTTGGGCTTCATGTCCTCAAGTTGATTTACCTTACGGACATTTACATTGACATTGTATTTTTTTTTTTTTGCCTGTATTCCAATTTTATTCTTGCAGTTGCTTATTTTGTTGTATCTTTCAGTTTCTGTGGAAGGAAACAATTCAAGGGATTGATTCAAGTTATATTTCTTGACACAGAGTGTAATTGTATATATGAATTCTACAGTAAAGGGAAGGTAAATCAAAAGCTTATAGCTGAGCTTAACCAAGCATTTTCAGAAAAAATACAAGAGTCAGTTACGTTAAACTAATTTTATTTCAGTATTTCCTTTAAGAAAAAAAAATAACAGCCTCTTGTGAACTGTTTATGTTGTAACTTTATTTGTTTTGGTGCATACAATCAAATACAGATAAGAAGAACCTTTTACCTTTTGGTAACTACAACCCGGTGTGGTGGTCATTTCCCTTGTCTCATTGCAACACTGGCTTACGAGCAAATGTGATCTTCTGATCTGGTCCGTGTAAAGAGGGTTCATGCTCACGTAGCAGTGTGGTACCAGTTACACAAGCACAAATGTGTTTGGACTGGGTGGGTAAATCAGTAAAATGTGACATTTTATATTTACACCAGGTTCACAAATGTGGAAACAAAAAATCTCCACATCATGCTCGGACTGCAGAAAGTTGAGTTGGAGGAGTAGGAAGTGTGGTCATCCTTTTAGTTAGGTATTTGTTTTCTGCCCTGTATTAGAGTTATATTTATTTTGTTTGCACTATTTTTTTGTGGATAGTAAATGCAACGATCTCATTCTTTCGGGCAGTGTGTGTGAAATTGAAACTTTGGACACTCAACCTTTAGCAGTTGGTCAATTAACAATATTTTTTTTTTCTTATGTTCCTGCTCTCAGCTGTTCCTACCATTTGCTGACGGTAAAAAATAAATAACTGAAGTGACCTTTAATTAGTATTTTGCACTTTAAAAAATATATTTTTGTTTATTCAATTAAGATATTTTACAGGGTCTTAATACTTATTCTTTAATTCTTTTTTATATATTCTTATGTAAAAGGTTCACATTTATGCAACCAATAGTTAATAAATTGGTCGTTTTTTTCCATATTTACTGTTGCTGACTTTTGTTCTCAGTTTGATCTAGCCATTCATACATTCCACACAACGAAGTAGGTAAAAGTATTCATGATTTGTGCTGATTATTGTATCGGATTTGTATCGGTATCGGTTAGTACTGAAGGCTGCAATATCTGTATCGTATCGGAAGTTAAAACATTGTATCGGGACATCCCTAGTCTTCACTCATTGATATTGAACTTTCACCAGCACGACGACAGCTGTTGGGCAGGAAAAACGCAAATAGTCGTTAATATTAAATAAAGTCCAGCAAGCAGCTAACTTACAATCAGAAGATCCATTTGTCATCTCTCAGACGATATATAATTTAATGTACACAAACGTTTGAATATGAATCGCGCACGTCTCGTCAGGCACAACGATTCTTTTCATACGTGGCCAAAAATATAGTTAAGCTAAACGCTGGATTGCATGGTCGCTGTTTGCACTGTGCTTTGGAGAAGAGTGTAACTTCTGCGGTGTGGATATTTAAAAAAAGATTCGCGCCTAACCGTTTGCTGCTCGCTCAAGTTAACAGAACATAAACAGAACATTAAATGAATATCAGAAATTATCGTGTAATTTTTCACCCCAAAGTCTAAAACAGTGTCGCATGTGCAAACTAATCAGCATTAACTCTTCTTAACTTACCTCTTTTTGCAAGCTGGCCTCTGGCTCGTGATGGTGGTCTGACACCGCGCTGTCTAAACACAAATAATGTTAGCACTCCGATGTTATAGAATTTGCAATATTATTCTAAATGTTGAGAAATGTAAACTTAATATAATTAAGTGGTTACAAATATATTATACCTATGTTTGATCATCTCTGCTCCTCACAGTCATCCGCCATTAATCAAAACGGAAATAATGTGGAAGGACCGGAAATAGGGTCAACGCATCACTAGTGTCAATTATATCAACTCGTCGTAATAACACTGACTCTGAACACTGCCTTACACTGCAAGTGTTCATGTCATTCAAATCAACACCAGAATCGACACTTTTTAACACTAGAAAATTAACACCATAAAAACAACTCCATACAACACTGGAAATTTCGCTGTGTCCTGTTGATTCTGCAGTTCAGGCTCAGTGTGAAATTCTGTGTGAAAAAGTAGAATTAAATAAAAATAAAATAATAAAATGCGTGAGCGCAAGCTAGGTTATTTATAAATCATCCACGCCGATTCCTAGCCATTTCTAATTTACCTTTGATTAATAGAACTGAATATTATTAAATTGTAAAGAAATTACAGATCAATCTTTGATTGGCAAAAGAATTCCAGGCTCAATTCCCTCTCAGCCAATAAGAACTCATGAAGTATTTTCATTAGTCAGTCATGGAAATCTGATTGGTTGATAATTTTTGACCACATTTAATCCAGGTGCAAACGAATTAATATCTAGCACATGAGCACAGAAAGACACAGTTTGAGTGAGAGCAGAGACACATTTTAAACACTAAGTCTGATGAACTGCTCTATAACTGTAATGAGCCGGACTCGTAAGATCCATAAGCGAGCTTTATTTGAACAGATCGTAGTCGACAGGCAGAGTCCGATACCAGCAAACAGATATATCCAGGGCAACACAAACTCGTAGTCCAAAACACAGGCACAGTCGAAAAAACAAGAGTGAGCAGTCCAAAAGTGACAAAGAAACAAGGCTAAGAAACTGAACAAAACTATGGCAATAAACTGAGTAAAACTAAGGCAGAAAACAACGACAAAACGATGATCATGAAACAAGACCGTGGAACTAAACTAGGCAAAGAAAACAGATAAACGCTTGGTAGAGTCCGTATAACAAGGCAATACTTCGCAACCTATTGAGCACATGGTCAGTCTTTAAATACTGCCAAACAGGAAGTAGCAGTAGAAGCAGCAGAGGGAGCATGCAGGCAGTCCTGGGGTGAGGGCTCCCTCTGCTGGCTTGGCGTTACAATAACCTAATGGTTTTCAGCCTCACCGATGAAGGATCAAGAATAAACACCAACCTGTTTGTTCTTCATTGTGCTTCATTCTGCAGGTTCTGGATCTCTCATGTTCTCACTGTCCTTCAGTAAACTCTGTCTTTGTAGATTTCACTTCTTCCTGATGCTTTGATGCTTGTACTTGTAGGCTAAAATAAAAGGGAAAAATAAATCTGTTATTATTAATCTTTTCTCTCATTAATATACAGGCAGAGAAATATAGAAAAAAAAAACACTCAATTAAAAGACACCAAATATAAACAATGTAAGAATTTAAAAGTGAAAGAATTAACACACATAGAAATATAATTTTAGAAATTTGCAAGGTAGAAAATAAACCACCAGTGAATAAACTTAATTTGTTTTTATATTGGTTTTTATCACAGATTAATGACTATAGTCGTATTGTTTACTTAAGTCTGTTGGCAGCAATAAAATGCACTTAATGTGGTAATTTAGGAATCTGAAGTCATCAGCATAATGAATGAGGTGACATGATCTACTGACATGAAATAAAGAGGATTTTTAGCAGCTCTGATAATATTGATGAGCCACAGACTATAAACACCCATTAAACAAGCCATTCAGGATCAGCAGGGCCCAGTTTTTCAAAAAATGTAATCTGGATCAAATTGTTCCGGATTTGGAAATCCCATGTTTTGCTATCCAGGATTAACTGATCTATCTTACTTTTATGACAGTTTTTTAAAGGAACATTGGGTTGGATCACTGTGATCCAAATATCAAATTTCAGGATTACCAAATCCTGTTTACCATAGCCTTAAATCAGGGGTGTCAAACTCAGTTGCTGGAGGGCCGCAGCCCTGCAGAGTTTTGTTCCAACCTTGCTGCAACACACATACTATGCAGTTTTCAATTAAGCCTGAAGGACTTGATTAGTCGGATCAGGTGTGTTTAATTAGGGTTGCATCTAAACTCTGCAGGGCTGCAGCCCTCCAGGACCGGAGTTTGACACCCCTGCCTTAAATGGAACCTACTGGCTTAGCAAACAGGTAGGCAAAACACCAGTGGCCACAAATAGCCATTTTTTGTTTTAATTGTAAGAAACAGAAACACTGCAAAAAAACAAAAAAAAAACAACACATTTTACATTTTTTTTTAGTTTGTTCTAATGTTAAATAAAACAAAAACAATACTGTCAAAAAGTCAAAAATCATTTACAGGACAGACACCAGCACTTTCCATCTTTGCCTTTAGGAGATGTATCTCCATCTGCACTTTTTTCTGCTGCAGTTGGGCAAGCAAGATTTGTTCTTTAACCAGTTCAATTTCTACTTCTGCTCTCTCGGTTTCCCGCTTAAGAAGTAACTCATGGCTGGCACCATCCTTGTTTGTAGCTGAGGTACGTTTGCGTTTTCTAGGAACATCTTGGACTGTCTTCACTACATCCACTGGGGATCCATCTTCCTCCTCAGTCACTGTAGTTAAGTCTAGGACAAACATTTCCTCTGCAGGAGAATTTTGCTAGCATTCTTCTGAAGTCCTAGTCTCTGTAATTGTGGCCTCTCCATCTGCTTCTATGCCTTCAATGCCATGCAGAGCCTCTGATTTTTCTCCTCCGATGATATCAAGTACCATATCAGTGAAATCACCCCTTTTATATGGCTTGTTACCTGTTTGGGGGTTCTTGGCTTCAGTAAGGTCTTTTGTCGCCTTGGCCCTAAGGTTCTTCCATCGCAACATAACTTGTTTTATGGTCCTCCTTTGGCCAGACCCCATGGAATTGACATGAATGGTTATGTCCTCCCAAATATTGTGTTTTACTTTTTTAGTCACTTCTCCACCCTTTGCAGAACTGAAACCTCCTACTATTGAGGCAAAATTGGCTCGAACACCCTCCAGCAGTGCACAGGTTTCTGCCACAGTGAAATTAGGCCCTTTTGAGTCCATGGTTCCAACTGGTAGCAACACTGATCTTAAAAGCCTTGAGCATGATTGCTTTGGCTTGTGCTCAATTAGGCTTACACTAATCAGTTCATTGCTTGTTAATGGGTGACACCATTTAAAGACATCATGTCTTTGCACTCATTTCTCTTGCCTACAGATGCATCCACATGGCGGGTATTGTTCATCGTTACCGTAGGAGAAGGTACCGTCAAAGGGTGGATGCTGAGCGTGCAAAACCACTCGAGCAATACACATCAGAAGAACTGTATGCACGTTTTCGTTTTGGGAGAGATGACATCAAGTACATTGCAGATCTTGTCAGGCCAACACTCCAACACCAAACCCAAAGGAGTCATGCTTTATCCGTGGAGGAACAGTGCTTAATCGCTCTGCGCTTTTACGCATGTGGGACTTTCTACCAAGTAATTGGTGACAACATGGGAGTAAGAAAAACAACCGTGAATAATGTGGTGAAGGCTATGTCAGTAGCACTGGGCAGTCTGATCAATCAATTTGTTTACTTTCCCAAGGATGACCAGACAGCTCAGACTAAGCACAAGTTTTTTCAAATGGGGAACATGCCTAGCACTATTGGTGCTATTGATTGTACTCATGTGCATATCCAAGCTCCTTATGAAAGGGAATGGGAGTATGTCAATCGAAAGGGGAGGCACAGCATCAACATCCAACTTGTGGGCAACGCTGACCTCATAATAACAAACTGTGTTGTGAAATGGCCAGGGTCTGTTCATGATGCACGTATTCTAAGAGAAAGTGCACTATACAGAGCACTACAATCCCACCGACCAAATGGCATAATATTGGGAGACAGTGCGTATCCCCTCCTACCATGGCTAATGACCCCTTTTCCAGTTGCAAACACACCTAAGGAGTCTCGCTTCAACTCTTCACATTGCAAAACAAGATGTGCCATTGAACGCTTAAATGGAGTCCTGAAGAGAAGGTTTGCATGTCTTAACTATTTGCGAGTGCAACCCAAGGTGGCATGCAACATAATCCTTGCATGCATTGTTTTGCATAACATTGCAACCAGGCGTCATGTCCCTCTTGATGACAATTTTGATGAACCTGAGCCTGATGTAGAACCAGAACAGCCACCAATGTTCTTACATAATGAAGGACACACTGGACATGCAATTAGAGATGCAATTGTGAGAAATTACTTTTGCTATTAAATGACTGAATGAGTATATCTGTTGTGGTCATTGTCATTAATATACTGTGGAATTATAGAGCTATGAGCAACAGTGACATTTATTTGACATCTGATAGCTTTGATATTATTTTGTTGTTGTTGTTTACCATATCTCAATATCATTATATGTGACATGCTTCATATAGGCTTCAAATATGAGGGAATTTATATATCATCAGTAACCATTAAGTTTGTGATCATTCACTATATATATATATATATATATATAATTTTTTTTTTGTTAAATTTGGTTTATTTGGGTCAAAAAATCACAACTGAATCCACCCTTCTGACGGGATCAGGATAATCCTGTTTTTTTTGGATCAAATAGATCCCAATCTGAGTTCAAAGTTTTGAATAACCCAAAGGGCAGGTTTGATCCAAATCAAATGTAAGATTGGATTATGTGGTCTGATCTTAATTCAGAATCCCTCTTTTACTTTTGAAAAACCCATTTCCAAGATTTGATCCAATCCGTGATCCAAAATCCCACTGGATTACTTTTGAAAAACTGGACCCAGCAGATCATCTCACTATAGTCTGAGTGTTTGCTGATTGAAACATCTTTATCAAACAGATTTGTCCATATGAATTTCTATATAGTTAGAATTTCATTTACCGCATTCATAACAACAAAGTTCATAACAACACGAAACCAACCGGAGCTGATCAAAAATATGGAAAGCCCAAAAAGCAATATTTCATGGGTTTTAAGTGTAAATAAAATTATGAAATGATTCATTCTTGGTGCAAAAAAAATCAACAGGTTATAAAAATGGACAATAAAAGTTAAATACTTAAAGCAAATATAAAAAGTGAAAACAAATGAGACAGATCTCTATTTATTGACTAACAAGGTAACAAAGCATCTCTTGAGAATAAAAATGAACATGGAGCCAGTTGCAAAGCTAAATTATAGTATATCTTTAATCTGTGTTTTCTAAAATAACCCATAACTGGAAGTTGTTTTAAAAGAACACGTTAAATACAAATGTCAGTTTCGCTTAAAAGTGTTACAGCCTCTTCTTCAGCTTTCTACTTTATTAAAGAGTAAACAAACTACACGTGATACAAATGCATTCACCAAACTAAACATAAAACAAAAGGCAGAAAGATATATTTCACATCAAAAAGTAAAATAATAAACGAAAAAGAAAAAAAAAAGTTACATATTGTTATTTGGCTAAGAAGCGTCATCTTTGAGTTGATCTGAATCTTACAGATGAATCTGCATGTCTTGAAGACGAACAATGTTAATATGTCAATATGGAAGAGATGCGATATTGCACTTGAAAGCACCGGAACTGGAGATAAACTACTTAATGTGATTGTTTATTTTATGACTCTGTAGAGAAAATGGATCAGTGAAACTTCCCACATGTGGTGCAGTGATATGGTTTCTCTCCAGTGTGGATCCTCTCATGTTTTTTCAGATGTCCTAACTGAGTGAATCTCTTGTCGCAGTGTGAACACTTGTAAGGTTTCTCTCCAGTGTGGATTCTCTGGTGCTGTTTCAAATTTTCAGCTGTAGTAAAAGTCTTCTCACACTCAAAACACATATGATCTCTCACACCAGTATGAATCTTTTGATGAGCTTTTACATTTTGCAGATGTGAAAAACTCTTTCCACACAAAGGACATGAATATGGTTTCTCCTTTGAGTGAACCTTCAGGTGACACTTTAGGCCTGAAGACCACAAAAATGTCTTGCTGCATTGATCACATTCATGCAGTTTCTCTCCAGTGTGGATGTTCATGTGTCTCCTAAGGTGTGATGATTGTGTGAAACTCTTTCCACACTGATCACATGTGAATGGTTTTTCTCCAGTGTGGATCCTCATGTGAATGTTGAGATTCTTCTTTCTTGTCAAACTCTTTCCACACTGAGTGCAGGTGAAATTTTTCTAGTCTTTTCTTTTCAGTAAAAAACTACTTTTAGTCTGTGAGCAAGTTTCTTCTCTAGTTTTGACATGTTTTTCCTTCATCAATTCTGAAATGAAAGTAAGAACATGACAATATAAATCATTAAAAAAAGAGAAATGTGAAGTGAAAGCAGACAACATCTACACAAAGTTATGATTAATTTGATAGTTTTTAAAAAGAGGTATTTGAAAATATAGCCACAAACTTATGTTTCTGTAGTGAAACTATTAAATGGTTTAAAACACAATATTAAGATTAATAATCTTTACAATAATACCACAGTTCTGACACAGTCTTTTGTTATTCACCTAACCAATTAACAGCTCCTATATATTGTTTACAGCAATTATTAAATATTCTGAACTGCTTGAAGATTTAAAACTTAATGGTTCTTCAGCCTCACTGATGAAGGATCAAGAATAAACACCAACCTGTTTGTTCTTCAGTGTGTTTCATTCTGCAGGTTCTGGATCTCTCATGTTTTCACCGTCCTTCAATAAACTCTGTCTGTGCAGATTTCGCTTCTTCCTGATGCTTTGATGCTCGTCTTCACTTGTAGGCTGATGGGAATATTCCAGCATTTATTGCTGAACTGCAGTGGGAGGAGCTTCACTGAAGGTGTGATTGTTGTGGGAGGTGTTTCATTGAATAAGAAGCAGATCCAGGCCCGGATTGGCTAATCGGGAGGACCGGGAGAATTCCCGGTGGGCCGGTCCGTTTTTTGGCCGCGAGGGCCGGTGTCCCTAGCTGCCTGCACTCACAGCAGTCGCACTTTTTATTTATTTATTTATTTTATCTATTTTTTACCATAGCCTTACTCTTTTTATTCATTATTTTACCGCAGCTCCATGAGCAGAATGCAGCCTGCAGGTTAATGATGACGTAATTATCATTCGACTCCCCCGACAGCGGCACCTTGCTCAAAAGCAAAATCAGTTGTTAAGTTGTTGCTCTTGAAACTGACGCGGCCAAATGTACTAAGCTGAGTACATTTTTCGTTAAAACCAAGTTGCTATTAACTCTGTCCATCACACAAGTAGCCTGTGAGAGAAGTTTTTCAGTTGTGAAATTCGTAAAAAACAGGGTCAGAAGCACTTTAACCCAGAAGAACCTTGAGGCATTCATGCTCATGTGCACTGGGAAAGAAATTCTCATGTCTTTGGACAATGACACTGTGATAAACAAAGTTGCAGAGACCAGTACACTGCTCAGGCGTTTATTAATGTTTTAGGGTTGGCCATGTTTCCTTGAAGCTGCACTTATGCAGAGGAAAAAAAGATAAAGCCATCATTAGAAAGTAATACTGTGGTTAAAAAAAGTCTTGCAGATAACAGTGCAATACTTCTTTATTTGTGTTTAAGGACTGGATATCTGTGAACAATTTTGCACAGAATATTGTAACGGAGGTTGCCCAAAAAAGCTAATTTATTTATTAAAAAAAAAAAAAAACAAGTTTTGTCGGACGCGGGAAGCGAACCCGGGTCATCCGTGTGATGACGCTGTGTCCGAACCGCTACACCACGTTTCTGTGTTAGTGAATCAGCACTCAAACTTTACTTGACTTTAACAAAAACCTCAAAAGAAAGAAAAGAAATTAGTTATTGATGTTCGGGCGCCAGACAAGTACATACTTGTCACATTTTCATTACAGTAATCCCGGATAGCACAACAACACAACACCATCCGCTACATACAAAAAAAACAAAAAAAAAAACAAAAAAACAAATAACGCTAGCTTAAATCAACAAAGACAATGCAACTGAAACAGTTATATGCAATTTTCTTTGCTTTTAATGAGGCAGGGTAAGTATCACAAATTCCACTACAAAACTTAGAGAAAAAACTGAACGAAACAAAACAAAATAACAACAACAAAAAAAAAAAAGAATTTTTAGATATGAGGGAGCAATGAGTGCAATGTATATAAGTGTGACAATGGATAAGAGCGAACACTGACCAAGCTGGCAGCACGGATGGCTAGGAGTGAGTAACTCGGGAACATCGGCGACATCGACCTGTTTCGGCTCCTTTTTCCCGACTCCAAAACGCCGATTTTCGAAGTATGGCGAAAACCTCCTGTCAAATCCCAGAAAACCAACGAGACATCCACAAGCGAAATGTCCTTTGTCAACAGGCTAAACCAGGTAGCACACCTCTTCCACCTTTCCCGGAAATCCACCAAATCCACCCGCAAGAGCTGCCTCCCGAGGGAACGTGAACCAAAAGTGCCGGTACGCCCTTCCTTCCGGTCTCTAAACCGTATCCTATATACACACGTTCACCTAATTGGTCTTCCTTAATTCGTCATATTTTTATGGGCGGAGTAACGGAGGGGGAAAAAAACAAACAAAAAAAAAACAAAAAGGCAGCACAGAGAACACTAGTGACGCCCCATTCTCCCCCCCAGGATGAAACAACCCATGGTTGTTAGGAGAAGAGAATCAAAAGCCTAAAAATTCCTCCTCATCTGAGGTTTCTTGAAAGATATCCTGCAGTCTCTTCTTTCTTTGAACCTCCAACTGTTCAGCTGTGGGGAAACACATTTTAAGATTGCACACATGTGCAGTGCGTGCATCCTCTCCTGTGGCCTCCAACGCTATGCGGTAATTCACTGGTCCCAATGACGTCAGAACCCGGTAAGGTCCTTTCCATTTAGGTGCCAATTTGGCACTAAACTTGTTTTGTGCACTAGATTGAGGAAAGTTTCGAAGCCATACCCGGTCTTTGATCTTAAAAGTGCTGTCTCGTCTTCTTTTGTTGTAGTTCCGAAGTTGTCGCTGTTGGGCTTTTCTACTACTCTCTTTCACTTGACATTGGAGTTGTTGTATGTGAGAGATTACGTCATAGGAGGTGGTGTCAGGAGTGAGATTTGGACCGTGCAGAATTTTATCCATTGGCCCTTCCAGTTTCCTTCCAAGGTGCAATTCTGCTGGAGTTACTCCAGTGGTTTCCTGGATAGCAGAGTTAATTGCAAATCTCATCTCAGGTAAAAACTGATCCCATTTATTATGGTTATCGTCCACGTATGACGCAATCATATTTTTGAGAGTTCTATTAACACGTTCCGTCATGTTGGTCTGAGGATGATATGCTGTGGTTAATTTTGGTGTCACTTTCCATTTTTCACATACTTCTCTGAACACAGATGAGACAAACTGGGTGCCTCGGTCTGAAAGAATGAAGTCTGGAACTCCCCAACGAGTTAAGATTTCTTTTCTGAGAATGGTTGCAATACTTTGAGCAGTGGCATGACGCATGGGGAAAAACTCAACCCATCGTGAGTAATAATCAACAAAAACCAGCAAGTACTCGTTTTGCTGTGTACTCCGGGGTAGGGGACCCATAATATCAACTCCCAGCATTTCGTTTGGTTTAGTGGTAGTAATTGGTTGGAGTTTCCCTGCAGGTTTCCGATTATCATGCCGGAGAGTTTGGCATTTCACACATTCCCTGACATGATGTTTGACATCAGTCCACATCCCTGGCCAGAACGCTACTTCCTGGAGCCGCTTATAGGTCTTATAAATTCCACAGTGACCACTCAGGGGATGTGAATGATAGTGCTGCAGGAGAGCTGGACGGAGACTACCAGGAACATACACTCTATAGTGTATTTGATCATTCTTCAGGTGAGTTTTATGATATAACTTGTCTTCTACCACTTCATATTGATCCATCTGAGGGCTTTGTTCTTCTGCCACTGCTTGTAATAACTTCGTTATTTCACAGTCATTATGCTGCTCCTCCCATAAGACAATATCTGTCACCGGAAGCTCTGGGTGTTGGTCCGTCTTTTGCTTGGCATAAAGTGCTGTGATGGGAGAATTTGCGGTGATTAATGACCTGGACAAAGCATCAGGGGCGACATTTAATTTTCCTTTACGGTATTCAATGATGAAATTGAATTTTTGCAGTCTCAGGACCCATCGGATAAGGCGGCTGTTGGTCTTAGTGGATCCCATGACCCATTGTAGAGCAGAGTGATCCGTGACAACAGTGAAAAGTTTGTATTCAAGGTAATGTTCCCACTTTTCTAAGGCCCATATAACTGCTAAACACTCCTTTTCTGTTGCTGTGTAATTGATCTCTGCTCCAGTTAATGTCCGACTGGCGTACGCAATAACCTCCTCTTTGCCTAGATCTTTCCTCTGTGTGAGAATGGCCCCCAGTCCAGTGTCACTGGCATCTGTGTATACAATGAAAGGAACTTGAAGATCAGGGTGGCCTAGAATGGGGGGTGAGGTGAGGCATGCTTTTAACTGGTCAAACGCTTGTTGACATTGTGCTGTCCATTTAAACACCTGCCCCTTTTTCTTCAGGGAATTAAGAGGCTCAGCAATTTTAGAAAAGTTCGGCACAAACCGGTGGTACCAACCGGCCAATCCGAGAAACCTCTGAACTTCTTTCAAGGTGTTAGGAGCAGGAAAGGCACGAATGGCCTCAACTTTGCTTGGATCAGCTGTGATGCCCTTATTGCTTACGACGTGTCCCAGAAAGGTGATTTCTGAAAGAAAAAACTTGCACTTTTTCAAGTTAATGGTCAAACCAGCAGTTTCCAGCCTGTGGAGAATGGTTTTCAGGTCACAGAAGTGCTGGGCCACTGAGGTGGAATAAATGATAATGTCATCAATATAGACAAAGCATATTTTCTTTCTCAACTCTGACAGGACTGTCTCCATCAGCCTCTGGAAGGTAGCAGGTGCGTTTTTTAATCCAAAGGGCATTACGTTGAAGTGATACAGACCTGCAGACACAATAAATGCAGTCTTGGCTTTACTGTCAGGATCCATTTCCACTTGCCAGTATCCGCTGTTGAGATCTA
Source organism: Labeo catla (assembly GCA_012976165.1). NCBI lineage: Eukaryota > Metazoa > Chordata > Actinopteri > Cypriniformes > Cyprinidae > Labeo > Labeo catla. The sequence goes on along the minus strand of VONZ01001277.1, from coordinate 143,438 downwards.
TGGTAGAGAAAATGGAAGCCCCAGAGAGTGATTCTAGAATCTCTGCAATGTTTGGAAGAGGGTAAGCATCACTTTCTGTAGTTGCATTGACTTTACGGTAGTCTACACAGAACCTTAAATTTCCATTTTTCTTTGGAACCAGAACTACCGGTGAGGCCCAAGCAGAATGTGATGGCTCCACAATTCCTTCTCTCAACATTACCTCCAGTTGCTCCTCCATTGCCTGTTGTTTGACAGGGGATAATCGATATGGCCGTTGTTTGATCGGAACCTGGCAGGTGGTGTATATGCGATGTTGCAAGACATCAGTTCGCCCAGTTCGATGAGTACATACTCGTGGATTGCTTTCCAGAATCTGAAGTAGTTGTTGTTTCCCATCCGTAGATAACTGTGCTTTACTTACAGCATCTCGAATTAATGTTGCATCGTCCACACTGTCCATGTGTAATATGGTCAAGGAAGATTGAGGAGGGGGGACAGCACTTAACAGAGTCAAGTTTAGTTTGTTTTTGCCGGTTCTTTTCCCTTCCTTCATCGTTGGTGAGGTATTCAGTGGTTCACTGGCATTTCCAAGTTGAAATGGGTGTTCGTCAGCAAGGTCAGACTTAAAAGAATATTTTTGTTCACTGACATTAATTTGCAGGCCACTGAAAAAGATGAAGTCCAGACCCAGGATGATGGCATAAGCAAGAGCTTGAGAGGGGAGAACAACAGCAGGTACTGTAAAAGCTTTATTGTGCAGGTGAATATTAATATTTATCCATCCTAAAGGACTTTCAGCTTTGCCATTCGCCAGGTAAAGAGGTCCACCGGTCCAAGGTTGAAGCTCATCAGGGGTTACAATTTGCTTCATGAGACTCTCGTGAATCAACGTGTAGCTTGCTCCAGTATCCAAAATCGCTTTCCCCGACCAGGGTCCAACACGAATTGGGACTACCAGCTGCTGTGGTATGGTCATGGTTACATTTGATCTTGAAGTGTGAATTCCTACCTGTGCCTGGGTTTTTTCAGAAGCTGCTACATTGTTATTAGAGGATCGTCCTCCTGATTTTGCAGAGTGGTGAGAATACTTTCCATGAGTGAAATGTTGTTGACCAGAAGACTGCTGGGGAGGGGCATGTACATATGTTGGGCAATTGCTTGGAGGATGTGGTCCATTACACCTCCAACACTGAACAGGCGGTTTCTCAGCAGGTCGGTTAGATAAATGTTTTTGTGAATTGGCTTGTTGTTTGAAGCCCACACGACCTTCATACCGAAGCTGTTCTTCATGGTCTCTTTCCAGTTGGTGTCCGAGTCTAACCAGATCTTCGACAGTGTTAACACGACTGCGCAGTTGGCTTGCAAGGTAGGGCTTGATATTTTTTAGGATCATTTTGACGATCTCGTTTTCTGTTAACGTAGCTCTCCATCTTTTACACAGTGCTCGATAAGTGAATGCAAAGTCTCTTACAGATTCTTTTTCCCCTTGAACTTTAGTGCGGACACGTTCAGCCAACTCATCCTCATAGTCCTCAGACAAAAAAGCAGAGAGGAACGCAGTTTCGAACTCCTTCCAAGTAGTTATATTGGAGCGCCTGACTTCCCACCAGTCACGTGCAGTGCCATGCAACACTGTCCGAAAAGTAGCCAGGAGATCTGCATCTGATAAAGGATGTAGGGCTAGAAAATCTTGACACTTGGTCAAGTACAACAGGGGGTCAGAATCATCAGTAGGCCGCCCAAATGTAGGAAATGTCAATTTAATGTGGTCACTTTTAACCAGAGGCACTGGCAAAGGAGTGGAAACAGTCTCTATTGGGTGAGTACTAAAAACTTGGGTTGTTGTTCTTTCGGTTTGTGGTTCAACATTCTGCTTATAATACACTTGGAGTTCATGTTGCAACTCGACCACACAAGTACGACAGTTGTCAATTTGTGTTTCACATTGCTGAAGATTTGTGGTTGCATGATCAAGACTAGTCTGAAGTGCACATTGGACAACTTTGAGATCCTGTTGGACCTCCATCCGTAGCCGTTCCACCTTATCCTGGACTATCGAGGTGAAGGACAGTTCAATTTTTTGCATTTCCTTTGTGATCATCAGTTGCACAGCCTTAATCAATTGGTCAGTCTCGGCTGCCTCTTGTTGTTTAGCTGCAGTCATTAGGGTGACAACCTGTTGATTGTTGGACTCCACCTTCACTGCAAGATCGGATATCTGGTTCTCATGGTGGGAAGAGGAGGCCTTCAGTACCTGGGTAAGCTCATTTACAGCTTTCTCCTGTCTTTTCATGAATTCCATCAAATTGTCCCAGTTACCTTGCACATGAGCATTAAATTGTTGAATTCCCGGCCCAGGGGTGGGAAGGATGCCAGGCAGATCATGCTGAGCCATCGAAGGTGATGTAACATCCATGGACGTACAAATTTGCATGCTGTCATGTTGAGAGGGCCAAGAGAGAGGTTGCACAGGAGAACTGCCTCCAAGAGCAGTAGAAAGCATCTGCACCTGGGTTCCAGGATAGGTGAAACTATGTGGAGTGGAAATGTTATACATGGTTGGGGCACGTGGAGGGAATCCTGAAAGGGTCTGGGTGTGTACAGGAAGTGGCCAAGTTGGAGTGGAAATGCTAGGGGCATCAGGTGCATCAATATCCACACAAGTGGAAGATGGGGAAGGGGAAGTGGCCATGTCTTGTAATGTGTAGATGTACTTGAAATGTTGGGAATAAAAATAAAAAAATGATAAAAATGTAAGGCCTTTGTCTGGGTTATGGGCAACAGGGGCGAAAAAAAAACAAAAACAAACAAAACAAAACAGTACCACTCCAAAAAATCACTTACAACATTTCCCAAACATCAAACCAAAACACATAACCAAAGCAGATGACAAAACAGATTTTGTAATTTCCCAAAGTAAAGTTACCACACACTTTCTTAATAAAAGGTCAAAAAGATTTCAATTGATTCTTCATGAACATTTCACACTTTCCTAAACCACAGTATGTAGATTTTCAACCCAGAAATCACACAGAAAACAATGATATAAATGTTCTTTTCACAAAGGTTTAGTTTCCCTCAAAAGTTCAGACATAGAAGTTCATGGAGTCAAATGTTCACAGTCACAAATTTTCACATCATCAAATCCAGGTTGTTTAGTCCATGTCCCTGTTCGGGCGCCATTTCTGTAACGGAGGTTGCCCAAAAAAGCTAATTTATTTATTAAAAAAAAAAAAAACAAGTTTTGTCGGACGCGGGAAGCGAACCCGGGTCACCCGTGTGATGACGCTGTGTCCGAACCGCTACACCACGTTTCTCTGTTAGTGACGTCAGCACTCAAACTTTACTTGACTTTAACAAAAACCTCAAAAGACAGAAAAAAAAAATTAGTTATTGATGTTCGGGCGCCAGACAAGTACATACTTGTCACATTTTCATTACAGTAATCCCGGATAGCACAACAACACAACACCATCCGCTACATACAAAAAAAACAAACAAAACAAAAAAAAAAAACAAAAAAAACAAATAACGCTAGCTTAAATCAACAAAGACAATGCAACTGAAACAGTTATATGCAATTTTCTTTACTTTTAATGAGGCAGGGTAAGTATCACAAATTCCACTACAAAACTTAGAGAAAAAACTGAACGAAACAAAACCAAATAACAACAAAAAAAAAAAAAGAATTTTTAGATATGAGGGAGCAATGAGTGCAATGTATATAAGTGTGACAATGGATAAGAGCGAACACTGACCAAGCTGGCAGCACGGATGGCTAGGAGTGAGTAACTCGGGAACATCGGCGACATCGACCTGTTTCGGCTCCTTTTTCCCGACTCCAAAACGCCGATTTTCGAAGTATGGCGAAAACCTCCTGTCAAATCCCAGAAAACCAACGAGACATCCACAAGCGAAATGTCCTTTGTCAACAGGCTAAACCAGGTAGCACACCTCTTCCACCTTTCCCGGAAATCCACCAAATCCACCCGCAAGAGCTGCCTCCCGAGGGAACGTGAACCAAAAGTGCCGGTACGCCCTTCCTTCCGGTCTCTAAACCGTATCCTATATACACACGTTCACCTAATTGGTCTTCCTTAATTCGTCATATTTTTATGGGCGGAGTAACGGAGGGGGAAAAAAACAAACAAAAAAAAAACAAAAAGGCAGCACAGAGAACACTAGTGACGCCACAATATATATTCAGATATTGCAGAAAAGGACATTGTGATGTTTTAAAGAATAGTGTTGGAGATTTACCCTTTAATGTTCTCATATTTATGAAAAATATTTGAAGTTATAAAGCAGCTGTTTCCTTGAAAAAGACATGATAGTGTCATTAGAAAGTTTAATACATTTTATTTTAATCTTTATTTTATACATATAGCTTAATATATATTTGTGTTTATTTGATATTTTTTCATTTCAAGGTTTGGATATTTATGAGCACTAATTCTTACAGAAAATAGATTCTGATACTGTTAAACATTACATTGTGTTAACTGTTCAGATAAATCTTCACTGTGAAGCAACACTTAGGCTACTGTATTTGCACTGAATTGGAAATGACGTTATTTTAATATAGTCAGTCGTGAACTAAAGTGGGCCAGTCTAAGGCTTGAAACTCCAGGGCTGAAAAGGAGTCCCACTCCGGCCCTGAGCAGATCTGTCAAAATTTAAATTAAGTCAGTTATTACACATTATTTGTGTAATAATTTACACATTTTAAATATGAATGTTCACCCATCTATCCATCTAGTTAATACTTAACATAATTAACCACAAAGCATTTTATACTAATTCAATCTGTAAATCACTATATCCATTTACATATTTAAATTCCTACATTTATATAATCTCTTATTCATTTATAGGCATAGGAAGATATAAAATATATGGGGGAAACTCCACACAATTACCAAATATAAACAATGTAAGTATGAAAAATGAAAGAATAAACATAGAAACATAATTTTACAAATTTGCAAAGCACAAATAAACTGCCAGATGAGTTTAATGGAAAAATGTTTTTGAATGTTTTAGTTTTAACATAGTTTATCACAGATTCATTAAATAAATGCCGTTATTATACTCTATATTTTGTAATGCCACAATAACTGATTGTGTCGTTTGCTTAAGTCTGTTGACACCAATAAAATGAGCTTAATGTGGCAATTAACATATCTGAAGTCATCAGCATAATGAATGAGATGAAAACAGGATCTATTATCATGAAAGAGGATTTTCAACAGCTCAGATAATATCGATGAGCCTCAGACTATAAACACTCAATAAACAAGCCATTCAGGATCAGCAGCAGATCATCTCACTTTATACTGATTATTTGAGTCAGAATATATGCCGAAAGCCTATTAAAGTGCTCCATTGAAAAATAATACAATTATTTCTCAAATGATACAAAAAAATACACTAATATAAAAGGCATCTTTATCAGATATTATCTTTTGTCCATGTTAATCTAAATATACTTTGTTTTTGCAATAACTATATATTCATAACAGCTTTGTAATTACTTACAAATTAATTAGCCACCCAACAATTTTTACTCAACACTGTGTAAAAAAAAGTGATAGATAAAGTGTTTCTAAAATGGCCATGCCGAGAAAGTGACATCATTTGAACTCTTTCTAGTAGGAATGCAACAACATGAACATGAACATTTTGGCAGAGACACATAAATCTTTACGGAAGCCAATAACCGATATATATCCAAATCCAAATGCTGATGTTATTTTTTTATTTTTTTTTTGAGAGAGAGAGACTGATTACAAAAACAAAAGGCTTACCTTTAAAAGCCACATCCCAAACACTTCAACTTAAATCAAACATATCCAGTACAGTAGCCTAGTATCTATTGCCTTAAATGGATGTTTTCCCCATAGCAATGCATTAAAACAAATTCACATCTTTTTTTCACAGTAGTGTTCTCATTATAATTTCACATAGCCTAACAGAACATATGACAGATCTGCGCTGCACATGTTGCACTTAACTGTATTTTCCTTTTTGAAGTGATTCCAATTAGATTTCAAGCAATTAAAAACCATCATAGTGCGCATCTAAAGTGTATCAGGTTAAGGAAATAATCCATTATTTTTCTGAAAGAAAAAAAAACCTCAATCCTTGTTGACTATTCATCACAGTCAATGCTGTTAACCATTTCTGAAGCGTGTGAAATTTTAGTATGTTTAATGTTTATTTATTTACTTGTTTAAAAATAATAATAATACTAAAGCAAAATTTAGTGTCAGGTTTGTAAAGTTTATGTCCCAAAATCTTTGGCTTTCTTATGTTGACAATCTGATGTTGAATGTTTATCAAACCTCCTTTCACTAATAATTTGAACAAAACAAGAAAAAGAAAGAAAAATTGAATTTAACATAATTTGCATTTGTATATATTAGTTTTGCGTTTTATATGAAAAAAAAAAGGTATTTCCAGCAGCTCTGATAATACTGATGAGTCTCAGACAAGCCATTCAGGATCAGCAGCAGATCATCTCACTTTATTCTGAGTGTTTGCTGGTAGAAACAGGTTGTTCGAATATATGCTGAAAGCCTGTGAAATTCTTCTAATATGACCATCACCTCAGAAAACACCACACTGAACGAAGAGAGCGCGCTGGTGGTGACGTCATCACTGCGAGGCGAAATCAACGGTAGATTTATAAAAAACAAGTGCCAAATTATTATTTAAAACAATTATTTATCCGTTATTTTTTTTTAAATCCGTAAAAGAACATATCAAACAAAATAAGGGTAAAACAGTTACACAGCCATCTCATTAAATCTCACTCATGTGTGGGATGAAACATTTTATTAGGCATTTAAAAAAGCTTTGTTGATAAATTGAAAAATGGAAAGCCTCAGAAGTTAACACATTATTTCATAGCTTTTAGACTAAAATTGTGAAATAATTTTGATAATTTTTAAAGCAATTACAAAAATAAGTAAAAGTGGAAATGAAAGAGACCTTCACTGTAAAAACCTTTACTATGATCTACTCATTTTTTTTGGTGAAACATTTTTACACTGAAAAATATTAAGTAAATTTTAAAGTTGTGAAATCATTGAAATATACTTTAAGAATCAAGTAAATGTAACTAAAAAAAAATAACTAGATTCAAATAATTGGATTAATTAATCTTTTAAATAAAATTGAGTAAATCTCAGTAAATTTGAGTAGATTTAATTTATATTTTGTATATACAAATATCCAATATTTACTTTTTTTTTTTTTTTTACTATTTTTACTTATATATTTTTAATTGTATTTACCATTTACTCTGAGTACTTTACAATAAATATAACAAAATTAAATGAAAAACAAAACACAGTATTTTAATTAAACTTTTATTTGTCATATTTAACCATAACTGCAACAGGACAGGAGAAGGCTTTGCTAAGATCATACTGTTGGTTGAGGACAGCTTATTTCTCTTAAACACCAATAGGTGGATCAGCAACATCCTGAAGACACAAATATAAAGAATAACAGGTTAGAGCTAATATTCAGCCTGTATGTTACAAGACAAGGACACAGACAATATGGTTCATATCACCTCGTGAAGCAGACCATCTTCAAGGTGCTACAAATCATGACTAAAAAGTTAAATCTCAAACATCAAGTTTAACACCCCCCAAGTTTTAAGATAAGGTATCTAGAATAATTAAGGAGCAGATAAAATACATAAAATAATTTATTAATCAATTTTTATTTTGACCTAACCCTTTTCTTTGTCTAAAGGCTGAAACGTGAGGTTTACCATTTTATGAAACCTTATTATCCCAGAAAGATTTTTTTTTTTAACATTTCATATGTTATTAGATAAACTTGTCAGTCATGTTTTGTTAAACGTGTTTCTACATTTATAAATATAATTATACTGAAACAGTATAATACAGTATAATAATAGTAAACTGCACTTACCTCCTGTCTTGTGTTGTTATTTAGACGTTTTTGGACGATGAGGTCAGTGCTGTAAAACAAATGTTCAACAGTTTTGACCATGAGATTCATAGATTTACACTTCAAATTAATAACAGTAGGGTAGTGGTTGACTGCCCCTTTAAAATTAGCCGGTGTTACTACAAATAATAATAATACTAAAAAAACATGGTTACTGTAGTTAAAACCATGATAAACACAAATTAACTATGGTATCAAACATTAATACATTAACCATATCTTAACCATGATATTTGTAGTAAAACTGTCCAATACAAATTGGTATTCAATCTGCCAGAAACATGTTTAACTTACTACACTTTACTACAATAAAACCATGGTTGATTTTGGGTAAGAGTGGGAAAAAAATCGTCCCTTAAGCGCAATAACTTCTTCACTACGTTATGCCTTCGCCATTTGAGTGATTCCGGATGATGTTTCAGCGGTGCTTTGGTACAAATGTGAGCAGCAGTGGCTCTCTGAAAACTTTGCACCGAGTTTACAGTTGTAATTACAAGTTATACAAAGAGATGGTACGTTAGCCTTTTACACACAGTAATACTGTAGTTTCGGCTATTCCGACATGGTGTGAGAACTCACCCAGAGTGACGGCTGATTAAAAAAAGGTTTATCTCAACCGGCGACTGATGCTGCAGCGCCCATCGCTGTTTTCTGCACTAACTTACACGTATTTGCTCATCACAAAAGTAAATAACATTGACGAAACCAACTCGGCGGTTAACATTAACAGTAATACGGCCACTCGCCCTCAGGGCAGGCTATGCTTTAAGGAAATTTTACATACATTTCAAATTGCTGAGCTGTATTAACCCTATTTTAGCTGAATATTTGGTAGTTTTAAAAAAAGACTACAAAGCCACAGTGAAATGCTTGCCCCTTCCAAAAAGTTGTTAATCGTTACCACAGAACAGCATGGCTGGAACAGCATTGTAAAATTACACCGAATGTTTTGCGTGCCCGAAAACACAGCCAATATTTCATTAACTTTTAATACTGACTTACCTGCATTTTTAAATGAGTCTTAAGGTGGTTTAAGCCTCAGTTTTCTTGTGACCAGCAAGCAGATTTTCCGTTGTTGACCGCGGTCGTTGTGTCCACGTGATCACGATAGCCGCGAAACTTACTCAATTTCTTAAGTGGATGCAAAATACAAAAGAAATTGATAGAAAATAAGCAGTAATTTCTGTTTATAAAACTGACAAGTTTTATTGCAACTTTCTCAAATATCTTCAAGTATTCAAATATCTATAAGGACATGTGAAAAATATAATTTGTTAGTTAAATGCTTAATTTTTTTATTAAAACATAAGTAAATTTGAGATTAAAAAAAAAAATTGTGGAATTTTACTAATTTTACTACACATGGTACATACAAAAATCATGCGATTAAAGTTCTCTGAGGTGATAACTGAAACACAAGATGCACATAAATCATGCATCATCTGTACTGCAGAGGTACGGATATTATTTATTAATAGCAGAAAATGAGCTTAATAATAAGGTAAATGTAATGTACGTGTTCTGCTGAAGTCATTAAAATACACACATAGCTTGCATTCCACCAAGAGGCGCCCGACCTAACAAATGTAATAAAACCAAGCAGCAACCTCCCGCTCTCTTTATTGAAACCAACACGGAAGTGACTTAAACTGCAATTCATCGACTGGCCAGTAGAGACTGGCTCCAAAAGGGAGTCAATCCCATAGACACATAAGCTGTGTTCCAAAGTGGAGTGCGCAGACTCCGAAGTGCGTATTTGAAGTGCGAATGCGTCACAGCGGCGCGACGAAGGCTGTCTCAAACTGAAGTGCGTGGACTCCGAAGTGTGAATTTGAAGGGCGATTGCGTCACAGCGTCACGACGTAAGCTGTCCCAATTCAGAATGCACCCTCCGAAGTGCGCATTCCAAGGCCGAATGCGTCACCGTGACGCGACGAAGGCTGCCGTAATTCGAAAGCGACTTCAAATGCGGTCTCCGATTCCCAGGAAAATGAAGTGTACATCTGATGGACACTTCGCACCCTACCATATCCCAGAATCACTTGCGCACAGATGACGATGGAATTTATATTCAAAGAACATGACGGGTGAGAGTTCTGTTGGGGAATTCACATTGAAATGTAAGTATTGTGTTTTCATTTACTGAAATACCTAGCGAAAACAAGTATTAAAAGAAGATTAGTATTTTGTATGCATGTCCTGCTGTGTCATGTTTTTTAATGTTAAGATTGCAAACCTTTCTTTATATTATAAGTGTTTCCATTTTCTCTTGTTATAGGACTTTTTTGGAGCAAGTGAGCCTGCTAGGGAAAGACTTAAGAAAAAAACAAAGTAAGCAAGTTAATAGACAATTTTTTTCTTTGCTGAAATTCATTGCGCTGTTGTTAACAGGCATGGTTTATTTGCTCTGATTTAGGATTGCAAGTGTCCTGGGACAGGTGAGGGAGTGAGTGGAAGCTGGTGGAGCTACTCAGGGAGGACATCAAACTCCAGAGAGAGACACAGGAGAGCAGGGAGAGACTTTCTCTTCTTGAGAGAGTGGTTAACAAATACATTTTTAGCCATTCTCTGTTAGGTGAGAGAAAACAGTGGAAAAAATACGTACATTACAAATCTTTTTTTGGTCACTTTGTCAATGAAACAACCTAATTTCTGTAGTTTATTTTTGTGATGTAAGTTAAGAATGAATAATTTTTGTACATTTTGTATTGTATATTCATGTGTAAATAAAAGAGAAGTAATTATGTACAATTTGTAAAATACAATGTGTACATTTTTGTAATGCAGCTTAGATTTTTTTCACAACACTCTTCTATATATACGTTTATTTTATTTTTTGTCCTGTAAATAAATATATATATATATATTTTTTTTTACATTAAAACATATTGTTCTATACGTTACTGAAAATACTTTTTACAACTATTTACAACATATCTTAGGTTTAACGTTAGAAAAACAACATCAATTTTCAGTCCATCCCTGCCTCCATGTGTTCTGGGGTCTTCGAGGAGGTGAATCTCTTGGTGGCGAATGGCCACCAACTCCTCAGCTACTCGGTGGACAATGCGGTGGACAGTGGAGCAATGGTAGCACCCCTTTTGCACTGTTGCTATGCGACAGGAGAGGTAATCGGGAACACCTGGTGGCGCAATTAGGAAATCCTGCGAAGGTGGAGCGTCTTGTGCACTTCGAAGTGCGTGTACTCCATTTTGGGACACAGCTATAAGTGGATTGCCGCTGCTGTCACCACCATCACCGCCGTCGCACTAGGTGGGCGTGGTTTCAGCAACCAGCTCCACCCACGTCCCGCCTATTTGTCCATTTTCGATTATCCGGGAGTGATGTGCAGTGACGCGATTCCAAGATGGCGATGGCCGACTCCCGCCCACTAAGAGCTTCAAAAATGCTCTTTTCAGAAACCTACGGGTGACGTCACTGACACTACATCCATATTTTTTACAGTCTATGAAAAAAACATGAAAGACTTTCGATTCGCAGAGTGAGAGAACTTTATTGATAAAAGCAAACAAACACATATGGCAAATAGAAAGACGCCCCACACTTAAAACACCCTGGAACTCTTACACTAGTCAAATGATCAAATATTGAGAAACTCTTTCCACACAATGAAATGTTTTGCAAAACACTGTCATTTGTGTTGATTCTTCCCATAGCAGATTTTTATGTGTTCCTTAAGGTGTGATTTTTGTCTAAAACTTTTCCCGCACTGATCACATGTGAACGGTTTCTCTCCAGTATGAACCCTCATATGCACTCTAAAGCTTCCTTTATCTGAGAAACTCTTCCCACATTGATCACATGTGTAGGGTTTCTCTCCAGTGTGGATCCTCTCATGTAATTTCAGGATATTTGACTGACTGAATCTCTTGTCACAGTGTGAACACTTGTAAGGTTTCTCTCCAGTGTGGATCCTCTGGTGCACTTTCAAATGTTGAGCTGTAGTAAAAGTCTTCTCACACTCAAAGCACATATGATCGCTCACACCAGTGTGTATCTTCTGATGCAATGTTAAACTTTTCAGATATAAAAAACTCTTTCCACATAAAGAACATGAATGTTGCTCCTTCTCTGAATGAACTTTCAGGTGACTCTTCAGGTATGAAGCCATCGAAAACGTTTTTCCACACTGATCACATTCATGCAGTTTCTCTCCAGAGTGGATGTTCATGTGTGTTTTAAGGGATGATGATTGTGCGAAACTCTTCCCGCACTGATCACATGTGAATGGTTTCTCTCCAGTGTGAATCCTCATGTGAACCTTGAGATGCTTGCTTCTCAAACTCTTTCCACACTGAGTGCAGGTGCAACATTTCTTGTAAGATTTCTCTCCAGTGTGGATCCTCTCATGTGCTTTCAGGGTTTCTGACCTGCTGAATCTCTTGTCACAGTGTGAACAGTCGTAAGGTTTCTCTCCAGTGTGGATCACCTGGTGCCGTTTCAATTCTCCAGCTGTAATAAAAGTTTTCTCACACTTAAAGCACATATGATGTCTCACACCAGTGTGTCTCTTCTGGTGAACTTTTAAACCCTGCAGGTGTGAAAAACTCTCTCCACATAGAGAACATGAATGTGTTTTTTTCTTTAAATGAACTTTCAGGTGTCTATTCAAGACTGAAGCCCACAAAAATGTTTTTCCACACTGATCACATTCGTACAGTTTCTGTCCAGTGTGGATGTTCATGTGCGCCTTAAGGCACCCTTGTTGTCTGAAACTCTTCCCGCACTGATCACATGTAAACGGTTTCTCTCCAGTGTGGATCCTCATGTGAACTTTGAGACTTGTCTTGCATGTCAAACTCTTTCCACACTGAGTGCAGGTGAAATTTTTCTTGTCTCTTTTCAGTAAAGAAACTCTTTCAGTCTGTGAGTGAGTTTTTTCTCCAGTTTTGACATGATGCTGTTTCTCCTCCATAAGATCTGAAATTAAAGTAAAAAAAAGGTTACAATATAGCAGACAACAGCTACACCAAATTATGATAATTTTGACACATTTTTACAAAATAAGATACAATGATCTACACTAAAAAAAAATACAGTCACATTCAACGTTTCTGTTCTGGGAACTATTTAATGATTGATCAACTCCACAATTATAGTATTATATTATAAACATAATAATAGCATTAATATACTGTAATAAAATACGTATGTAATTAATAACTATTTTAAACGAATTAACTGACCAATATTTTCACACAACATTGTTCCAGCACAATTTTAATTCAATTTCTTCGTTTTTAAAACAAAAGCTTTTTTTAATGGCAACACCCAGGAGCTGAGCTCATTTGAACATTTGAGTTTCAGTACATATTTTGCACCCTGGAGATAGAAAGTCTCCCCTATATTATTTATTGGACATTTTCCTTTATGTTTTAAAACTCTAAACATATTTTTCTACTATAAACACTAAATCTGATAAACTGCTTTATATCCATATGGTTCTTCAGCCTCACTGATGAAGTATCAAGAATAAACACCAACCTGTTTGTTCTTCAGTGTGTTTCATTCTGCAGGTTCTGGATCTCTCATGTTCTCACTGTCCTTCAATAAACCCTGTCTTTGCAGATTTCACTTCTTCCTGATGCTTTGTGCTCGTCTTCACTTGTAGACTGATGGGAATATTCCAGCATTTATTGCTGAACTGCAGTGGGAGGAGCTTCACTGAAGGTGTGATTGTTGTGGGAGGGGGAAACCCCATACAATTACCAAATATAAAGAATGTAAGTAAAAAATTAAAGAATAAACATAGAAACATAATTTTACAAATTTGCAAGGCACAAATAAACAGCCAATTGAGTTTAATGAAACAATTTGTTTTTGTATGTTATAGTTTTAACATAGTTTATCACAGATTCATTAAATAAATGCTCGTGATTGTGCCGTTTGCTTAAGTCTGTTGACACCAATAAAATGAGCTTAATGTGGCAATTAACATATCTGAAGTCATCAGCATAATGAATGAGATGAAAACAGGATCTATTATCATGAAAGAGGATTGTCAGCAGCTCTGATAATATCGCTAAGCCTCAGACTATAAACACTCAATAAACAAGCCATTCAGGATCAGCAGCAGATCCTCTCACTTTATACCGATTATCTGAGTCAGAATATATGCTGAAAGCCTATTAAAGTGCTCTATTGAAAAATAATACAATTATTTCTCAAATGATACAAAAAAATACACTAATATAAAAGGCATCTTTATCAGATATTAGCATTTGTCCATGTTAATCTAAATATACTTTGTTTTTCCAATAACTATATATTCATAACAGCTTTGAAATATATGAAATCCATCCAAATATATCCAAATTCAAATGCTGATGTTATTTTTTTTAGAGAGACTGATTACAAAAACAAAAGGCTTACCTTTAAAATCCACATCCCAAACACTTCAACTTAAATCAAACATATTCAGTACAGTAGCCTAGTATCTATTGCCTTAACTGGATGTTTTCCCCATAACAATGCATTAAAATGAATTCACAACTTTTTTTCACAGTAGTGTTCTCATTATAATTTCACATATCCTAATAGAATATATGACAGATCTGCGCTGCATGTTGCACGTAATTGTATTTTCCTTTTTGAAGTGATTCCAATTATATTTCAAGCTAATCAAAACAATCACAGTGCACATCAGAAATGTCTCAGGTTAAGGAAATAATCCATTATTTTACTACATTCATCAAATCCTGCTACCAAAGTAATAAGAAATATAACTACATTATGAAATACAACTTTATCAAAAAGTATAAAACTTTTATGCTAAATCTGCCACCATGTTAACCATTTCTGAATTGTGTGTAATTTTAGTATGTTTAATGTTTATTTATTTACTTATTTAAAAATAATAATAATAAAGCAAAATTTAGTGTCAGGTTTGTAAAGTTCATGTCTAGACATGTCCCAAAATCTTGGCTTTCTGATGTTGACAATCAGTGTGAATGTTTATCAAACCTCCTTTCACTGATCATTTGAACAAAACAAGAAAATGAAAGAAAATTTTGAATTTAAATGAATGTAACATCACTTGTATTAGTATGTTTTAGTTTTGTGTTTTATATAAAAACAAGGTATTTCCAGCAACTCTAATACTGTTGATGAGCCTCAGACTATAAACACTCGTTAAACAAGCCATTCATGATCAGCAACAGCAGATCATCTCACTTGATTTTTTAGTGTTTGCTGGTAGAAACTGGTTGTTTGAGTCATTGTTCTAATATTACAATCACTTCTCAAATGATACAGAAAAATACCATATAAAGACAAACACTAATGACACTCATTTTTATCAACTATTATAATTTGTCCATGGTAATTTGTTCGCTAACATTTTACCGTTTTGTGTGTGTGCAGAAACTGGCAAATCACTTACATTTGATCCTGCAAAAATGTTGACTGAACTGTGTAAAGTGTCTTTTACAATTAATCAAAATAGCGCGAACTGCTCACCTCAGAAAACACCACAGTGAATGAAGGGAGCGCGCTGGTGGTGACGTCATCACTGCGAGACGATTCAACGGTAGATTTATAAAAACAAGCGCCAAGTTTTTTTTTTTTGTTTGTTTGTTTGTTTTTTTATTGCTGAAAACAAGGACATACAAATCAATACAAAATATCAACAAAAATGAAAATAAAAGAGACAACAACAACAATAATAATAAAACAGTACAAAAAATACAATAAACAATAATAAAAGAAATAAGAATAAAGTAAAATAAAATGCAATAAAGGGCCATTGTTTAACATAAGATTCTCTACACAAAAACTTTAAGTGCAGAACATATTCTAAGAGTTTTCATTGCTTTCTTATTAGTAGATACTGAGATCAATTGAATATAATTTTCCATATCTTTTAGAAAGACCACAACGACAGGTTTACAATTTGAGAATTTGCATTTGTGAATGTAAAATTTACTTAAGAAAAGAATTAAATTTATAATAAAACAAATATTTTCTTTAGTGGGGTTTGAGTCAAAGTACCCAAATATAACATTTCACATTTGTAAAGAAAATTCTGGCAAAATCTTCAACTTAACAATATCATACCAAAACTCCTGAGTGTAGTGACATGACCAAAACAAGTGTTCCACAGTTCCATCGGCATTCAAACAAAAGGAACATGTTAGCTCTACGTCAGCTCTAAACTTTTGGATAAATTTCTTGACAGGATAAAACCTATGAATCAGTTTACAAGACACTTCTTTGACTTTATTTGTAAGAAAGAACTTTTGCTGTAGTGACCAGACTTTTTTACAGTTAAGATTTCCAAATAAATTATTCCAAAAAAAGGTTACACGTGGAGCAGAAATTAAATTCTCAAGAAATAATGATCTTATTTTATAGTTTTCGTTCCTTGATTTGGAAAAACAAATTTGACAAACAGGAGTGTCACAGGGATTGATAAGAGATGCAGTAACTGTTGAAGAGTAGTTTTTAAGAAGCATACACAAACCAGAAGGAATAGCTCCCATAACTACAGTGAATTCTTTTGGAGTTACATGTATTTGGTATATGGAAAGAAATTCTAAATACCTAAGCAAGAGAACTTGATTGTTAAACAACTGCTGTAAAACAAGCGCCAAGTAGACTCTATGCACGAACGCTGGCGACGTATTTCCGGTAGAATCTCGATCAGCCTGTTTACTTCCGCATAGCGTATTCTATAGCGAAGTATACTAGCGGCAAAACTCTTTCATTCATTTGACAGCGATTTATAATTTAAG
Source organism: Labeo catla (assembly GCA_012976165.1). Taxonomy (NCBI): domain Eukaryota; kingdom Metazoa; phylum Chordata; class Actinopteri; order Cypriniformes; family Cyprinidae; genus Labeo; species Labeo catla. Next base: position 126,714 of record VONZ01001277.1, on the reverse strand, counting down.
TATTACATATAGTATTATATACAGTGTTATTGTTATGAAGCGGACGGGACACAGATGGTAAGTATATGCAATAACAGTTTATTATAAATGAGTTCAACAGACAGGATGAGAAGAACAGGTAAGTAGACAATCTTGAGAGAGTTTGAGAGCGTAGAATGAGAATGTAACCAGTTCTATTTCCGTTGTATCCACAGATGATCCGACGACGACGAAGCCAATGACGAACACCACAATCACACACCACAACTCACGGGAGGACACGAGGAAGGCGATCGCTGGGAATCTGAAGGAGAACGAGGAACCAACAAGGAGATCACAGGTAAGTGCAAACAGGTAAGTATAACAGGTAATAAGTTGAGATCAGCGAGTCCACTTCGAATAGTCGAGCTTGGACAGGGATTGCAGGTTGGTGTGTGCTTTTATGTGGTGCTTGATTGATGAGATAATAGCTGTCAGGTGCTGGTGATCAGAACTCGGGTGATTGTGAGCGTTGCGTTGTAGTGAGGGTGGAGCCTGGCGTGGATGTAACAGTTATAGTGTGAGGGAGTAACTAGTTACATGTAACGGAATTACGTAATTTAATTACAAAATAAATGTAATTGTAATTAGTTACAGTTACTGAGAAAAAATGTGTAATTAAATTACAGTTACTTTTGAAAAATGCCAGTGATTACAAAGGGGATTACATCTGAATTTTTTCACACACCCACCCCCACTTACAGATTTAATTGACTTCTTTTGTAAATTGCATTGACTGCTCTAAAATGAGACACCAATGTTTCCAAGGCATTGTTAGATGCTAGTGTTTTCTGTCACAACTATGCAAACATTTGATTTCAAACCCAGTATCATAGCTATTAAACTATTTCTTGTTATAATGTTATTTATGTTATGATCTTGTTATGACATATAGCGCAACTGCGCTCACGGTGACCCGAGTTCGATTCCTATCTTGAGCTCTTTTTCCGATCCCGCTCCCCTCTCTCCTCCCAGCTCTTTCCTGTCATCTCTCTACTGTCCTATCACAATAAAAGGCATACAAAGCCCCCCAAAAATAAGTTTAAATTAAAGCTTTGTGTTTGGTTAGCTAATAAAATATCAAAGCTTAATTCAATATTATGTGGACAGTTTCTTAATTCTGTCATCCTGGTATCGTGGATCCTGGTATCTGTTGTTTCATACAAACGCAGCTGCTGCCATTTTTTTCTGCTGCCACACTGTAATTGATTATAAGATAACTAACAAACTAGTACTACTTCCTTAATTATTTATGTGGTGAAATGTTGTGTAGGAAAAGTGGTATGACTGCACTGTATCCCTAAAATATCTAGTTTGAACTTGCCGTTTGCTAGCAACTGATTTCTTCATGGAAGCTTTGCGTTCAAATATTTCAACTCAGATCAGTGTTTCGTGTTTAATTATTTTGACACAAAACATCTAAATAATCTATCAAGCAGCTGTGTAATAAGTGGGATAATGTTGTTGACAATGTAGCCAGTTGTTATCGCAAAATAAATATGTATATTATTCCTTACTTATTATAAACTTAATTTAAATGATGAAGGATTTTGAAAGTCTGACAGTAATCAGTGTTGAGTGCTACTGTAAGGTTAACTCTGCCTGGTTTAAATGTTTCAAAATGATTAACAGTTGAAAATATTAGAAAGTAATCAAAAAGTAATTAAAAGTAATGTTACATTACTTTTATAAAGTAACTGAAAAGTTACACTACTTAGTACATTTTAAATCAAGTAACTTGTAATCTGGAACCTATTACATTTCCAAAGTAACCTTCCCAACACTGATTATACAGTTATACATTATAGTAATTACCAGAATGGCCCATTAGTGAAAGCTTGGGCAAAGGATTAAAGATAACATTTTTTGGAGATTGATGATTTTAGATTTATTTTCGTAATAAATAATATTAACATGTATATTTTATACAATGTTGCCTGCACTGCAGGAATGCGACCTTTTAAATATATATTTTCAATACAGTACTGTAAATATGTAAATATAAATAACGTTGAACTTTTGAACTGCAGTACTGTAAACATGTAAATATATAAATAACTTTGAACATTTGTACTGCAGTGAGGTAAACATATAAATATAACTGGACATTTATAATGCAGAAATGCATTATAAATGTATAAATAACTTTGATACAGTGTTAAACATTTCTTGTACAGTGATGTTGTGTAAATACAATATTAAATGATTATTTGTCTTCTGTTTTGTTTGTTTATTTGTTTGTTTGTTTTCTACACCTGTAGGCAATGAAATGAAAATAAATTGAAACCAAACCAGTAAGTGGCAGCAAATGGCTGTTTGAATAAGTGAGTTCAACAGATTCGTTCAAACAGCTGATTCATTCAGAAACGAGGCAAGCCACTGCCTTTATGAATGGATTACTGAATCACTGACTCACTTGATTCGTTAAAAACGTGGATTCATTCAGTAACGAAACACCGCTGTGTTGCTCGGAGACACAAAACAGTTCTGCTGTGGCAACGCAGGCTGCACAAACAACATCTGGCACAATACAGGTTGATCGGTGCATCTCTATTTAAAACGTAAACTTTGCTTAGCTAAAGTCTTGGTTGTGTACTCCTACTCCCAAACTAGCTTCTCTGACTTCCTCATCGACCTGAAACATGTCGCCCTCACGCAGATCTCTCCTGTCACCTGATCCAAACGGATCATAAAGTAAAAAGTAACGTTCATAAAGTAAAATCCAAAGTGTATATTAATAAAGAAATCACATAAGATGCAAACAATGTACATAAAATGTAATTAGACAGATAAATAAATAAATAAATAAATAAATACAAATAATGCAGAGACATGTGAGAAACGGAGATGGCTAGAATCGATATTCGTATAACATTATAGCATGAGAATACTCACTCTCAAAACTGTCGATGTAACTCGAAATATATTTGAAGCCTGGTCTAAACCAATCAGAGATAGTGAAGTCAATTTTGCCTTTTCAAATCATCAGGACTTGCCTAAAATAAAATCAAGCATATCACAATGTTGTTTTAAACGTTTAACTTAGATAAATGCACGCTATTATGCGCATACATTCGTTTGTTGTAGAGCGGAAGCTAAATGCGCTTTGCAGGACATGAGGCGCCAGCGCAATAACTTGCAAAAAATTAAAATACGCCATAATCTTTGCTCATAAAGGTAAGCGTAATATATCTTCCGGAACTGTAAAAGGTCTAATTTTATTTGCCTGCACTCACAATATCAACAAAATGATGTGCTTTTATAAAAAATAAAGAAAACAAACAAGATGCACTTTCTGGTGTCTCGATGTTGAACAGGAGCGCTGCACAAAAATGAAACGAAACTCAACTCAGCGAATAGTTGCCTTACAGTCAGGATAAATATATCTATAGAAAGCTTTAAATTATTAGTTATCCAGGGAAGCTCTTGAAAACAGCGAGTGTAGTAATGCTGCGTTCACGCCATATCGTAATTACCGTAATTTCGAGATGACAACATGTGACCTTCTACTCGGAGCTGTTCACGTCCTTCGATTCGGAATTATGCTTTTCTATGGCAACACTATCAGCGCCTAAACAGAGCCTGCGTTCGTCAGGTGGTACAGACCTAGCTCTCAGAAGACTCCCAGTTCACAAGTTGTAATTACGAATTCTACGAGGAAGTGAACGCTTTTTACAAGCTGGAATCTTGTAATTACGGGAATTCCGATATGGCGTGAACGCACCTTATGTAATAATAGCGAAAACGGCTTCCGGTGCTGAGTCAATTATTGTTTAAAACAATCATTTATCCGTTATTTTTTTTTTTTTAATCAATAAAAGAACATATCAAACAAAATAAGGGAAAAACAGTTGTGGGTGTTACACAGTCATCTCATTAAATCTCACTCATGTGTGGGATGAAACATTTTATTAGGCATTTAAAAGCTTTGTTGATAAAAAAAAAAAAAGTTAACCGCATTGTTTCATGGCGTTTAGACTAAAACTGCAAAATAATTTTGATAATTTCCAAAGCAAATATAAAAATGAGTAAAAGTGGAAATGAAAGAGACCTTCATTGCTGATAGTACAGAAAAAATCTCAAGAGCAGTGAAGAAGGCTAGTTTCAAACATTATATCTTGTGTGTGTGTGTGTGTGTGTGTGTGTGTGTGTTTTATGTTGCTTGTTGTTTCTAGTTAGGATAGATTTTATTGCTTGTCACATTATTGTCTCACAAGCATCAGACCTAAAAATGCTGGATCTGGATTTACTTTACAATGTAGCCTACAAAACAGTCAGTTTAGCAACACAGCGATAATACTACACATGGTACACACAAAACTCATGCTATTAATACTGAAGTCCTCTGAGTGATAACTGAATCACAATATGGCGCCAATCGCCTTATGAATCAAGAGAGCCCGAACACAGCTTTAGGTGTTTTATAGGTGTGTACACTTGTCTTTCCAAACTAGTGTATGCAGCAAGGGTCCATATGGAAAATCAAACTCATTACTGTCAGACCGTTTGGACTGTTTTTTTGTGTTTTTCCCCTGTGTTGCCCTTATTTGGACTTTCCGTTTCCGTTTTTTGTTATGATGTCACTGTTTGCTTGTTCACCTGTTTCCCCCTGATTGGTTCGTCTGTGTATTTAAGGTTGGTTGTGTTCACGTTTCTTTGTTGGTGATTATATTGTCTTTAGGTCTAGTTCTCCGTGAAGTTTACGTTGTGGTTTCTGGTTCCCTGCTGTTTCCTGTCCGTTCCTGTCTCCCTGTGGATTATACAAATAAACTCTGTGTATTGGATCTCCGCGTTCCTCCTCCTCATTTCCCCGCAAACCACGCCGTGACAATTACATTAATGTACATTATTCAGCACATTTATAAATCATGCATCATCTATATATGTCCAAAAACTGCAGAGGTACCTACATTATTTATTAATAGCAGAAAATGAGCTTAATAATAAGGTAAATGTAATGTTGTACATGTGCTCTTGCTGAAGTCATTAAAATACACACATAGCTTACATTCCACCAGGAGGCACTCGACTTGATAAATGTAATAAAACATGAAAGACTTTTGATCCGCAGAGTGAAAGAACTTTATTGATAAAAGCAAACAAACACATATGGCAAATAGAATAACGCCCCACGCTCAAAACACACTGGATCACTTACACTAGTCAAATGATCAAATATTGAGAAACTCTTTCCACACAATGAAATGTTTTGCCTAACATTGTCATTTGTGTTGATTCTTCCCATAGTAGATTTTTATGTGTTCCTCAAGGTGTGATTTTTGTCTGAATTTTTTCCTGCATTGATCACAAGTGTACGGTTTCTCATTTGGTGTGAATAATCTGGTGCAGTTTTAAATGTTCAGATGAAATAAATATAAAAATAATATATAAAAAAATATAGTTTTCTCACACTCAAAGCACAGGATTTTTCACACCAGCATGTATCTTCTGATGTGCCTTTAATTTTTGTAAACGTGAAAAACTCTTTCCACATCCAGAACATGACTCTTTCCACACTGAGTGCAGGTGAAACTTTTCTTGTCTCTTTTCAGAAATAAACTCTTTCAGTCTGTGAGCAAGTTTTCTTTACAGTTTTGACATGATATGATGTTTCTCCTCCATAAGATCTGAAATTAAAGTTAAGAAAGGTTACAATATAGCAGACAACAGCTACACCAAATTATGATAATTTTGACACATTTTTACAAAATAAGATAAAATGATCTACATTAAAAAAATTACATTATTCGATGATTGATCAACTCAATTATAGTATTATAATATAAACACAGTAATAGCATTATACTGTAATAAAAACTTCTGTAATTAATAACTATTTTAAGCTAATTAACTAACCAATATTTTCACACAACACTGTTCCAGCACAATTTTCATTCAATTTCTTGGTTTTTAAAACAAAAGCTTTTTTTAATGGCAACACTCAGGAGCTGAGCTCATTTGAACATTTGAGTTTCAGTCCATATTTTGTACCCTGGAGAAAGAAAGTCTCCCCTATATTATTTATTGGACGTTTTCCTTTATTTTTTAGAACTCTAAAGGTATTTTACTATAAACACTAAAAATTATAAACTCTTTTATATCCGTATTGTTCTCACTGATCTATTTATAATGACTGGATTGCTCATTGTGTTCTAAACTGTCTTTAGGCAGTGAAGCCACCGGAAGTGTTTGATCTGCCATCTTACTATTCCCTACCAGCAGAGAGTACCATTGACTCCCAGCCAAACCGCTGACCTAAAATCACCCGATATTAAGCGTATCAGTCACACAGGACTAGTTTTTATAATATGTGTATGCAAATTAATTTTTACTTAAAATGTTATTTGCTTCTTTTCGGACAGGATAAGCGATGTTTTGAAATCGTTCAGGTGGGCAGCTGCCACTTGCCGACACAGTTAACTGATCCAACACAAAATATATTTCTTTATGTAAGGAATTATGCAGGACATATTAAACATGAACGTATATCTGGTATATGAAATTGATTTGAATATACAATAAACAATACACAAGCCTCTTACTATATTGATATGCTGTATTGAAATTCAAATCTTGGAAAGCTCGATGTATTTAAATCCGTACCATACGTCATTAGTCCAAGTTATGATGTGTATATTTTAATGTCCCTAATTGAGAAACATCAATTTCAAACTCTTAAAGATCGCGCAAATTCTATTATATTAAGTGCCTTATATTATTGTACTATAACTCTACCTGATTTTGCCCAGTTTCGTCAATGAAACAAAGTCAAAGCTGAGCCGCATCTCTATTTAAACACAGCTGTGTTCCGTTTATAAATGAACCTGCGTTTTTAAACGAGTCATTGATTCAATTACACATTCGTAAAGAGAGTCGCTTGCTTCATTTCTGAATGAATGATTCACTGATAAAATACCGCCATCTGCTGACAGTTTTAGTTTCATTTTAATTTTATCTTTTATTTTATTTAAATCATTTGATATGTCTATATTCAGAATGTTATATTTGACATTTTTGTATTATTAACATTTATGTCAACATGAATGGTATGTAGGCTGAATTAAGAAACGTTTAAATCATTACCTGCTTCAAAATGATGTGAACGAAATCATCATTGAAACATGCAATTAGCCTGTACGAATAAAAACACTATAACAAGACAGCATAAACAGTGATTAATTGTAAGGCAAATTACAAGTATACAAAGCAAAAATGTTTATTCAGATTTCAGAATGAGCATTTTGTCATTTGTAAACATGGTGAACGTCCGATGTTTATCATGTTCCTCTGCTGTTCGCTCCTGTAATGTATATGAACGTAACTTTTTAATAAGCAGAGGGAATTCCGGACATTACACAATAACCGTTTACATGCTTAGGACGTTTGCGTTGTGAGAATGTACAGTGAGTCGTCAGATATGAAAACGCTGACTTGTTATGTGATGTTTTCTCATTAAAATCGTATAATTTCCTATTTATTCAATAGAATGTTTGCGAATACTAGGGAATAGCAATATGGCGGTGCAGTGGCTTCACTTCTATGACGTCATGAGCTATCCAGTTCTCTATTATAGATCAGTGATTGTTCTTCAGCCTCAGTGATGAAGGATCAAGAATAAACACCAACCTGTTTGTTCTTCAGTGTGTTTCATTCTGCAGGGTTCTGGATCCCAGCAAGCAATTTCTGGTCTAAAAAACGTCTATTAGCCATTGAAACACAGGCCAGACGTCTAGGCTAAAATAAGGTTGTCATTGGGCTGTCAGTGAAAATTTAATAGACGTCTAAACATAGCCCTAGAATAGACTAGACATAATTTAGACCACTATTAAACGAATACATCTGAATGTCTAATAGACATTGAATCTGCGTCTAGGCTAAAACTAGACTGAATTTGGGCTGTCAGTGAAAATTTAATAGACGTCTAACCATAGCCCAAGAATAGACTAGTCATCAAACAGACAGCTAATGAACGCCTACATATATACATCTAAAACACAACAAAATGGCCATCCATCCAAACAAACTACATATACAGCTTTTATTAAGAAAAATAACATTAACAACTTAAGACAATACAAAATTATAAAAACGCAAAAGAATTAATGACAAAATAAAATATAAATGCATTACACTCAAATATAAATATTATGATAAAAATATGGAATTTAACAACTTAAGATAATATATATATATATATATATATATATATTAAATACCTTATGATATTTAAAATAAATAAATAGTACAAATCAAGAGCATGTTATCACACTTAACATTAAAACATTGGGGATAAATGACAACGTAAAAAAAAAAATAGATTAAAAAAGATTAATCAATTTGTTGGTTTACTTATTTTAACAAATAAAACAACCAACAGTGAACTCGAAGGAAATTGTTAATTATTGTTTTTTTCTTGTATAAAATGTTTCCCAACTGCATTCCTCAGGTACAACTCAAGTACAAGTTGGTCATCACTGCATCTGCAAAATAAGAAAAAACAAATAGCATAAGAAAAGCTTTTGAGAGAGAACTGAGAGAGAAAGGTCTGAATATGAGGGAACATGAGGGAATTTTTAAAACCCTAAAATATAATACAGATTGAGGTGGTTAACAATTGCGGACAAAGTTCACTGACATTTCAAAATGACCGGTAAAGGAATTATTTTACATTTCTGATTTAGCTGTAACTTATTAAGTATTGACACCACAATGTTTGATTAATGTGGTACACTTTGAAGACTTTACCTTTCCAGCATCCTTCTGGCACTGTCTTTGAGGTTTCTTCATTCAATTCTGCACAACTTTGACACCTGAATAACACATGCCAATGTCAGGCAGGAAGTATTATATGCGTCAGTGTAAAAGAGTCCAAAATTGTCTGGCACAGCTAATTTCATAACAACACAGTGATAGCTGCTGTAACTAAAATGCAACCCAGTACACACATTAACCTTAAATGTACATGGAATAATTATTCACCCTTACCGTTTTTATTACATTATGTCTTCTGATTGTACCGGTTAGGTTTTAATGCTGCATTGCACATCTTAGCTATTTGCACTATTTTAATACTGCTGCAAACTTTTATAATTGAAAATTTTATATTGCAATTTGAAATCATTTTTATTTTTGAGCTTTAGTATCAATTTGGAAGTTTCAAACTAAAACTTATTGTACAATAACAAAGATACTCTATTCAATTAGCTCATGCTTTCACTGTATGTAACAAGCCATTCTTCAGTCATAAATTCAATATTATAGTTAAAATAAATGACTGACTTTGTCAAAGATTAGAGCTCTAGTGAGGAAATGTTGTTTTGGAGAGATTTTTTTGTCTGTCTGTTTTTTTACACCATTGCTGCCTGGATCTCCTCTTTTTCCAACAGCTTTTCCAGATGTAGAAACTCCTCCTCAATTTGTCAAATTCTTCTGAATGTGTGTTCACTGTATAAATTAATATAGATTAATCAAAGCTTTTGTTCTGTTGTTTGCTGTTTTGCTGTTTTAAAATCGCTTGAGTTTGTAAACACATACAAATGAACTTTCACTCTATTATCCATTAAATTTTGCAATGAATCCTCTGATCACATGCATGCTGTACCGTGGGGCCTAGTCCATAGGGATCACTATCATCTATGATCTGCTCCCCTCACTAAAATATCACGGTTCCTACACATGATAACAAATAAAGTATAGATAAACAATGAACACATATACTTACCAAGACCAAGCAGCAAAGTCCTTCATCGCTTGTTGTTTGCCCGTTGATTTCCCACAGGTAAACTTAGTGTTCTCTCGTGTAAAAACAAAATTCAAAACGGCGGAATTATCGCGGGATCTTGCGACAGTGATCTCTACTAACTTTCAAGTCTCGCGTTGCCAGTAGTCCTGTCTCAGTAGGGCGACAATTGCCATCTAGCGGTTGGGAATTGTTATTGCATATTTATTTATAAATTGAAAGAAAGTCAAATTATGTTGTATAATGTGTATGAATGTTACACTTAACAGCCTGTGGAATGCATGACATCATATTATTAAATGCAGTTAAACTTTTTAAACATTTAAATTAGCATTATTTTGGCATAATTAATAATGCATTATTTATTAATGCTATAAAATAATGAAATAAAATATAAAAAAATTAAGACTATTTTGGCCATGCTCATCGCTGGTCTGATACTGGGATATAGCTAAGCTGTTAAAATTAGACACTGATTGCCTCGATTGCCCATCCAACTCAGAGCTAAAACGTGGCCACATATACATCATGTCATGAAATGACACTGACATCTTAGTAGATATTATTGACACCGCAAACATGATGGTATATCAACCATCTCATGTGCTGCCTGGCCAAAAACTACAATGAATCAGATTTGACTATGAGTGGGCTACAAATAGCCGGTCTGACTACGAGCTAAATCTCGGCTACAAACAGGCTACGCATAGAAAATGTCAAAGAAATGAAATCAAACACATTGTAAACGCTGTTCACTTTGCTTACGTGATGGAATATCATACATCTCTTAAGTTATTTTGCCAAAACAATGACATGTATCAAAATTCAAGGTTTTTGGGCTAGAAGGGGGTCACACATAGCCGGACTATATCGGGTCTATAGTTAACCGAGACGGTGAAATGACGGCTATTGCTTGCTGGGATCTCTCATGTTCTCACTGTCCTTCAATAAACTCTGTCTCTGCAGATTTCACTTCTTCCTGATGCTTTGTGCTCGTCTTCACTTGTAGACTGATGGGAATATTCCAGCATTTATTGCTGAACTGCAGTAGGAGGAGCTTCACTGAAGGTGTGATTGTTGTGGGAGGAGTTTCACTGAATGAGAAGCAGATCTGCCTAAATTAAAATTAAGATAAATCAGCTATTACACTATTTGTTTAACAATTTGCACATTTTAAATATTAATGTTCACCCATCTATCCATCTAGCAATTACATAATGTAATTAACCACAAAGCGTTTCATACTAATTCACAACTCTTTTTATTTATTTACATATTTAAATTCCTACATTTATATAACCTCTTATTCATTTATAGGCATAGGAAGATAGAAAATATATGGGGGAAACCCCACACAGTTACCAAATATAAAAAATGTAAGGAAAAAATGAAAGAGTAAACATAGAAACATAATTTTACAAATTTGCAAGACAAATAAACTGCCAGTTGAGTTTAATGGAACAATTTGTTTTGATATGTTTTAGTTTTAGCATAGTTTTTCACAGATTCATTAAATAAATGCTGTTAGTATACTTTGTAATGCCACAATAACTGATTGTGTCGTTTGCTTAAGTCTGTTGACACCAATAAAATGAGCTTAATGGGCCAATTCATGGATCTGAAGTCACCAGTATAATGAATGAGGTGAAAACAGGATCTATTATCATGAAAGAGGATTTCCAGCAGCTCTGATAATATTGATGAGCCTCAGACTATAAACAGTCAATAAACAAGCCATTTCCCGGAACTTCCCCTGCAGGTTATTTTTATTTTTATATTTTATTTTTACAACCTAATGTTCCCTGCAGACTATATTTTGGTTTAATTTTATAACCTAAAAACAACCTTCCCAGAACGTTCCTTGCAGGTTATTTTAAAGTTTTATTTTTATGACCTACAGTTCTTGAACGATTCGTTCATTTTGAACTAATCAATTCTCTTTCCGGCTCAGACTGCAGGTTAAGCTTATAGGGCTGTCACGTGCTGAACGAACGACCCGAAAACTTGTCAGATAAGAGGTGAGGTGAGCTAATCATAGACTAAAGACCCAGGTAAACAATGAATTAATCTTTTCAGTTTCTTATAGCGTTATAGTTTTGTTTTGTTTGTAGTGTGATCAACGTTTGTGTAAGCAGTAGATGTGGTAGGGATGTAACACGTAACATTTTAATTATACTTTGCTAAAATGAACGAAATGACTCGAAAATTCGTTCATTTTTCTGAACGACACTCAAAGGTCCGAGTCGGTAAAATGATCCGAACTTCCCATCACTAGTCGTTACCGCGCTGCGAAACCAATGGTAGATGATTAAAAACGCGCCAAATTAAAGTTCAAAACATCAAATCTCTATAAAACAACGTATCAAACATGTAGACAGACAGTGTAGACAGACAGTCAGTCATGCAGTGAAATATAGTTTATTAAGCATTTAAAAGCTTTATCGAGAAATTTAAATATGGAAAGCCCCAAAAGCAATATGTCATGGCTTTTAAATATAACTACAATTATGAAATTATTCATTCGAGCTGCAAGAAAAATCAACAGACAACAAAATGGACAACAGAAGTTAAAACTTGAAGTAAATATAAAGTAAAAGTGGAACCAAATGGAACAGATATTGACGATCTTTATTGACTAACAAGATATAAAGCATCTCAAGTAAATACAAGTAAATGGATCAGATGCAAACCGACATGACAGAACATCTTACACCTGCATTTTGTAAAATGTAGCCTAAGTGTAAGAATAAGTCGTTTAAAAACAGCAGTGAAGATGAAGTTAAAAATAAATTAGCCACTTCTTCAGCTTAGTGAATAAGAACATTTTGAACCTATAAAAACCTTCTACAAATATGCATTAGAAGAACATTTTGTACATAAAATCAAACTTGTAATAAAGCATAAGAATATAATTTATATCATAAAGCAATGTTGCTTACAAGAATAAAACTTTAGATATTGTTCCTTGGGGAGAAATTCCTGTTGCTCACTCTGGCTGGTTGGACAGATTTTATTGCTCAATGAATTATTTTGACATGATTTGTGAGGACAAAACATGAGACTTGAAAGTGCTGGGTCTATGATTTACTTACTGTGATTGTTTTTTGTATGCCTATTTAAAGCAAATGCATGACGGAAACTCTTCCCACATGCAGTGCAGTGATACAGTTTCTCTCCAGTGTGGATCCTCTCATGTGATTTCACCTGTTCTAACTGACTGAATCTCTTGTCACAGTGTGAACACCTGTATGGTTTCTCTCCAGTGTGGATCATCTCATGTTTTTTTCAGGTTTCCTGACTGACTGAATCTCTTGTTGCAGTGTGAACACTTGTAAGGTTTTTCTCCAGTGTGAATCATCTGGTGCAGATTCAATAGTTCGGCTGTAATAAAAGTCTTCTCACACTTAAAGCACATATAATTTCTCACACCAGTATGCATCTTCTGATGAACTTTTAAACTGTTCAGATGGAAAAAACTCTTTCCACATGAAGAACATGAATGTGGTTTCTCCTTTGAATGAACTTTCAGGTGCCTCTTCAGGTATGAAGCCATCGAAAATGTTTTCCCACACTGATCACATTCATGCAGTTTCTCTTCAGAGTGGATGTTCATGTGTGTTTTAAGGTGTGATAATTGTGTGAAACTCTTCCCACATTGATCACATGTGAATGGTTTCTCTCCAGTGTGGATCCTCATGTGAACTTTGAGATTCTCCTTGCATGCCAAACTCTTCCCACACTGAGTGCAGGTGAAACTTTTCTTGTCTCTTTTTAGTTAAGAAACTCTTTCAGTCTGTGAGTGAGTTTTTTCTCTAGTTTTGACATGATGTTGTTTCTGCTCTTCAGTTTCCTCCATCAGATCTGAAATGAAAGTAAAAACAGTACAATATAAACCAATATAAACAACAGCTCCACAAAATTATGACCAACTTAATTTACTAAAAACTTTGTAATTTCTTTATTTTAACCTGTTGGAACCTGTTAAGTTTATATGGAACAGCTAAGCTGTCAACTAGAGGAAAGTTACATGTTAAAGAAAATCCATTAAATATTGACTAAGTGTGGTTTCACTACAGTGGTTCAATGAATAAAGAAAGTTTAAAAGCACAATGGTATAAAACTGCCTTTCTTGTCTACGACCACCTAATGCTACTTATAATAACGGAAACTTAAAATAGCAAAGTATGTGGGAGAGCGCTGCTATTACATGAATTTATTATATTGCAAGAAATAGCACTTCAATGCAGATGTTAAATCAAGACTAGTTAATACAAAACCCCAAAAAGAGAGCCAGAGAAAAGAAAAAGAAGTGAAGAAAGTGAAGAAAAAGAGACAGAGCAACAATCTACATTTATACCTTTCTTTGACCATGTGACTAAAAAACAGATGTGAGACATTCAAACTGACCAATCAGCAGATCACAGCTTTCCGCACCATGTTAAAGACAAAACTATTAGCAGAACCCCAATGTTTTAATCACTATTGGCACCTTTGTGTCTGCAGGAACTACAAATGACCCTTTTGTTATGGAAGAAGGTTTGGGACAGGAAAGACTTTGTTGATTTTCAACCCTACATCTTCAATGCATTCTGTCTTAAAATAAGTTTTTTTGTTTGCTTTACAAAAATAGAGGTAAGAATGAATGTGGCATCCTCCATGATTCCTACTCTTTTCAACAAAGCACTTGAATGAGAAAAACTCATAATTATGACCTTAGAAGTAGGAAGCAGGATATTTCTAATCCATCCAATAACCCGGAAAGAAACGAAAAAAGTTTACAGAAGTTAAAATAAAAACTTAAAAGCTAAAATTCAGATTAGATGGTTGCTACTATTGTGAACTTCATTTCAAAACTTCATTTGCCATTATGTTATTTATACCTCATGTTATTTAATTATTTAACCAATTAACAGCTCATATGTCTATTTTTACTGCAACCATTAAATATGCTGAACTGCTTGAAGATTTAAAACTTAATGGTTCTTCAGTCTCATTGATGAACTTCGTATGATTGACATCGTATTGCATGATTGACTTCGTATTGCTGGAAGGTGCCTCCTTGTCATTTCTTACTTATAACAAAAACAGAACAATGTCTAAAAGCAGCTATGTGATGAGGTGTACAGTAACCAGCTAAAAAACACAGAACTACGTTTTTTTTTTACCCCCCAACACAAGCGTTTAAGGACACAAATAGTTGTGAACGTCAGGGTATTTCACGTTGAGCCATTGAGGTAGACAATTTCTCCAGCAAAAGAAAGGTAAGAAAAAGGAGCACTGACATAGACCAGTAAAAATTAATTTCTCAATATACCTCAGCTTATAAAAACGTAGTTATGGGTTTTTAACTTGTTTAATGTACACCTTGTCACACAGCAGCTTTTAGACATTGTTCTGTTGTTGTAAGTAAAAAATGACAAAGAAGCTTATAAGCAATACAAAGTCAGTGGAGAGCGCTGGATTGTTTTCCTCCCCGGGGGGCGTGGTTTTCAGATTATGACGCGTGAAAGCAGACAACGGCTACATTAAATTAGGATCATTTTGACACATTTTTACAAAATAAGCTACAGTGATCCAGATTTAAAAAATACAGCTACATCCAAAGTTTTTGTAGTGAGAACTATTCGATGATTGATCAACCCCACAATTATAATTTTATATTAGTAACATAATATCAAAATTAATATACTGCACTAAAAACTTATGACATAGTTAATAACTATTTTAAACTAATTAACTGGCCAATATTTTTCACTCAACTGTTACAACATGATTTTCTTTCAATTTCTTCCTTTTTAAGCATTTTTAATGCTGACACCTGAAGGATCCTTAGATCCTTACATGCAAATTATTGTGTTGTGTTTAAATTTTATGTTTGTTTTTAATTTCATTTATAATCATTTATTTACATAATCATTTAATAATCATTTTATAATCATTAGTCATTCACATAATTCATATTTAATTATTTATTTGATTATTTAAGTATTTATCATTTATTCATTTATATTATTCATTTATATGTTTTTATATTTTATATTTCTTATTATTTTCCTTGCTTATGTATTTTCATTATTGTTCAGTTCCATGATTGTGGGGTTTCATGAATTGTTTGGTCTAAGAAATAGATAACGGGGATGTTTATGGAAATTCAAGGTTTATGGGATGTTGAATCCGTTTGATATATCATTGTTCTTTGAGCTGTACTCCCCAGACGAAGTTTGAACATTGAGACATACGCAACTAAAACTGTTCAATAAATTCTATTATACTTTTTTTACCATCATCACTTCGTCTCCTGCTTCTGCTCTTTTCTGGCTTCCATCGATCAACTTCATAACTGACAGAAACCTGCTCGTTAGTGGGGTTGGGGTAACTACAGCTTGCTGACTAGTTGTTCCGTTACCAAAAGACTGATATATTTCTGACGGGATCTGGTGTCCGGGGCTGGATCCTGATTGTCTGGCGTGTGGACTTGATCTAACACACCCAAGAGCTGACTTCATCTGAACATTTGAGTTTCAGTCCCTTTTTGTACCCTGGAGATAGAAAGTCTCCCCTATACTATTTATTGAACTTTTATTTTCTTTATTTGTTTTTTTTTTTAACAACTCCTGAAGTAGGCCTATTTTTCTACTTTAAACACTAAATCTGATGAACTGCTGATAACTTTAATAGATCTTCAGCCTCATTGATGAAGGATCAAGAATAAACACCAACCTGTTTGTTCTTCGGTGTTTCATTCTGCAGGTTCTGGATCTCTCATGTTCTCACTGTCCTTAAATGCTGTCTTTGCAGATTTCACTTCTTCCTGATGCTTCAATGCTCGTCTTCACTTGTAGACTGATGGGAATATTCCAGTATTTATTGCTGAACTGCAGTGGGAGGAGCTTCACTGAAGGAGGAGCAGAGCTGCCAATGTTTATGACTTTGTTTTTATACTACTTCACACATTTCAACCATTTATGTATATCTGCCATCTATAGTAAAATATCTGCATTTTTATACTAATTCACATGTGTATTTCTGTTTTGTATGGACTACCTGAGATGGATTTCCCTCACTGATCACTCTTTAACTTTTGGCCAAACACTAAACAACCACACACGGTCATACAGAAAAAAGTACACTGGACCCTGGTGAAAAAAAACAGAATATGCTGGTAGGTATGTTTTGATGCTGGTTTAAGCTGGTCCTTAGCTGGTTTCTGCTGGTCATGCTGCTGGTCAAGGACCAGCATAAACCAGCAAAGGACCAGCTTAAACCAGCATAAAAACACACCTAACCAGCATCCCAGCATCCAAACATACCTACCAGCATATGCTGTTTTTTTTTCACCAGGGGAAGAACATGAAAAAATAATAAAAATAAATATATAAAATAAAAATCGCCCATGAATTAAAAAAAGTTTAGTTTGGCGTTTTAGCGGTTGAAGAATATTAAACAGTAAACATTAAAACAGTATAATTTTAGCTGTATCATGAATGTGCACTACAAAATTAGAACTATACCACACTGTTGGTTACTTTTAAATAAAATAACCTAACATGACAACTTAAGTACTATTATAACTCTGAACAGAGAAACAATCATATATTAGCATAGAAACACTTGAATATATACACCACCAGTCCAACAGTAAGAGTTTTAATGTTTTATAAAGACGTGTCTTCTGCTCACCAAGCCTGAATTTATTTAATCCAAAATACAGCAGAAGCAGTAATATTGTGAAATATATATTTTAAAATAACTGATTTCTATTTGAATATATCTTAAAACGTAATTGATTGTTGTGATCAAAGCTGATTTTTCAGCACCATTACTCCAGTCTTCTGTGTCACATGATCCTTCAGAAATCATTCTTATATGGTGATTTACTGTTCAAGAATTATTATTATTATTATTATTATTATTATTATTATCAGAATCATCATCATCATCAAGATTTAAAACAGTTTAGTACATTTTTCAGGGTTCTTTAATGAATAGAAAGACCCAAAGATCAGCATTTATCCTTAAAACATTATACACTATCATTCAAAAGCTGGGAGTCAGTTTGACTGCCTTTGTTGTATTTTGGATCAAAACAAATGTTATGCCGAACCCAACATGGAAACTTCAGTAATATTATAACTCCAAACAGAGAAACAATCATATATTAGCATAGAAACATTTGAAAATGTACCTGCAGACAATGGACTGCGCTGGATCTGAAAGCAATTGACTAAAGTGCAGCACATTATGACATTTTGATTAAAAAACAGCCATTCTGACAATAAATCAATTTTGTTTTAATGTCACTTTAATCGCAGATTGATGTAAGTATTTACATAGCTTTCAACACCACTGCAATCAGTCTGACTTTCAAATCATGTCCGATAACAAGGATCATCAGGTTTTGCCAGCTTATTACATATATTAGTGCTTTTATGCCTGAGCAGAGAAGCAAACTGACTGAAGCTCTTCCCACATGGAATGCAGTGATACGGTTTCTCTCCGGTGTGGATCCTTTCGTGTGTTTTTAGATGTCCGGTTTGATTAAATCTCTTATCGCAGTATGAACACTGGAAAGGTTTTTCTCCACTGTGAACTTTCTGGTGCACTTTCAGTTCACTATTCGTAATAAACGACTTCCCGCACTCACCGCATATGTGATTCTTCAGACCGTCGTGTCTCTTCTGGTGAACTATTAAAGAGCCAAGCTCTGTAAAACCTTTTCCACACAACGAACACAAGTGAGGTTTCTCCTGCGTGTGAATTTTCAAGTGCTTCCGCAGGGATAATGCTGTAAAAAATGTTTTATCACACTGATCGCAGTGAAAAGGTCTTTCTCCAGAGTGAGAACGCAAATGCGATTTGAGAGATCTTGCCTGTGTGAATCTCTTTTCGCACAAATCACATGTGAACGGCTTCTCTCCGGTGTGGATCCTGGTGTGGATCTTAAAGGTTTTTTTATTAGCAAAACTCTTTCCGCAGTGAATACATGAGTAGGGTCTCTCTCCAGTGTGGGTTCGCCGGTGTTCTTGAAAGTTTCTTTCGTATTTGACACTCTTTCCACAATAATCGCATATGAACGGCTTTTCTCCGGTATGAACTCTCATGTGAACCTGAAGATTGTGTTTGTAGTTGAAAATCTTTCCACACTGAGGGCAGGCGAAAGACTTTTTTGGCCTCGGTTCTGGTTGTTCTCCAATTTCGACATGATGGTGTTTCTCCTCTGCTTCATTCAGTTCTTCATTCTCATTGTTCTCATCCATCAGGACTGAAATTCAAGTACAAAAAAAAAAAAGCAGAAAAGGTAATAACTAAAATATAAGTTCAACTGGAAGGTTATTGACGTCAATCCATGGTAACCACAAATTAACTATGTTTTGCAACACTAAATACTTTAACTATGATATTTGTAATAAAACCGTGGTTATACAAATGTGACCCTGGACCACAAAGTAGCATTGGTATATTTGTAGCAATAGCCAAAAATGCATTGTATGGGTCAAAAATATAATTTTTTCTTCTATGCCAAAAAATCATTAGGATATTAAGTAAAGATCATGCTCCATGAAGATATTTTGCAAATTTTCTACCGTAAATATATCAGAAGTTATTTTTTATTAGTAATATGGATTGCTAAGAACTTCATTTGGACAATATTTGGATTTTTTTGCACCCTCAGATTCTAGATTTTCAAATAGATGTTTCTCTGCCAAAAATTGTTCTATCCTAACAAACCAAATGACTTATCAAAAAAAAAACACCCGTATTACTGGTTTTGTGGTCCAGGGTCACAAATGGTAATCAATCCACCAAAAAACATAATAATAAATAATAATAATAAAGCCATAGTTTTTACACGTTCTCAAGAGGTAATTATAGGAGTAATGTCTGTTAAACTGTAAATAAATCAATAAAACGTTTGCTTTATGAAGGAAATATGAAGCATTTTCAAAAAAAAAAAAAATAAATAAATAAAAAATTCTTAATAACATTCAGAGCATTCTTCATGGTATATTAAGTAGGATGAACAGATCACAAATACATATCATATGTTGTCTTTCACATTGTTACAGCGGATTACAAATACAAAACAGAAAATAATCAAGAAGAAAAGATGCAGCGGACTGAAAGGAGGATTGTTACACCACGTTACATTAAAATACCAAGCGTTACCGTTATTCTCCTGACGTCTGCAAAGAGAACATGAAAGAAAATGTAAATCGCATTAACTCAAACTGACGAATATAGATTATTTGTAGCGCAACATTACGATTCAAAACCATTTGTTTTGGTTTTTCTGAATGCAACGTCCCCAAACCGGAAGTTACAGTAGAACGTCAAAGAGAAAATGTGCGACCTGTCACGTCACATTTAAGAATGCATTAAAGACAAGCATAACTATTATTTAAAATACCACATAGCTTAATGCAAGCATCTGATAAGGTGTGACTACACAGATAATAGGTAGTTACGTTTTATTCACACATAAACGGAAAACGCACAAATCGATCTTGGGATTTAAAAATCGAGATCGTTCAAATGAAGATAGTGATCACTACAAATAATGACCTTTACTCACCATAGATAATAATCCACTCGATCACAACCTAGATACAAGAGGCATTCATCGCATCATTCTTCTTTTACTTTTGTAGTGGGTGACAAACCGTTTTGTGGTGCATTTGCGCCTCCTACTGGACTGGATGGTCAATAATATTGATTCGGTAGACTGACAGAATCAAAGGACTCCAAGATATTCTTGTTCACCATAGCTGATCAAAAATAGGAAGGTTCTAAAATGCTATTACAGATTTCTTTGCAAATACTGTAAAATTGACTGCTGTGATGAAAGCTGAATTTTCAGCTTCATTACTCAAGTCTTCAGTGTATGCTGATTTGCTGCTCAAGAAACCATTTGTAATGTCACTTTCTTTCAATAAAAAACACTGACACCAGATATTTGAACGAAACACATACATACTGGAATTCGGACCTAATTTTCAAGAATCATAAAACAAGACAAAAGGGGAAATAAGAACAAAGTTCCTTGTGGAATATGGAAGTATTCTTCTTTAATAGCTCCTTTTTTGAAACTGCTTTATTGGATTAATTAGTTCTTCTGTTTAAAATCAAAAAATATATATAGGCTATGTGGTTATTTTATAGGAACAAATTTAGATCGGGAGATCGGAGCGGGTTCGCGAATCATTTGATCGGACGCCTATCTATGGAGTTATTTATGTGCCAAAATTAAACAAACAAATCCAGCATTTTGCAAACAAACACAATCTGCTTTGCAAAGAAAAAATCGACTTTCAAACAAACAAAAAGTAATATGCACAAACACAAGTCAATTTGAGAGAAAATGCAGAGGTATAACAAATATATGCATTGTGTGTTGCAAATATATATATATATATTTTATGAGGAAAACTTGGCTTTATCACACGTGTGCAGACAGATTTTCTCACAAATGCGCCCAACGTATTTTCTCACAAATGCAATGGAGCAACTTCATCTTCCAAAACAGCAGATGGCGCTATCGGTCAATTTACTCTATTCTCCCGAGACCTCAAACAACGTGTTTATATGGTTTACCCTTATGTCCCAGAGGAATATGAGCGGGGAACAGGTGAGTTTCTGTCTTACTATATTTATAATTAACCATTTGATGTTTTCACAATGCTGACTCTATCACAACGTCAGTAAAATTCACAATATCTGCTTTAAAGTTGTTAACGCTACTGATCAGTTAATGGCATGGCTAAACATTTAAGCTAGGCCTTTTTAACATTTATCCATTCTCCGTACCTATGCTGGATCGCGGGATATAAAAAATATACTTTTATGTAATTTGTCCATATACGATTTTTTGTTGCTTGAGTCCTTTTGTTGCTTTGAGTCCTGATCTGAAATGCTGGTTCGCGAATCATTAATCAGATCGAGACTTCAAATCGCGTATCGCGAATCATTTGATTTAGATTGGGAGTTCGGAGTGGGTTTGTGAATCATTTGATCGGAACTTCGCGTATCGCGAATCATTTGATTCAGATCGGGACTTTGGACCGCGTATCGCGAATCATTTGATTTAGATCAGAACTTCAGAACGTGGATCGCGAATCATTTTATTTAGATGGGAACCTCGGAGGAGGTTTGTGAATCATTCCGCGAATTGAATGATTCGCAATCCGTGATTCACGATCCGAGTCCTGATCCGACATAGTTTATGATCTTTCTTTACAGTGATACTCGCTATTTTAATGTCACATATTCAACAGCTGAACAAACGTTTTGACCAAAATTATTATAGTATTATAAAAATAAAGAATCTTGAATTTTCTATAAGCGCATCGAGTAATAAAGATGACCAATAGACCTCAAACATCTTATTGGGGAATGAACAGAAAGCTGTGAGAGATAGACCTTTTGCCAGCTCAACAATCTCTATGTTTTGCATTGAATGCATTGTACTTCTATCACATCCTCGTTTTTAGTCCTGTCCAAAATAAATATAGCTCTACCCTGACCTAGGTCTGTTAATCAACTGACTGCTTACATATATTCGTTTATTAGGCCAAGAACGAGGTCAGTACTTTCATTACCTTTATATAATATATATATATATATATATATATAAACATAGTTTATGATCTGACATGATGGTTCACGAATCATTATTCAAATCGGGACTTTAAATCGCAGTTTGCAAATCAATTGATTCAGATCGGGATTTTAGAGCGGGTTCTGATATTTTTTCTGATACAGTAGAAAACATCGAACCATTAAGGCAGTATAGTTATAAAAACAAAACAAAAGGAAAAAAACGAAAGTATCCACAAATGCAAATTCCTTAAGAAAATTAACGGTACTTTTATGCGGTAAAAGTGTAGCAACCATTTTTTTCGCTCTATTTTTTTTTTTTTTTGTAATAACCGCAGATTTACTACAAATACCATGGTTAAACTGGTTAGTGTAGCAAAAATATGGTTAATTTGTGGTTGTGTTGCCAGGTTAACAACAACAACAACAAAATAAATAAATTAATTTAAAAAGGGAATACATTTACACCTTAAGATAACACATACAAGGAATAAAGAGATGTCGTTTTCACTGCTTTACGATTAACAGGAGTTTGGATAGTTTCCATTTACTTGTCTAGATCAACTCTGAATAAAGTAATGAGAGGTTTAAAGCCAATAATTTTTTATTCATGAATTGTGTGAATGACAGGTGAATGAATCTGAAAGAGTAACAAAAAAGCAACTCACTTCAATGTCTGCCTTATATTATAATTATGTTCATAATCTTTTTGTGAAATTTGGATGAATCTGTTGTTTGACCTCATATTTAATGAAAAAACTATAGTTTTTAAAGACGGACATCACTTGTTATGATTAAGGGTGTAGAAGACACTATGACATGTTGCTACCAATATCTAGACACTATTAAGTTGCCCGTAGCAATAACTTTGATCAAACAATTAAATGCCTGTTGTCCGCCGTTACGTCACCACCAATGCCAAAATCAAAACTACACCCTTGATAACATGTTTGTTTTTTGTTAAAAAGCATACAAAACATGATTACATTTGTCAGATATTGAAAAACAAGTTTCTTATGCTTACAACGTCAGCATTTATTTGATGAAAGTACAGTAAAAACAGGAATATTGTGATATGTTATTTCAATTTCACATAGATGCTGACTTGTTGCTTAATATTTCTTAATATTACTTTCTTTCAAGTAAACTAATTACTGACCCCAAAACTTTTGTTTTCTATACAGACACACACACACATCTCTCAGAAAGTCCTGGTTTCTGAAGATAAAAAGCTTATTGCGACAGCAAAGAGTGATGTTTCTTCTTATGACTCAGCAGCTGATTTGATTGGTTGAATCTCTTCCCACACACAGTGCAGTGATATGGTTTCTCTCCGGTGTGAATCCTCTCGTGCGCTTTCAAGGTTCCTGAGCGTGAGAATCTCTTGTCGCAGTGCGAACACTTAAAAGGTTTCTCTCCGGTGTGGATCCTCTGATGTATTTTCAAGTGCGTGGCTGATATAAATCCATTCCCACACTCAAAACACACGTGAGTTCTCACACCGGTGTGCATCTTCTGATGCTCTTTAAAACCGTCCAGTCGTGCAAAACTCTTTCCACACAGAGAACACATGTATGGCTTCTCCTGCACATGAACTTGCAAGTGTCTTTTCAGTATGGATGACGAAAGAAAAGTTTTACCGCATTGGTCGCAGTTAAACGACCTGGTAGTAGAGTGAGTGTGAAGATGTTCTTTCAGACTGCTGACATGTGTGAAGCTCTTTCCACACTGGACACAAACGTACGGTCTCTCTCCGGTGTGGATCCTCATGTGCTCCTTAAGGTTTTCTTTATAGGTGAAACTCTTTCCGCAGTGATCGCACGTATGTGGCTTTTCTCCGCTGTGGATTTTGATGTGCCTCCGAATGGCTCCTGAAAGTGCAAAACCTCTTCCACATTGAGGACACATGAACGGTTTCTCTCCGGTGTGAATCCTGATGTGCCTGTTCAGGCCTGTTTTGTATGCGAAACTCTTGCCACATTGGTCGCACGTGAACGGTTTCTCTCCGGTATGAACTCTTATGTGATCCATGAGGTTCCTTTTACACCTGAAACTCTTTCCGCATTGAGAGCAAGTAAAGGGTTTCTCACCGGTATGAATTAGCATGTGGCGCTCAAGGCCGATTTTTTGTGTGAAACTCTTTGCACACTGAGGGCAGAAGAAAACATTTTTGGTTCTTGTTCTTTTTTGTGATTTATTATAATTCTTAGATGACTTTTCGCCTGGTATTAAGTTATGATGTTTCTCCTCAACATGCAGTTCTTGACTTTCTTCTTTAACTTCCATCAGGTCTACATGAACATAGGATATTAAATCATTAAAAGTGACCCAAAACCAAAGCTTTGCTTTAGATATAGGAAACTCTCACAGCTGCTACCAAATCTGGTATTATTTGCTTAATTATGTTTTAATTTGTATAATGTGTTTAATTATGCTATTTCTAAGCTCTTCTGATTTTTCTAATTGCACCAACCTGTTTGTTCTTGAGTGTGTTTCATCTCTCATGTTTTCACTGTCCTTAAACTCTGTCTTTGCAGATTTCACTTCTTCCTGGTGGACTAGGTACTAATCTTCAATGTTCCAGCATTTATTGATGTCACTGAATATGTGATTGTGATCACTGTATAGTATTAGTGTACCTGTCAAAAATAAATCAATTAATAAATGCTTTTTTCCCCCAATTCTCATATTATTTATTTTTCTATGTATATGATCTAAATATGCCTTTCTATCATAAATTCTTACACGTAAATACACATATTCCTACATTTATCTGCACCTTAATAAACACAAAGATTATCATTAAAGAACATAGGATGAATGAATCGTTCAAACAACATTACGAACTCGCGAATTATCGTTTGGAATCAGTCTGACGGACCCCGAATTACTGAACGTTCATGGAATCAATCGAAAGTTATCAGCTCTGTGAATTATCCGACGCATCATCAGAACTGCGTGTTAACTTTACTTTCAATTGCGTCATTCTCAGAGCAAAGGAACTTTCATGTACGTACATGAGGTTCGGGAAATTGACAACGTAATAATGCTGACCGTTGCGTGTTGCCTGCAACTGATCGACCGTTACTACCGCTGTCAAACAAGAAGCGCGAAACGCTGAAACCGAATTACCTCAACAAAATATCTTTCGATAATCATTTTAAAATCATCTATATTTGTGCTAGCTCTCGCTGTTAATTCTGGAATCATCATGAATAGGCCTACGGTTATTTGTTTCCATTATTCATCAATTATCCGCACAAATGTGTATAGTTTTACTCATTTAGCATATGTTGCCCACCTTAGCATACAACTAAAAGATAACCATTTGTGTGTATGAAACACTAAAATAAATGCTTTTCTATGATTTCCATATAGAGAATAAAACCTTGTTATCCTAGACTTTTTAATGATATAAATAAAATAAACATTTCGCCGACAGCATCTTTGTTTACACCTCAATCTGACATCACTTAAAAAATAATATAAAAATGAAACCTACATTTTTATAGCTCCTCCAGCATCGTCTTCTTTTACGCTTCATTGCGGGACACAAAACAGTCAATGGTACGTTTGCGCCACCTACTGGATTAGAAAATATAGTGCAGGGGATGCAGGGATCTTGATAAAGAAGGCATCTGCAGTGCCATTGTAAAAGTGTGCCTGAAATGTATTTGTTTTTAAATAAAAGACACGTAAAGTATCTAAGATTCTCTTTCACTCTCGCCAACTTTTGCTTTTGAATAATACTTCATGTTCGCCGCTAGGTGTCAGCACGACATTATTAAAACAAAACAAATGCTGAGTGCTTTTTGCCAGAAGACGGAATAAACAGGAAATAAACTG
The DNA here is from genome assembly GCA_012976165.1 of Labeo catla. Lineage (NCBI taxonomy): Eukaryota > Metazoa > Chordata > Actinopteri > Cypriniformes > Cyprinidae > Labeo > Labeo catla. The sequence continues at coordinate 100,517 of VONZ01001277.1, read as the reverse complement.
CTAAAAACACAATAAATGCAGCGACAGGATTATACAAGATGCACATCCCTGACAGCACACATACATCTCGGAGATATTTATTTGACATTTACATCCAAAAGACATATTTTCTTTAAGTGTTTGATCATCTGCAATACGTTTATAGGACATTTCCAATCAGATGTCAAATGGACATCTGTTAAATATCTTTAAAATGTTTATGATTTAGAATGTATATAAAACTGAGATCTTACAGACATCTGTCAGATGTTTGTACACAGCAGATGCTTTCCAGATCAAGCACTCTTTGCTATCTGGGTGCATATCCATAAATCAATTCAACAATCAAAACAGTCACAATTCATCAACATTTAAGAAGACATTATTGAAAATCAACAAATGCTTTAACTGAAAATGGAATAACACCCCTGATTATTTTCATCCAGTGTTAGTGAAATAAAATGAGTTGTCATTTGGTCATGTGATTTTTAATGAAGACAAATGCACAGTACCTGGTAAAAGAACAGTTTATTTAGTACAGTATTCAGATTTAGTGTTGAAACCAAAGGTTTTGTTTAAACCAAAAAGCGCCTCTTACTCCTTTTGGGATTCAAATTCCACATGAACCTGAAGATATGTTTGTATGGTGCTTTTTCACTTCAGTCAGTAGATGACTTCATTGCTTATTACCAGATGGCCCTCAGTGGTGTGGCTGCTCTCGTGTGCCTTCAGGTGCGGCGACTGAGCAAAGCTCTTTCCACAAAGTGAGCACTTGTAAGGTTTTTCTCCAGTGTGAATCCTCTGGTGCTGCTTGAGTTGGTCGGATGTAATAAAAGCCTTCCCGCACTCATAGCACACATGATCCTTCACACCACTATGGACCTCCTGATGCCTTTTGAAACAGTCCACTCGTGCAAAACTCTTTCCACACAGAGAACACAGGTAAGGCTTCTCACCCGAATGAACTTTCAAGTGTCTCTTCAATGCAGACGGAGTAATAAAATCCTTACCGCACTGATCACAGCTAAAAGACCTCACTTCGGCGTGAGAGAGCTGGTGATCTTTGAGACCGTTGACATGTCGGAAACTCTTCCCGCATTGTTCACAACTGTAAGGCCTCTCTCCAGTGTGGATGGTCATGTGAAACCGGAGTTTTTCTTTGCGTATGAAGCTCTTCCCACACTCTTGGCATGTGTGCGGCCTTTCTCCAGTGTGGAGTTTGACATGCCGCTGTAGGTTTGTGTTCGTCGTGAAGCTCTTTCCACAATGCAAGCATGCGTAAGGCTTGCTTCCAGTGTGGGTTATCACGTGCCTCTTGAGTCTTGTTTTACACGCCAAACGCTTTCCGCACCATTCACACGTGAAAGGCTTTTCTCCTGTGTGGATTTTTATGTGTCTGTCAAGTCTTTCTTTACACGCGAAACTCTTCGCGCACACGAGACATGTAAACGGTTTCTCTCCGGTGTGAATTCTAATGTGGCGCTCGAGTCGTGATTTACCTGCAAACGTCTTTCCGCACTGAGGGCAGATGTAAGATTTCTTGATTTTGGTTGTCTTTTGTGAGAAAGTTAAAGGTATTTCCCCAGTGATGGAGTGATGATGTTGCTCCTCCTCCACCTCATTCACGTTTTTATGTTCCTCTTTCACCTCCATCAGAACTAAATGAACATCATAAAAAAAAATATGTTAATTTTTGAAGGAAAAAATACGTAACAACCAAAAAGCTACACACTCAAGTATCAATTTTTACATCACCTCTATTGTTCCAAATGTTAAATCTCTATGGGGCTAATTTATTAGGGTCTAATGGTGTTTGAACTACTGTGATGTTTAATGTGTTTTCTGGATTATAGGCATATTATATAAATGTGCCTATAATTAACAAATGTTCAGAAGTAGGTGTACTAATACACAGCACAAGCATTTTTAATGAGATACAAACCAACAAGGGGGCTATATGTGGTCTGAAATAAATGTGCATCTTGGGCTAAATTTGGACAAATTCAAACAGAATAAACAAAGCTAAATCTTTTAACGTCTGTTTTTGGGCTAAATTTGGACATCATTAGATGGAACAAACAAAGCCAAATTTTCAATGTCAATTTTTTAGGCTAAATTTAGACCAAATCAGATGAACCAAACAAAGACTAGTTTTCAACATCTTTTTTTTGGGCTAAATGAAGGCTGTGACGGGTCAAATTGGTTTAGCCCAGAAAAACGATGTCCAAATGACATGATGCTGGGTGGAATGTAGCATAACTTTTTTACAAGGTCATTTTGTCATATCTGTTTATACCCACATACGTTTGCAAGATTTCTGTTAAAGATCACTTGATCTGTGTACAAACATCTGACAGACATCTTTAAGATGTCAGTTTTACATACATTCTAAATCATTAACATCTTAAAGACATCTAATAGTCTATTTTACATTTGGTAGGAAACATCCTATAGACGTATTGCAGATGAGCAAACTTTCTAAAAAAAATTGCAGATGTAAATGCAGACGTCAAATAAATGCTTAGTCTTTAAGATGTTTATGATTTAGAATGTATGTAAAACTGACATCTTATAGACGTCTGTCAGATGTTTGTACACAGCAGATGCTTTCCAGATCAAGAGATCTTTAACAGACATCTTGCAGATGTACGTGTACTTATCTGGGAAGTATCCATTTTTATGTCGCCTCTATTTTTCCAAGCATTGATTCATGTAGCATGTCAATATCTTCAAACCCAGATAGCACACGTACATCTGCAAGATATCTGTAAGATGTCAGTTTTACATACATTATAAATCACAAATATCTTAAAGACATAGACGTCTATTTGACATCTGATACATTCTATAGACATACTGCAGCTGAGAAAACATTCTAAAAAAGATGTAAATGCAGACATCAAATACACATCTCCGTGACGTATTTGTGCTATCAGGGAACCTTCTAAATAACTGCTACATAAAATAATTTTGTTATATCTGTTCATATATTATAACTATGTTGTGAGGTTAGTTTCTTTTCAATGAAGAATCCAGAATAAACACCAACCTCTTTCTCCTTCAGTATCTTCATTAGGTTTCATACTTCAGGACTCTGGATCATCTTCTCACTGTTCTTTTCAAGAAACTCCTATTTTTGCACATTACAGTCGCTAACCCATGGATATCCATGACAGGCCATATAGATCGCTGCTGCTTTTTGTTCTTAAAGCACCGTTAACAACATCGCTATAAATTGTCGCGAACATTTTAAAAATCAAATGAATGACCGCTAATGTAGTTAATAATGTTGTTCTCGCGGTAATTTTCTAACGGAGTGATTTACGCACAGCTCGTTGGCAAATCGGGCGTCCGCGCACGATATATCGAGCTGTTTACGTTTTACGAACTGTCAGTTTCAGCTATATATCCGTTACAGTTCACGCGGCCACAATAGACAGTAAAACATTATGCGTTCTGAATGCGTACCATGATTATAACAAATACTACCACCAAACAAACATAGCGAGCTAATTCTGTACGACTAACAGCGAGCAACTGACCGGTCCGGAAGAACAAGCGTTTCAAATGGCCACGCCCATTCTCTTACGTAAAAGGGCTGCGTTCTATTCGCTCTGGTCTCTCCTGTATCTGTATTCAGCTCACTTGTCGTTCATTTATCATACGTCTAAACTGTTTCACGTTTCAGAATGTTTTCAGAGTTTTTCTAATGTCTTTATGTTGCCGGAACAAATTACAATCAAGATGTTCTCTCATGTTAATATGATTAATATTCATATAAACACAACCAGTGAATAAAAACATATTTATCGATATTAAATATCTGTGCCAGGAACAGGAAACACTGCTGTAATATCAAATGTTTATTATAAAATAGAATAAAATGGAACATATCATCTAGGGTGGGTATGAAGATCAAACACAGTGACGTTGAGATTCAAACTACCAAACTAAGATTCAAATTAAGATTCAAGCTAACAAACAAAGTTCAGATATCATTATGTTTGGAAGAGGAATATAGAAAGGCATTCAAATCAGCAGTCAAACATTATGTTCAGCTCTTCTGGATCTGATGTCATAAACCAGAACAACAACAGCAGCCACGCCCACCAGAGCAGAGAGGACCAATCGGATCACAGCTTCAGTAGAACCACAACCGCGGAGTGAGTCTGAGAAATAAAAACGTCAAACATGATACTTTTAAAAAACTGTATTTCAGAAGAAATCAGCATGGTTAATCCTTGCGGAATCATTTTCATTGAAAATGTTAATGTTTTAAAACAACAGTGTTGTAAAATGATTATAAGGAATGTTCTTTGTTCTGTGTCTTGACCTGCAGCAAGATTTTTTTTTTGTTCTTCTTTATTTGGTAATATCTCTTGGGCTAAAGCATGGAAGTTGCCAAATAAGTTTTGCATCAATAACAAAATTAAGGAAGTGTCTTACAAAATACTTCAAAGAATTTATCCTGCTAAGCATGTTTTGGAAAGATTTAAGCTTAATATTTCATGGTTTTTGTGGTCAAGAAAAAGAAACTATTTTGCATCTTTTATTTTTTTTCATTGTATTTACTCAAGATTGTTTTGGAAGGATGTGGAATTCTATATTAGCAGAAAGATGGAATGTATGATAGAAGTTTGTATATTTGATGTGCTGTTTTATACAGAAAACTAAAATTTGAATAGTAAAGAACAACATATTATACAATTGCTTATTTTGTTAGGAAAATACCATATACATAAGAAAAAGTGGGCTCAATGTGGACCCATGGGCTCAATTTTTAAATCTTATTTTTAAACGATTAAATCATGATTACACTCCATATTTTTAACTTTTTCTGTCAGGCTGTTTGTAAAATGCTGTAAATTTGATAAGTTCTTGATTACTGTTGAGATTTCTTTACATTTCAACAGTTTTGAAAACGAAGACTTTTATAAAGCCCTTTAGCCGATCGCAACTTGAATGCGGAGCGCGATTGCTTTTGCGATGCTAAGCGGCTAATTATTTAGTTTTTTGCAGGACTATTGACCAAATAAATAAATACGTGGATAGGAAATATTGATTTGACTTTACATTTTTTTATATCTGTATATTCCGCAAACATTGCAATGTCAAAACAATAAGCAATAAGAGGCAACAAGCAACAATGCTGAATATTAATATTGTAGTCTTAACTGAAACACAAGATGGCGCCAGATGCGTTTGTATGGTCAGAAAGTCTGTGCCTAAACCAAATATGCGGTCTCAAATACAGCATTGCTATGGACGACAGCAAATATTAATAAATATCTGAATGACACGATTGACCAAACTTATCATGGCTGCCTTATTTATTCAGATCACAAAAGAAGACACTGTTAAAAAAAATCTTCTTCAATCTTTGTACAAAAAGGATTCAAAATTTAAAATTATCCCATGAAACTTGTTCCATATTACAAGTAATCTGGATATGGTAGGGTTCGCCAAGAAACAAACCGAAAATGTAATCTATTATTAAGTGAAAATCTCCAGTCATCACATTCAGGCGTTTATGAAGCATCAAGACAAACAAAATCATGACATGAAACACAATACTTACATTTTTGAGTTAAGTATAGCGACTGACCAATAGGAAGATATAAAGTAATTGCTGGTGTGATTGTATCCCAAGTATGTATAACTGCAGACTGGAGATCTCCAAATGGTTGCGGGAACTCTAAAAGTGGGGAGAACCTTCAAAATGCGGGGTGTCGTCGCACAAAGACTTTCACCATTGGCTTTGGCTTCAGCCAATTGTTATTGACTTATGTATCAAAATAAAACTTTATAAATTAAACATTGTTTCTATTTGTTTTAAATTAAAGCTAAATATGCTACATAAATAAACATACTTAGTGAGCGCAGAGCCCAAAGCTCGTGGATAGTGGTGTTCCCACCCTGCAGCCAATTTTACTGGTTAAGGTTAGGGTCAGGTGTGGGGGTTAGCATTGTTTGTAGCATAATGTAGGAAATCAACACTGTGACACAACCAATAAAACCTTTAGAATCAGTTGTGGGTCGGAATTTGAGCTGAAGTGGGTTAGGGGGAAAATTTGCGCATGCGCGTCATGTGCCTGTCTGTCAATGGCAGGAAGCCACGCTATATTTTGGAGCTTCCACCCTGTTTTGGAGTTCCTGCCCTGATTTGGAGATCTCCAGGATGCATTTATACCCTCTCATTGGATTGACTAAGCAGCAGTTTACCTTGCTTAATGGTTAAGTGTGCCTCTGGACAGAGTGTGCTGATGTCCAAATGTTGAGTCTGGTTGCTGATGGGACTGTTGAGCACACAGCTGTAGATGTTTTTATTCTGATATTCCACCTCCAGAGGTAGAGAGAGACTGATTCTGAGATCAGACACATTGATGCTGAACAATAAACTGTTTCCTTTGTACCAGGAGAGAGTCACATTACTCACATTATACACTGAACACAACAATGAACAGTCTGATGATGATGATGATGATGATGATGATGACGAAGAGTCTCTGCTGATGACAGGTACAGGCAGATGAGCTGGAAAACATGAGTGAATAAGTTATTTAGTTAGTTAGTTAGATGATACAATCAGCCAAATGATAAAGTTTGAAATTTGAAACTTGATGCAACCATGAGCCAGAAATAGATAACAAACATTAAAGGTTTTTACTATTCAGGGAAGTAAAATTAGATTAGCATTAGTTGGGATATACAGGCCATGATATTCCAGGGTAGTCCATCCATGTAAGCGTTGTATTATTGCTGTTTTTTTCATATATTGGTAATACTGCAATAATGACTCCCTGAATGTTGCAGTTCACACCCTGCTTTATTTGACAGAACAGAGCACAGTAAGGAGAGAAAATGTAAATGTTGACGCAGTTGGGGAAATTTGACCTTAAAGTTAATTATGGAGGAACTGGGTTCACTGAAAAAAAAAAAAAATGCCATACAATAATGAGCAAATGAAATACTATTTAAAAAAATAAAAAATAAAAATAAAGTGCATCAATAAAAATGTAAAAGACTAGATGCAGATTAAGACTGCAATTTGTGGTGATTTCTCTAGATGAACTCTAAAAAAAATAAAGTACCGATGCAGGAAGTTTGAGCTCCACAACATCATATACAAAAAGTAGGGCTGTGAATATTTGGGTAAACAGTGAATTGATTTGATTCACGATTCATAGGGTTTCAATTCGATTCAAGAACCATTCGATTCGAGACGATTCACAGTGAAATTCGATGCGATTCGATTAAACATTCTTTAAGTGTATTTGCAGGATTATTTAAATGCCTCCCCCAAATTCTTTATATGCTTAGTCAGGGGGCAAATTACACTGCATCCTTTATGAAGTCAGAGAATGAGGGCAAAAAAAAAATAAAATAAAATAAAAATAAAGGAAATAAAAAATAAATAAATAAATAAAACACTTTTGTCTTTAGTTAGTCTTTAGTTGTTATTTGTTAGATGTTAATTTAATGGTGCCATGGCATGACATAGCATATGTAGAAATGTACCCTACTGAAAAGTAATATATTTAAAATACATTTATTTCAAACTAAGTATAGTTAAAATCTATTAACATATTTACTGATATATCCTCAAGACTTATTGATATAATAATTATAATTATACTTTATTTGAAGCACTACATGTGCACAATGCACATTTCTTAATAGCCTAAAATGTGTTTTAATGTCACTATTGCTGACGATCGTATGATCTTTGAATAATAAAGTCTTGAAATGAAAAATACTCAAAATGTACCTAAAATATACTTGCAACATTCCACTTAAGCACAATATACTTTCTATACTATACTTCCAATTTAGCACACTTTATACCAGTTTAGTATAGGCTACTAAAAGTACAATTTCTAGGTACTGTATTGTAGTATACTTAGCATGAAATAAATTTATTTCAAATACATTTTAGCATATTTATTTCTCACTAGAGTAGCCTATGTAAGCCACGATTTAAAAAAAAAGGCTTTAAAAGTAGGCTATTGTGTTAACTATTGTGTAGCATATTGTGAATGTATAGGGTAACATTTTATGTCACACCTTTGCATGATGTGAGCTTCTTTATCTTATTTTCATAAAATAAAATGCTACAGCATTTAAACTTCTACTTTCTATTAGCGAATGATGATTCTGATGATATAGTAACGAACGCAACTTTCATGCATCTGATTAACAGATAAACCTCGTGCTCTTATTGCTGTGGTGATATTAACAGTTTCCTTTATTCCTTTAATGACATTCAATTAAACGTCATTTATCATCATTCACTTAAATGAAGTTTAAATGCTGTAGCATTGTATTTTATGAAAGTAGAAATTTAAATGCTGTAGCATTTTATTTTATGAAAATAAGATAAACAAGCTCACATCATGCAAAGGTGTGACATAAAATGTTACCATTCTCATCCTATATGTTTATTGTCTGTATGTTGTTGCTGTGTCTGTGTACTGGAAGCTAATGACACTAAAACAAATTCCTAGTATGCGCAAGCATACTTAGCAATAAAAAAAGATTCTGGTTCTGATTCTTTTAGAACCTAATAGGATGTTGCGCATGCGCGACTAAACAAATAACTCCCCAAGATGACTCGTTCTTTCCGAGTCACATTAAAGATTCATTCAAAATGAACGAATCATTCAAGAATGACCCATCACTAGCGGTAAATAAAGCGAGTTAAGAAGAGATATGAGGGAACGAACAACACTGTTCAATGTCTCCATTAATTCGTGCTTGTAGTAATTTAATGTGTATATATTTTAAACCACTGAATTGCTATATAAATCTAGATTCATTCGATTCTTAGTGTTTTAAACACTAAGAAAAAGACTCTTAGTGTTTTTAAGGTGAGAATCATGTCACAAACTGAAGCTAAAGCTGGTGCTGTTTGAGCTTCAGTATTTTTACATGAGGGACATTTAGAAAAAACAAACGTGAAAACATTTTAAACTCACCAAATTGTGAAATGTGAAACATTTTCAATGGTTTCAGAGCACAAATGTGAAAAGACAAACTCTTCTAAACTGGTTCAGTAATTAAATCATAGATGAGCTCATCTAAGTCTGGTCTGTAGTAAAGTAATGTGAAACTTTGCCTACTCTCAGTCTGTTTATTCTGTGTTATTGCGCATGACCATCTCCTCTTGCTTATTAATTCACACTCTGAAAATAGACACTTTCAAGCCACAGCTTCCTGTTCTGTTCAGTTGTGTCATTTTCAACAGAAATAATCTGACCCATAACTTGACCAGAGAATAGAGAAGTTAAAAGTGTCTCAAAGTTTGATCCTTAGATCCTGAAAGTGTTTGTCTCTGGTCTTTCCTGTAACTGTCTTCAGCTCATTTGTTGTTCAATTGTTTCTCCTCTCAGACTTTTTTTTAGAGTTTCTCTAATGGATTTATGGATCATGAGTTCAGCTTAGTCAATAACATTAAATATCAGTTACAGCTGTTTTATTCGTCATCGGTTTAAAGTAGATTGAATGAAGTATGCTGTAGTAACATTCAGTTACTTTCAATCATGGCAATTTATTTTTAAAAGCGATTAAATCATTATTACATCCAAGATTTATTTTTAACTTATGTCAGATTTTATAACTTATTTTGTACCTGTATATATATTCGCAAACATTGCAATGTCAAAACAAATCGGCTTAGCAATAAGAACATCACGCTACGGTCATATAAACAAACAATACTCAATATCAATACTGAATAAATGAAACAAAATGGCGCCAGATGCGTTTGTACGAATCAAGAGATTCTTGAACGTGTGGGGAAACTAGCTTTATTATGGTGACCAATCAAATTGTAACCGATCAGTGGGGGCTCCACCCATTTGAGATTGGGAACCCGGTAGTAGATTTATGCAGTTCACACAAGTGTGCAGTTCATGCAATCTGTTAAATAAATGCAACCTGTTGAACGATGATCTAGTTTCCTCTCATGACATGGTGTCAGAAGCAAACGTTATACCCACAAACAAGTTCACCCAGTTTTGAAAGAGATAATGTCCAAGTTCAACCCACCAGAGGCCTTTGATTTCGCACAGCCTGCTACCTGGCCTGCTTGGATCCAGCGGTTCTCCTGATTCCGCATCGCGACAAAGCTGAACAAGGAAAGCGGGGAAGTACAAGTTCTTTGCTGTATGCAATGGACAGGGATGCCGATGCGATATTCGGATCGTTCACATTTGCTAAAGCTTCACAGGTGAATAACTACAAGACTGTTGTCAACAAATTTAATGAACATTTCTTGCCCAGGAGGAATGTTATTCACGAGAGAGCCTGTTTTCACCAGTGTACACAGAGATCGGGAGAGACTGTTGAAGCTTTTGTGAGATGCCTCTATGAACTGGCTGAATACTGCGAGTTTGGTGCGAGCAAAGAGGAACAAATACTGGACAGAGTTGTCATTGGGATTGCAGATCGTGACGTTTCCCAGAAGTTACAAATGGAACCCGAACTGACATTGGACAAAACTCAAAGCGCTTTACGGGTCCGCCGAAAAAGGAAAAGGCTGGTGAGAGGAAACAAATTGTGGACTGCACACGCTGTAATCACACACGCAATGAGAATAATTGCCCTGCACAAAATAAGAGGTGTAGGAGATGCAATAAGATGGGACATTTTGCAATTGCATGTAAAACGAAAAATGTCAGTAATATCCTCCAATGTAAGATGCAGCAGATTTATGAGTTGAATGGTAGAACCTACTTAATAGTTGTAGACTATTACTCACGTGACATTGAAATAGCTCACCTGCAGACACCATCCAGCTTCCATGTCATCAGCAGACTGAAGGGAATGTTTGTAAGATGGGGTATTCACAGGGAGCTTGTATCTGACAATGGCCCACAGTTTGCCTCAGCTGAATTTAGGCAGTTCTGTACAGACTATGATTTCCATCACACAACCTCAAATCCTCATTTCCCCCAAGCCAATGGAGCTGCGGAGCAGTTCAAACTGCAAAACAGATTCTCTGCCAACCCGATCCTCATCTGGCATTGATGTGCTATCGTGCAACACCTGTTGCTGCATCTGGACTGAGCCCTGCACAACTAATGACTGGTCGGCAGATTAGAACCAACCTGCCTATGCTTGAGGGAAAATACCAACCTCGACCCAATGATCGCAAAGCGGTGGAGAAGAAGGATAAAGCTGCAAAGGAGTCTTACAAATTCTTCTATGACTGGAGACACACTGCTTGTGCATTGCCTGAGTTACATCCTGGTGAGAAGGTCCTTCTCAAGCTGGACAGTGAGAGACACTGGAAAACACCAGCAGTTGTGCTGAACAAAACATCAGAACCAAGATCGTACCTGGTGCAAACTGAAAATGGATCAGTTTTGCGCAGGAACAGGAAACATTTGCAAGCAATGCCACTGCAACCAGATGTTACAATCGGTGCTGAACCTCAGGGAGAAAAGGAACCAGCTCCATCTGCGACTGAACATTCAAATACTCATGCAGTTGCCCCAGCTGCACCTTTACTGGACACTAAACCACCAGTTGTGACTTCCAGTGGAAGAGTTGTGAAAATGCCAAAACATTACCTGGACTGAGATGGACTGTTTCAGTTTACAGAGGGATATTTGAGTTTGAGTTAGGTGTTATTGTAGAAAAGAAAAAAAAAAATGTGTAATTGAAAGGAAGTGATTTAGAAAAGGAAAAAAATGAACATGACATTACATTATGTTGCACTTTAATTTGCTTATTCTGTTTTGAAGGAAACAAAAGGAATGTTGTGTTATAGCATTGTTAATTTGTTTTGTGTTAAAAGAGGAAACAAAATGTTCTTTACCATTTGGTGTTCTTCAAAAGAGGGGAGATGTGGGGAAACTAGCTTTATTATGGTGACCAATCAAATTGTACCCGAGTGGTGGGGGCTCCACCCATTTTAAAATTGGGAACCCGGTAGTAGATTTATGCAGTTCACGCAAGTGTGCAGTTCATGCAATCTGTTAAATAAATGCAACCTGTTGAACGATGATATAGTTCCCTCTCATGACAGAACGTACCTGAACATGTGCGACAGAGTTTGCTGATGTCCAGATGTTGAGTCTGCTTGTTGATGGGATTGTTGACCACACAGCTGTAAGTGTTTTTATCTTCATACTCCACCTCCAGAGGTAGAGAGAGACTGATGCTGAGATCAGACGTGCTGATGCTGGACAATAAACTGTTTCCTTTGAACCAGGAGAGAGTCACATGACTCATGTTCACCACTGAACACAACAATGAACAGTTTTTTGATGAAGAACATTGTAAAGAGTTACTGCTGATGACAGGAACCGGCAGACGAGCTGGAAAACATGAGCAAATAAGTCAGTGAGCGTTTAATGTAGATTTTGTTAGTCTTCATTTTATTTATTTTCCCAAAATTTATAATAGATTCAAATTTACCAGGATTACACTCCCCTCCAACCCCCCACAAAAAAAGTTACTGTCAAGCCCTGGTGCTCAATTATAATTTTAAATTACAATTTTGACAGTCACTGAAATGGGCCACACCAATGACATTACCTGAACAAATACGTTCATTCATTCAGGACAATCATTTATTGCATAGATAGAGCAAGAAAGAATTAATTCTGATTTTGAAAATACATGTGCGCAGCTCAATTGAATGATGAAGTGTCCTTTTTAACTTGATGCAACCTTTTTAACTGAATGTATTAAGCCAGATCTTTGCTGAATTAACTAATGGCAAAATCTCTGAAATAAGAGTGCAGTTTATCTGTCAAGATGCACGTGAGATGAAAAGGGTCGACTAAAGACCTGTCATCATGCAGGGGTGTGCTTTAAAATGTTCAGTATAAATAAATACAGTTAGAATTTTAATCATCATTGCAGTGAACGCACCATGAGCCAGAAATGTATTGGTAACACTGCAATAATGACCCACTGAATACCGTAACTCACATCCTGCTTTAATTGACAGAACAGAGCACAGTAGGGAGAGAAAATTTAAAAGTTGAAGCAATGGGGAAATTTCATGTCAATGTCAATTAATTAGGAACTGGCTTCACTGAAAAGAGGAAAATATCATACACTAATCAGCAAATAAAAGACTATTTTAAAAAGGGAAAATATAAGGTGCATCAATAAACATGTAAAAGACTAGGTTTGCTTAAAGGGGTCATCGGATGCCCATTTTCTACAAGTTGATATGATTCTTTAGGGTCTTAATGAAAAGTCTCTAATAAAATTGATTAAAAATTCTCAATGGTTTTGTAAAACAACACCCTTTTTACCTTGTCAAAATGAGCTCAGCAAAAATCATCTCATTCTAAGGGGTTGTTCTTTTAAATGCAAATGAGCTCTGCTCACCCCGCCCCTCTCTTCTCTCCATGGCATGATGGTCTTGTTTACTTTAGCCGCATTTAGCCGCTAAACTTCCTAACTACCACGTCATAAGGAAAGGCGATCGCAAAGATTAATAATAAAAAAAAAAAACGCTTATACACACTTGTGCTGTAAGTGAAACTGGATCACAAATGATTCGCGCGAACACAGACAGATATATGTAGATCGGGAGGCGCATGCCATTCACAAACAAATGTAATCTACTGCATCTTCAGCGGCTCAGATGTTGGGCGTAAATGATGACCACTACGTTCATTATTACATCCAGCAACACAACGGCTCAATCGCTCAATTAGAGATATTCTTGTCTAACTTACATCCCTGCTCCGGCATCCAAACAAGGAAAGTTACTGGACTGTTACAGCTGGTCTGAGGTAAGAGCTCATGTCAATTCAACTATTGTGGGAGCGGCATCTGAGAACGGCTCGATTTGAAAAAGGGGATATTATTTTTACAGATTAATTAAAAAACACTGCATGGATTTTTATCATTATAGGGTAGATGTGTACATACACTGCCAACACACATTAATGTTCAAACAACATGAAAAAGTGAAGTTTGCATCCGATGACCCCTTTAATTATTTGCATTAAATTGTTATGAAGAATGGCAGCAGAAATGACACTGTTATTGTGACTCACCATAGACAGTAAGATTGAATCTGTTTGTGGTTAGTTTTGTGCTTTTAATGTCTAGTGTATAAAGTCCAGAGTCTGTGGTTCTGGTGTTTGTGATGGTCAGAGATCCAGTCTGATGATCCAGCTTCAGCCTGTCTCCGAATCTCTCATCAAGAACATCATATGTGGAGAAGATTCCAGCCTCTATATAGATTGCAGCTATACACTGTGAATTATCAAATGTCCATCTTATCACGTCACGTCTCTGTATTTCAGTAACACCAGATTCTAGAGTGACTGAATCTCCCTCCATCACCATCTTCACTGCATCTGAATCAGCAAACACACCTGAAGAACAAACAAGAACAGGTTTTGGCACAGATTAAGACTTTAAATAATTTTATCATGGTTTACTAAAGTGAACAGTTTGAAATTCATTTCAAATTAAAAATATCCAAATAACAAAACTGATTTATTACTGAGCTTTTGTGGTGATTTTAAATAAAACTAATATACTGGTGCAGGAACTTTAAGCTCCACAACATCATTCACAGAAAACACTGCAGATGAGAATCACGACTGAAACTAAAGCTGCTGCTGTTTGAGATGCAGTGTTTTTATGTAAAGGACATTTATAAAAAAAAACACATTTCAAACTCACCAGACACCACAAACACAAACAGAAGCAAAATCTGTGAAACATCTTCAAAAGCTTCAGTCCACAAATATAACTCCTGCCGAAAAACAACAACAACAACAACAGCAACAAAAAAAAAAAAAAAACAGCTAAAACCAGCCTAGGCTGGGGTGCGTTTCCGTACAACGATGTAACTCGCTCATTAACCTCCATAGTATGATGCATTGTTGTGGAAACTAACTAGCTAGTCACGACTGTTTCCCGAACACGATCGCATCTCCGTTTCGGAAAAAAAGAGGAATTTATAAAGCCGTTCACTTAAAATTATTTTATAAGAACACGACTACAACAATATACACAAACAGTACTCAATGTAGTATTGAAGTAACTGAGACACAAGGTGGCAGCAGATGCTTTTGTATAAATCAAGAGATTCCTGAACGTTCTATTCAGAGAAGAACAGTTAGATTAGCATTAGTTGGGATGTACAGGCCATGACATTCTAAGGTAGTCCACTCAATATAACAGCAAAACTAATTAATTTTGAATGAAACTTATTTGCAAATGCAGGAACTGTTGATTTGAGCTCCACACAACATCATCCACAGAAAACACTTCAGATGAGAATCACGTCATAACTGAAACTAACGCTGCTGTTGAGCTTCATTGGTTTTACAGAAAAGACATTTAGAAAAACAAACAAATTTGAAAACAACAACAACACACATTTCAAACTCACCAACCAGATGCCACGAACACAAACAGAACCAAAATCTGTGAAACATCTTCAACGGTTTCAGTGTTTCAGACAAACTCCTCAACATGAAATGACAGATGGTGTGCTGAGAAGCTTGACTGTGATGTGAAACTCACGTCGGGTGAAATAAGTGTTAATGTGTGTGAACATCCAGCTCTTTTGAGTTAGAGTAGGCCACACCTTCCTGTAGGATGGTGTCATTTTCAAGAGAAATAAACTGACCATAACATGATCAGTGACTAGAGAAGTTAAAAATGTCTTAAAGGAACACTCCACTTTCTTTTAAAATAGGCCCACTTTCCAACTTCACTATAGTTAAACAGTTGAGTTTACCGTTTTCGAATCCATTCAGCTGATCTCCGGGTCTGGCTGTAGCACTTTTAGCATAGCTTAGCATAGATCATTGAATCTGATTAGACCGTTAGCATCTCGCTCAAAAATGACCAAAGAGTTTAGATATTTTTCCTATTTAAAACTTGACTCTTCATCGTGTACAAAGACGGACGAAAAATTAAAAGTTGTGATTTTGTAGGTCGATATGGCTAGGAACATTACTCTCATTTCGGCGTAATAATCAAGGAACTTTGCTGCCATACCATGGGTACCATTCCGTCAGTCTTACTACACGATGTAACTACAGAGTTTTAAATAGGAAAAATATCATCATTATATATGGTCATTTTTGAGCGAGATGCTATCGGTTTTTGAACATTTGTTTCTTATTTATTTGGTTCTACAGTGTTTGCTGATTTTTACTTTATTTAAACTTTGTGTAATTTCATTCTTATTCGTTTTGCTAATATTAACTTGTTGCTTGAATTGCATTTAACTGACGCCGAATTGCCGCTAATTTAAAAGTGAAAGTAAAATGCGCATGGTGCATTTATGAGCTCGGCCTATTTAAAAGCTTAGGACAGTGAGGAAAATAAGGGAAACTTAAACAAGCTAAAAACGAACAATTGCTTGACGCCAAATCGGCGCTAAAATCCAAAATAACATGCAACTGTCACCGTCACATCCCTAGCAGAAAAGCCGCCTTTTTTTAAACGAATTCTTTAAATTAACCATGGTTTCGCAACACTAACCACAGACTAATCATGAAATTTGTAGTAAATTTATGGTTGTAAATTAGTACGCCAAAAAAAAAAAAAAAACATGGTTAATTTTGGTAAGAGAAAAATATGACTCAGGATAACGCAATAACATGTTCAGTATTAGATTTTTTTTCTGTAAAGATATCGTCATGTAATTATAATTGTACCAATTTTGACATTTAGGCAATTTAGAAAATATAGTTTTATTAAAACTATAGTATTTAAGTCACTTTAAGATAAAATAACACATGGTCATAATGTAGAAATGGAAATGAAGGTGCAGTTCAAAAGAGAACCTTTAATTATTTTGCACAGCCCCAGCCTAAGGTTTTAAACTTTTTTTTTTTGTAAATGTGATGGCCATACAAAAAATAGGGTTTTCCGTGGTTTCAGAATTTGTTGACATAAATGGGATGACCTGGATGAGTGTGAGATTTCCCGGCCTGAAATTTTGTCCCAGTCCTGCCCTGTTCTACATAGTGGTTGTTCAGCCTTGATACATTTATTAGCTAATGAAATTTTAAATATTAAAAAAGGTATTTTGTATTAATGTGTCAATATAACGTGGTCCAGTTACCAGTGTGACACTAAAAAAAGCAGGAGTAATGGGTACTTTTTACTTAAGTACGTCAGAGCTTATACTTCTTTAATTTAACTTGAGTAAAAAAGTGTAGTCAGTACTTCTCTTTTTACCAGAGTATTAATAAACAAGAGTATCTGTACTTCTGCTTAAGTGAAGGATGTGTGTATTTTTGCCATCTCTGAATATGTGCTCAATCCTGTTCAGCTCTTCTGGATCAGATGTCATAAACCAGAATAATGACAGTAGCCACGCCCACCAGAGCAGAGAGGACCAAACAGATCACAGCTTCAGTAGAACCACAAGAGTCTGAGGTATAAACACATCAAACTGAGATCAGCTCAGTCAATAAATGTTAATTTCAACACTAATATCAGCGCTGGTGTACCTGAACTTGTGTGACAGAGTTTGCTGATTTCTGATGGATTGTTGAGCACACAGCTGTAGGTGTTTTTATCCTCATATTCCACCTCCAGAGGTAGAGAGAGACTGATGCTGAGATCAGACACACTGATGCTAGACAATAAAGTGTTTCCTTTGTACCAGGAGAGAGTCACATTACTCACATTAAACAAAGAACACAGCAATGAACAGTTTGATGGTGATGATGAAGAACAGTCTCTGCTGATGACAGGAACTGGCAGACGTGCTGGAAAACATGAGTGAATAAATCACTCCCAACTAAAGCGCTGGAGGTTACCTCTTACTAGTGAGCTCTTCCAGGTAATGGTTGCAGGTTGTTAGGCCTCCTCCGCCTCACTGCTATACTGGTCTCCTGTTGGTCGAGCCTGAGCATGCTCCCCTCACTCTTGAGGGTCACCTTTGAGCATGATTACTCCCAACTAAAGTGCTAGAGATCACGTCTTACTAGTGACCTCTTCTAGGTAACAGTTGCAGGTTGTAGGCCTCCTTTGGCCTCCCTGCTATACTGGTCTCCTGTTGACTGAGCCTAAGCTATGCTCCCCTCACTCTTGAGGGTCACCTTTGAGCAGGTCCGCTCCCAACTAAAGCGCAGGAGATCGCCTCTTACTAGTGACCTCTTCTAGGTAACAGTTGCAGGCTGTTAGGTCTCCTTCGGCAATGCTCCCCTCACTGGATGCTCATGTCAGGATATGGTAGTGCTCACCTCGCGGAGACAGGGTTTTTAAAGCACGCCTTCCTTAGAGAAGGTAGGTTCTCCTCCTCTCCTGGAGGGGGGGTTAGGTACCTGCCTTACAGCTGCTGATGCTCCATGACAACCTCATCGGATAAGTCAGCTGCTTGCTGCCGCCCGATGTGTTTCTCCTTCCATCACATTAAGTGTGTACGGAAGATGCACTACCCTATGTGGGTACTTGAGGCCTTGGCCTCCTGGAGCTTCATAGGATCAGCAGCGTAGGTCATTATACCTCTTCTCTGCCCTTGTGATGTCTCTCCTGACATCAGATGAGCAGGGCTGCACTCCCCTTGCTAATGCAGGGTCATTAAAGCAAGCCATTTTTGGGCATAAGCACCCTGTTCTTGGGCAGAATGAACAGGCCCTCCCCACTGTTGGCGAGGTATCTACCCTGTGGCTGCTAAGTGCTCGCCTTGGTTATTAGGACTGAGCTTTGGTTACAATCTCATCGGATAAATCAGATAAGATAGCAGCCTAGGTCTTTAGGCTTCTTTCTCTGCCCCTGTGATGTCTCTCCTGAGATTGCACGAGCTTGGCAATGCTCCCCTCACTGAGGGTCTTCTGTGAGCATGTCACTCCTAATTGGAGCTCATAGGTACCTCTCTATGTTGAGAGAAGGGCCTTCACTCCCTATGGCTCTGGCTATTCCAGGTGGTATCCCCTGGTGGGATGATGTTAAACCAGCCTTCTTTTGCTCCTCTCAAAGTATGAGAATCTCTTGTGAGCATGCTGTACCCTGTTGAGCAACTAAGATTCCTTTTGTCCTAAGAGAATTTTACTTCCTTTGCTCCGGGGCATCCCATTCAGGCCACTCAATGTTGAGCTTTGCAGTGCTCCCCTCTTACAGAATGGTCACTTTGAGCATGATTCTGCTCCCTGAGAGCTTAGAACCTCCCTAATTTGGGATTTGTGTTCTCTGCTTCCCAGAGCCTCTTTTTGTGAACAGTATTTCAGTATCCAGGTTAACTGGGCACATTCTAAAATCCACGCTGTGGTAAGAACGCACATTAGCTTCTTGTGTTCTTTCTAAAATCCTATATGGTGTGGACTACGCGTTATCTTCGTACCCCTTTCCTGAGATGCTTGGCCCCGATCCCCGGGCCACACTCGATTTAAGTCTTGAGCACGATTTTTCTCCTTGAAAGCATGGAACCTCCCTCTAGTCGGGATTTGTGTTCTCTTTATGAACGGTATTTCAGTATCCAGGTTAACTGGGCACATTCTAAAATCCACGTCGTGGTAAGAACGCACACTAGCTTGTGTTCTTACTAAAATCCTGTATGGTGGGGATCACGTGTTTGGCTTTGTACCCATTCTTGAGGTGTTCGGCCCCGGAACCTTGGGCCACACTCGACTTATGTATCTTTCCGATACCTCTGAACAGGGTGCCGATGACCTGCCCTACCAGCTCCTCGAGCTAGGTCACGCAGAGCAGTAGGTAAACCCCCTGTTGACAAGCCGAGGTCTAGGCTACTGTCCAAGACTATAAGCTATATCCCTTAAAGGAATCTCTATTCTGATTGCAAGCCTGAGCTCTGCCCTACGGTCAGGCATCTTTAGACCTGCCCTTACAGGTAAGTTCTTAGGTATGCAGCTCAGGCCTTTGGCCGAAGGGACTAAGTCATTGACAGCCGACTGGACGTCTCTGGGGCAGCTCCCTCTACTTGGGTGGAGCTGGCACTTAGTGCTCGTCTTTGGTGTCTGGCTTGCACTCCCCTCAGCATGGCAGCATGGGTATAACCGTTCCCCATAGCGACCTCTAGAGGATGCAGTTTGAGTTCCTCGAAAGGGAACGTCTCAGGTTACGTATGTAACCCTGGTTCCCTGAGAAGAGAATGAGACACTACGTCCTCTAGACTCGTGGCCATGCTTCGGACATAAGCTTCAGACGAAGAAGCGGATGTTGTGTTCGACCGGCTCCCTTTTATACTATGCGGTTGCACTGGTATGACGCGTCGCGCTGGCAGTGATGTCATAGGCTGTCGCCGGTCAGTACGGTTGTAGTTTTTGTATATAAGCTTCAGACACGGGTCATGGAGTCGACGTTCCCCATAGTGACCTCTAGAGGACGCAGTGTCTCGTTCCCTTCTCAGGGAATATGGGTAACATACGTAACCCAAGACGTTTTACGCGTGCGAGCGATTAGGGACTTTAAGCAACAGCTTCCAATGGAACGGCTACGATGACCAGAAATAGGCTGTAACCCCGCCGTAGCCGAGAATGTAAAAATCATTAAGCAACTAGATGCTGATGCCAACAGCAGACATATCTTTGTACAAATTAAAACATCGTTAAAATCGGCTTAAGTTTAAAACATATCAACACAGACTAAATGTAAGACTAATGGTAGACTCGTATACTGATGGAATTACAGTGGTATATACTATAAAATGTAACATTTATCTACTAATCTGTGACGTTGTAAAGACTACGGCAAACCAGCTGTTCTCCCGTAGTAGACGGCTACAGTAGAATGTCAAGAAGTGGCAGTTAAAGTCGTGAACGTACAATATGATGTCGGAATACCGCTGCCGTTCCATCCGTGGATGCTGCTTAAAGTCCCTATTCTCTTAAAGGGGAAGCAGCACCACGTTCCTACTGGCAGAAGTTAAAAGTGTCTTAAAGCAGCCATTTGGATCTGCTCAAGAGATACTGATAATTTTTGGCTCTGTTCTCATCAGTAACTGTCTTTAGCTTGTTTGTTTCTTATTGATTTCTCATCAAATGTTTCTCCTCTCAGATTGTTTTTAGTGTTTCTCCAATGGCTTTATGGATCATGAACAGATCACCAGCTATAACTGTGTTTAAAAGTGTTCTCTTATATTTCATATGACAGTTTATGGAGTGGAGGTCAGAATGTTTGGTTCATATAAACAGGAGAAAAAATGAAGCCTACAAAACTACTGACAGATACACTGACCGCATTCATCTAATAATAAACATGCTGTTGTCGAAGCTGTTTGTCAAGACAACAGATCAAACCACACTAGTTATAAATATATCACAACACAACATGTTTAACTTTGATCACACTACATTCAGTGGATGACATGTATTGCATTTATCAGTGTTGCTCCTACTAAAAGTTAAAAAGTGAATGTTCATGAGAAGAGTAGCCTGTAAATTTCATTTATTATTTATTTTGAATCTAAACAAGAATTAAGATTTGCATTGGTGTGTCTGTGGAATTTAGTCATGATGAGAAATGTTTGAATTAATTTTCAGATTTATGGCTTTGGATTGTAGACTTTGGTATTTTGGTAAATTTAAGCAAAATAACTCTTTGAAGCACATGTGAGTTCACCTTGGTCTTTTCTTTTGAAGAAATGAAGAAGCCTAGATCTATACAATAATAATAATAATTATAAACACTGTTTTAGAGGTATGAGAATAATAATGTAAACATCTACAAATAAGGTTTAAAGTAATGTAAAGCTTTATATGTGGCGCTCTGCTGAACTTCTTTGTATTCCTCCAGAGGGCGCTTGACATAAATGTAATAAAACACGGAGAGCCTTAACCTTAGAGAAATCTTTATTGATAACTGCAGGCAGATACATAAGGCATGTAGATAACAGTAATGGTGCAGTCAGATCTGTATATCCTATCTGAGGAAAATATAAACAATAAGACCTTTTAAACTGGATTTAAAAAAAATGAAAATGAAAGAATCTTTAAAATTCTGAATTCTGCTTTATACTTCAACTGTTTATGAAAAAGATGAAAATATATAAAGCCATTAATTAAAAAAAAAAAATCTCAATTATTTATATATGCAAAAACTGTCTGTGAGAAATTACATCAATTACATACCTGATGTGTGAATATGTGCTCAATCCTGTTCAGCTCTTCTGGATCTGATGTCATAAACCAGAATAATGACAGTAGCCACACCCATCAGAGCAGAGAGGACCAATCGGATCACAGCTTCAGTAGAACCACAACAGTGAACAGAGTCTGAGGAATAAAAACATCAAACTGAGATCAGCTCAGTCAATAAATGTTAATATTAACTCTAATATCAGCAATGGCGTACCTGAACATGTGTGACAGAGTTTGCTGATGTTCAGATGTTGAGTCTGGTTGCTGATGGGATTGTTGAGCACACAGCTGTAGGTGTTTTTATCCTCATATTCCACCTCCAGAGGTAGAGAGACACTGATGAAGAGATCAGACACACTGATGCTGGACAATAAACTGTTTCCTTTGTACCAGGAGAGAGTCACACGACTCACATAAAACACTGAACACAGCACTGAACAGTTTGATGATGATGATGATGATGATGATGATGAACGGTCTCTACTGATGACAGAAACTGGCAGACGTGCTGGAAAACATGAGAGAATAAGTCAGTGAGTGTTTAGTGTAGATTCTGTATAGCCTCCATCTTAATTATTTTCTCAAAATTTACAATGGATTCAAATTTACCAGGATTACACCTTTATTGTGACAGGACAGATCAGTATGGACAGGAAGTGAAGTGGGAGAAAGATAGGGGCGGGATGGGGATAGGTCCTCGAGTCGGGATTCGAACACGGGACGACCGTAGCGCAACGGCGCTGTATGTCCTGCACTACCCACAAGATTATCGCGCCGACTCGTGAAAGGTTTTTTACTACTCAAGGAAGAAAAGTTAGATTTGGGATATACAGGATATACAGGATTATACAGCATTAGCATTATAGCATTATTTGGGATATACATGATATACAGGAATCGTTGTATTATTGATGTTTATATCATGTCTTGGTAACACTACAATAATGACCCCCTGAATGATGTAATTCACACCCTGTTTTGACAGAACAGAGCACAGTAGGGAGAGAAAACTTAAATGTCGAAGCAATGGGAAAATTTGACGTTAATGTTAATTAATGAGGAACTGGCTTCATTGAAAAGAAGAAAATGTCATACAGTAATGTGCAAATAAAAGATTATTTTTAAAAGGCAAAAAATAAAGTGCATCAACAAATATGCGAAAGACTAGATTTGCTTAATTATGTGCGTTTAATTATTATCAAGACTGGCAGCACAAATTACAATATAATTGTGACTCACCATAAATACTAACATTGAATATGTATATGGTTGGTTTCATGGTTTTAATAACCAGAGTCTGTGGTTCTGGTGTTTGTGATGGTCAGAGATCCAGTCTGATGATCCAGCTTCAGTCTGTCTCTGAATCTCCCATCAAGAACATCAAATGTGGAGAAGATTCCAGCCTCTTTAATGATTTGAGCTATAAGAGTGTCTAGATGTCTACCTATATTATATATATATATATATAGATATAGATATAGATATAGATATATAACACCGAGCGCCCCCTGCTGGAAGAACTGAGAGAGAAACATTTACAGACTGGGATGACGCGCTTCCACAGACATCATACATACTAGAGTCTCTCAAAAAAAAGTCTCTCAAGTATTTATATATGCAAAAATGATCTGTGAGAAATTACATAAATTACGTACCTGGTGTGTGAATATGTGCTCAATCCTGTTCAGCGCTTCTGGATCTGATGTCATAAATCAGAATAACGACAGTAGCCACGCCCACCAGAGCAGAGAGGACCAATCGGATCACAGCTTCAGTAGAACCACAACAGTGAACACAGTCTGAGAAATAAAAACATCAAACTGAGATCAGCTCAATAATAAATGCTAATATCAACTCTAATATCAGCGCTGGCGTACCTGAACATGTGTGACAGAGTTTGCTGATGTCCAGATGTTGAGTCTGGTTGCTGATGTGATTGTTGAGCACACAGCTGTAGGTGTTTTTATCCTCATATTCCACCTCCAGAGGTAGAAAGAGACTGATGCTGAGATCAGACACACTGATGCTGGACAACAAACTGTTTCCTTTGTACCAGGAGAGAGTCACACCACTCACATTCACCACTAAACACAGCAATGAACAGTTTGATGATGATGATGATGATGATGATGATGATGATAATGATGAAGAACAGTCTCTGATGATGACAGGAACCGGCAGACGAGCTAGAAAACATGAGAAAATAAGTCAGTGAGCGTTTAATGTAGATTCTCTCAAAAATTTTAAAGTGCCTCTATTATGCCATTTTAAAGGTTGCTAATATTGGTAATAGCGGTTTACATGTATGCAAGGTCAAAAAACATTTCAGTTTTCTCCAAAAATAGATTTAATTTTATCCCATTTCTAAATTACTCATAAACGACTTGGCGAGAGCCTTGGCAAGGCTCTGGCATGAAAGCCGTGGCATGCCAAGGCTTAGAGATGGCAGCCATGTCCTGAAGAGGTTCTGTGATGGCAACCATTACAGGACAAGACTCAAGTGTGACGGCCATCTTGGCCAGGGACTCAGGCGTGGCGGGCATCTTGCGATGAGGCTCATGTTTGATTGGCACGACGTGAGCAGACACTGGCTTGACAGATGTGACGTGAAAAGGTTTGCCATAGCAATTGTGACGTGTGCAGACTCTGGCTTGACAAGCATGGCGTGAGTGGGCTCTGGCTTGGCAGGCTTGGGTTGAGCGGGCCTTGGAGCAGCAGGCATGACGCGAGCAGACTCTAGCTCCTCCAGAGCCTTGTCATGCCATGATTGCCAGTAAGCAGGCCCTGAAGCAGCAGGCAAGATGTGAGCAGGCCCTGTATTATTCTGTAATAATTAATCCAACTGAAGGCAAGATGTGGATGAACCCAAGTGCAGCTTTATTAACAGTGAAGTAATCCAAAATGCAAACATAATCCAGAGACGAGACTTGACAGACCTGACTTAACAGACTTGACTGAGCATGGCATGAACAGACTTCGCATGGAAAAGACACACAACTCACCAACAGCAGGTTACAACACTTCAATACATGACAAGAATCAATGGCTACATAAGGGCTATTTATGTCAAACAATGAGGGTCACATGACACAAACAAACACAAACAAACACATGACACAAACAAACCAATGAGAAACAAGACACATGACTTGGACAACCAATCAGAACATGACACATTGAACAGAGGAACCAATAGCAGGAATACATGAGGGAAAAGGAAGCACTTGACTAGACATGGACCATGGCAAATCTTCAAAATAAAAGACATGAAAACATGAACAACAAACAAAACCCAAACCGCACGTTACACACTGTAATTGTGACTCACCAGAGACAGTAACATTGAATCTGTATATGGTGTGTGTCCTGCTGCTGCTGGTTGCTTGATAAAGTCCAGAGTGTGTGGTTCTGGTGTTTGTGATGGTCAGAGATCCAGTCTGATGATCCACCTTCAGTCTGTGTCTGAATCTCCCATCAAGAACATCATATGTGGAGAATCTTTCAGACATTTTACTGATTTGAGCTATTCGAGTCTTTGAAAGTCCAAATGTCCATGTTATCCATTCCTCTGTCTGTAGTTCAGTGTTAGTCTGTAGAGTGACTGAATCTCCCTCCATCACTGACACTGACTTCACTGCATCTGAATCAGCAAACACACCTGAATAACAAATAAAAACAGGGTTTGCCACAGATTAAGATTTTTTTTTCAACTGCATCTTTGTGGTAATTTTGAATAAAACCCATTTGCCAATGCAGGAACTGGAGTTGATCATACACAAAAAAACACTTCAGATGAGAATCACGTCAAAGAATGTCAATGTCAAACTAAAACTGCTGCTGTTGGAGCTTCAGTGTTTTTATGCAAAGGACATTTAGAAAGACATATAAACATTTTTGAAAAAAAAAAAAACAACACCACATTTCAAACTCACCAACCAGATGCCACAAAAACAAATAGAACCCAAATCGGTGAAACATCTTCAACACGGTTTCAATCCACAAATGTGCAAAGACAAGCTCTTCTAAATTGGTTCAGTAAAGAAGGAACAGATGACCTGATGTGAGGCTGATCTGTAGTAAAGTGATGTAAAACCCCACCATCAGCTAAATAACCGCCTATTTATTCAGTGTTGATGTGTGTGACCATACTGCTCTTTAGAGCTAGAGTAGGCCACAGCTTCCGGCAGACAAATGGCGTCATTTTCAACAGAAATAAACTTACTCATAACATGTTAAAAGTCTTAAAGCAGCCGTTTGATCCTGAGAGTGTTTGTCTCTGCTCTTTCTTGTAACTGTCTTCAGCTCGTTTATAGTTCATTTCTTATCAAATGTCTCAAATGTTTCTCCTCTCAGACTGATTTCAAAGTTTCTCTGATGGCTTTATGAATCACGAACAGATCACCAACTATAACTGTGTGTATAAAAGTGTTCTCTCATATTTTCATATGACGTTTTGTATGGAGTGGAAGTCAGAAAGTTTGCTTCATGTAATCAGGAGACAAATTTAAGCCTACAAACTACTGACAGATACATTGACCGCAGTCACCTAACAGTAAACATGCTTACGTCAGTGTTGCTTGTCAAGACAACAGATCAAACCACATGCAGATTAGAGTTTCACTTATCTAAAAATGTTCTGAGGGCAGAAAGGAAAATGATTGGTTCACAGATTCACCCAATGAAATTATGGCAGAGACGGGGTCTAGGCTTTTTGAAATGTGGAGGGAAAAGTTCGCAGACTTAGCACAGATACTTTGGAGACTTCGTGGGATTGATTGCTGTTGTAAGGTAGGTGAATTTAGGGTATATTATGTTACTCTTCAGAGATAAACTCCCCTAAAAACATTTACTAAGATTTTCCAATGCTGTCCCGCTGTCTGTGGAGTTGATATATACGTCAACAGAGCTCGTCGAAATCGTCACAACATTTAATCGATAAAAATTGTACATCTCCCGCCCTAGAGCTGATCTCAGAGCAGGATCACTGTATAGACTCTAATCGCTGTTTTAATTTTAGTGCTTTACACGCTACTCTCACAGCAGGAGTGCTCAGGTTCATGTTGCTGTGTTATTTTTAGTAAACTACATGCGCTCTCAGGCCAGGAGTACTCAACTTGATTTAGTTAACTGTTTTTTTAGTGAACTACACGCTGTTCTCAGAGCAGGTGTACTCGATGTAATTCATTTCATTGTTATTTTTAGTTAACTGCACGCTGCTTTCAGGGCAGGAGTACTCAACGTAATTCATTTCATTGTTATTTTAGTGAACTACGCCCTGCTCTCAGGGCAGGAGTACTCAAAGTAATTCATTTTGTTGTTATTTTAGTGAACTACGCCCTGCTCTCAGGGCAGGAGTACTCGGCGCAATTCATTTCATTGTTATTTTAGTGAACTACGTGCTGCTCTCAGGGCAGGAGTACTCAACGTAATTCATTACGTTGTTATTTTTAGTGAACTACGCTGCTCTCAGGGGAGGAGTAAAACTAACAGTACTAAACTGAATTATGCGCTGCTCTCAGGGGAGTACTCATAGGTTCGTATTACTGCTATTTTTAATGCGCTCCTCGGACAGGAGTGCTCAATAGGTTCGTATTACTGTTATTTTACTAAACTATGTGCTGCTCTCAGGGCAGGAGTAAAATAACAGTACTAAACTGAATTATGCGCTGCTCTCGGGGCAGGAGTACTCAATAGGTTCGTACTACTGTTATTTTTAGTGAATTTTGCACTGCTCTCAGGGCAGGAGTAAAACTAACAGTACTAAACTGAATTATGCGCTGCTTTCAGGGCAGGAGTACTCAATATGTTCGTATTACTGTTATTTTTACTAAACCATGCGCTGCTCTCGGGGCAGGAGTAAAAATAACAGTACTAAACTGAATTATGCGCTGCTCTCGGTGCAGTAGTACTCAGTTGGTCTGTATTACATTACCATTATATTTATAAAACAGTAGACAATTTCTGTATGATTGATTAATCTTTTATTTTATTCTTCAGTTATCTGGAGGAGTTGCAAAATCTGGACTAATCAAAGGAGCTAACACTGAAGATCTGATACTGCTGAGTCCAAAATGGTGCAAAAATGGAGATGTGTAAAAAATGGTGTAAGTTTGGATCCACCTGATAAAAGCACATAATAGCCAGATTCAGTCGGTAACTGTTAATCATGGGGACGCAAGTGATTTTTTTCAACATTTACAGGGCCATCCGAATCCAGAATGTTGGTGTTTTTCTCCTACCACCCTCGTAAAAATTCTCAGCCAAATTACATGCTGTTTTTTAGGCACCAAGGTTGTGTGGTCAAAGAAATCGACTCTAAATGAACTACAACAAAAATATTTCATAACTTCCCCAGCACAGCGGGTAGGAGCTGTTAAGAACAAAAAGACAAGAAAAGTACTTAAACATTTTAAATTAGTCATTATTATGTCAAGTCAAGTCAAGTCACCTTTATTTATATACCGCCTTTAACAATACAGAATTGTGACAAGGCGGCTGTACAGTATTAAATAGGAAACAGTACATCAACAATGCCAAAGGCAACAGTAAACACTCACATTTTAGGTAAAGGTAGTTAGTCAAAAATAATAAAATAAAATGCAATATTGTGTTAAGAGAAATTGTCCCCAACTAAGCAAGCCAGAGACGACAGCGGCAAGGAACCAAAACTCCATCGGTGACAAATGGAGAAAAAAACCTTGGGAGAAACCAGGCTCAGTCGGGGGGCCAGTTCTCCTCTGGCCAAAAGTTCCCATGGTCTTGTGCCGACAGCGGTCTAGGTGATGTGGTCTTCACTGTGGATCCGTCTCTGGGGCTCATCTAGCTGATGTGGACTCCGCTGACATTCAGGGCTGTAGAGGTCGTCTCTAGGTGCTGATCCACCATCTGGGCTGGGTGCGGACTGGATCCGGAGGACTGCAATGACCATCTGATCTGGATACGGACTGGATCTGGTGGTTAATGTGACCTCGGAATAAGAGAGAAACAGACTAATATTAGCGTAGATGCCATTCTTCTGACGATGCACTGAGTACATCGGGTGTTATGGGAAGTGTTCCCAGTTCCGGTTGACCTAATTAGTGCAGCCTAACAATCCTTTAACGGATTTGAATTATAGGAATATGTTGATTTGTTATGTGTAAGCAAGGTTAAAGAGATGGGTCTTTAATCTAGATTTAAACTGACAGAGTGTGTCTGCGTCCCGAACATTGTAGGGTAGATTGTTCCAGAGTTTGGGCGCTAGATAAGAAAATGATCTCCCGCCCGCGGTTGATTTTGATATTCTCGGTATTATCAAGTTGCCAGAGTTTTGAGAACGCAGCGGACGTGAGGGACTATAATGTGATAAGAGCTCGCTCAGGTACTGAGGAGCTAAACCATTCAGGGCTTTGTAAGTAATTAGCAAGATTTTAAAATCTATACGATGTTTAATAGGGAGCCAGTGCAGTGTAGACAGAACCGGGCTAATATGATCATACTTTTTGGTTCTAGTAAGAACTCTAGCTGCTGCATTTTGGACCAGCTGGAGTTTGTTTATTAAGCGAGCAGAACAACCACCCAATAAAGCATTACAGTAATCTAACCGTGAGGTCATAAATGCATGAATTAATGTTTCAGCATTTGACCTTGAGAGCATAGGTCGAAGATTAGATATATTTTTGAGATGGAAAAATGCAGTTTTGCAAATGCTAGAGATGTGGTTTTCAAAGGAAAGATTACCATCAAATAGCACACCTAGGTTCCTAACTGATGACGAAGAATTGACAGAACAGCCATCAAGTATTAGACAGTGTTGTAGGTTATTACACGCTGAGGTTTTAGGCCCAATAATTAACACCTCTGTTTTTTCAGAATTTAGCAGTAAGAAATTACTTGTCATCCAATTTTTTAACTCAACTACACAATCCATTAGTTTTTCAAATTGGTACGTTTCGCCTGGCCGCGAAGAAATATAGAGCTGGGTATCATCAGCATAGCAGTGAAAGCTAACACCATATTTCCTGATGATATCACCCAAGGGTAACATGTAAAGCGTAAAGAGTAATGGCCCTAGTACTGAGCCTTGCGGTACTCCATACTGCACTTGTGATCGATATGATACCTCTTCATTTACTGCCACGAATTGATGGCGGTCAGATAGATACGATTTGAACCATGCCAATGCACTACCACTAATGCCAACATAATTCTCAAGTCTATTCCAGAGAATGTTGTGATCAACAGTATCAAACGCAGCACTAAGATCCAATAGCACTAACAGAGAGATACAACCACGATCGGATGACAAGAGTAGATCATTTGTAACTCTAATAAGAGCAGTCTCAGTACTATGGTACGGTCTAAAACCTGACTGAAAATCCTCACAGATATCATATTTCTGTAGGAAGGAAGATAATTGTGAGGATACAACGTTTTCTAATATCTTTGATAGAAATGGGAGATTCGAGATAGGTCTGTAATTAGTTAATTCGTTGGGGTCAAGTTGTGGTTTTTTAATTAGAGGCTTAATAGCAGCCAGTTTGAAGGTTTTGGGGACATATCCTAATGACAGTGATGAATTAATAATATTTAGCAGAGGATCTATGAGATCTGGAAGCAAGTCTTTTAGTAGCCTGGATGGAATAGGGTCTAGCATACAAGTTGTTGATTTAGATGATTTAACAAGTTTATACAATTCTTCCTGACCTATAGTAGAGAATGAGTTGAATTGTTCCCCAGGAGATCTATAGCGCACTATCTGATGCGACACTGTAATTGACGGCTGCATAGTGACAATTTTGTCTCTAATTGTATCGATCTTAGAAGTAAAGTAGTTCATGAAGTCATTACTGCTATGCTGATGGGCATAGTCAGTGCCTGTTGGTTCTTTATTTTTTGTTAACTTAGACACTGTATTGAATAAATACCTAGGGTTATGTTTGTTTTCTTTTAAAAGAGTTGAAAAGTAATCAGATCTTGCCAATTTTAATGCTTTTCTATACGATAGGGTACATTCCCGCCAAGCAGTACGAAAAACCTCTAATTTTGTTTTCCTCCAGCTGCGCTCCATTTTCCGGGCTGCTCTCTTTAGGGCGCGAGTGTGCTCGTTATACCACGGGGTCGGACTATTTTCCTTAATCTTCCTTAGGCGCAGAGGAGCGACCGTATCTAGAGTCCTGGAAAAGAGAGAGTCAATAGTTTCTGTTACATCATCAAGTTTTTCTGAGCTATTGGACATGCTGAGGAATTCAGATAAGTCAGGAAGATTACTTAGAAAGCAATCTTTTGTAGTAGAAGTGATGGCTCTACCATACTTGTAATAAGGAGTTGAATTTACAGTTTTATTTATCTGGAGTATACACGAGACTAGATAATGATCAGAGATATCATCACTTTGCTGCAGAATCTCAACGGCATTGACATCAATTCCATGTGACAGTATTAAGTCTAGAGTATGATTTCGACAATAAGTGGGACCTGACACGTGTTGTCTAACTCCAATAGAATTTAAAATATCTGTAAATGCAGCTGCCAGTGCATCATTTTCAATATCAACATGGATGTTGAAGTCACCTACTATTTAAGACCTTATCTGTAGCCAACACCAGCTCAGATATAAAATCAGCGAATTCTTTAAGAAAATCTGTATGGTGCCCTGGTGGCCTGTATACAGTAGCAAGTACAAACGTCATGGGGGATTTATCATTAACACTTGTTTTTCTGGATAATGTTATATGAAGCACCATTACTTCAAACGAGTTATACTTGAAATCCGCTCTCTGTGAAACACTAAAAATATTGCTATAAATTGTAGAAACACCTCCCCCTTTACCTTTTAGACGTGGCTCATGTTTATAACAGTAATCATGAGGGGTAGACTCGTTTAAGATAATGTAATCATCTGATTTTAGCCAGGTTTCTGTCAAACATAGCACATCTAGGTTATGATCAATGATCATATCATTTACAAAAAGCGCTTTTGTGGAGAGGGACCTGATATTCAAAAGGCCAAGTTTTATCATTTGTTTCTCTGTATTATGTAAATTTTAAATTTGTTGAACGTTGATTAGATTGTTACTCTTAAATTGGTTTGGACGTCTTTTGTATTGTCTAGCTCGGGGAACAGACACAGTCTCTATAGCATGATATCTAGGTGTAAGGGTCTCTATGTGCTGAGAATTAACTGATTTTGGTGACGTGAGGCGGCTAGCAGACGGTCGGATTAGCCAGTCTGTCTGCTTCCTGACCTGGGCCCCAGTTAGTCAAGTGCAAACTCTAAGACTATATGCCATATTACTAGAGAGAAGAGCAGCACCACCCCTGGAGGGATGAAGACCATCTCTTTTCAACAGGTCAGGTCTGCCCCAAAAACTTGTCCAATTGTCTATGAAACCTATGTTATTCTGCGGGCACCACTTAGACATCCAGCCATTTAGTGACGACAGTCTGCTATGTATCTCATCACCACGATACGCAGGGAGGGGGCCAGAGCAAATTACAGTGTCTGACATCGTACTTGCAAGTTCACACACCTCTTTAACATTATTTTTAGTGATCTCCGACTGGCGAAGTCGAACATCATTTGTGCCGACGTGAATAACGATCTTACTGAATTTACGTTTAGCATTAGCCAGCATTTTTAAATTTGCCAAGATGTCAGGCGCTCTGGCTCCCGGTAAACATTGGACTATGGTGGCTGGTGTCTCTATTTTCACGTTCCGTACAATAGAATCGCCAATAACTAGAGCACTTTGATCAGGTTTCTCAGTGGGTGCGTCACTGAGTGGGGAGAACCTGTTTGATGTTCTGATCGGAACGGAAGAGCGATGTTTTGACCCGCGACTATGCCGTCTCACAGTCACCCAGTTGCCCTGCTGCAAAGGCGAAGTTACCGGAACCGAACAATGTACGGGACTCCCTAAGCTAGTCGCATCCAAAGCCGTATCTAATGCCCTCACATTCTTACTATCCTCGATTAAAGTTTGGATGCGTGTCTCTAGTTCTGAAATCTTCTCTGTCAGCCTAACTATCTCCCTGCATTTATCACATGTGAATCCCTCGCTGCCGACAGAGATTGATAAACTATGGTTATGAACCGCAGTAAAGATAGTTTGCGGTTTGATATTCGGATTTCTTTTGGCTATAAATACACAACGCGCTGTCATAAACATGCAAATAATCCCGAATGTGGTTCTCCATGATTTGTGAATTCTGGTGATGATGTGCCTTTTGGCCAAAATTTTATTTTATTTTTTCGACTCTTAATTTTATAATGCTTATAGCTCCGAAAGTTGGAAACTTAGCAGACTGAAACTAGAGTCATGTGAACCAGCTTGATCTGTGAATTTTTTCACAGCAAAGCTCTTGTCCGTAACGCCCTTGGTAAGTCCGCTAGAATGTGAAAAATATGCGCTCTTCACGTTTAACGTATTTTGCCATTAAACACGCAGACTGCTCAAATTTCAGTACTGGTCAAATGTCAGTACTGGTCAGCTGGCCCTTCCCTAAATCACTAACATCACTATTCTGATCTGTGAAAACTTTCACAGTTCAGTACTGGTCAGCTGACCCTTCCCCGAGTCACTAACATCACTATTTTGATCTGTGAAAACTTTCACAGGTTAGTACTGGTCAGCTGACCCTTCCCCGGGTCACTAACATCACTATTTTGATCTGTGAAAACTTTCACAGGTTAGTACTGGTCAGCTGACCCTTCCCTGCATCATATTAATCACTATTCTGATCTGTGAAAAATTTCACAGTTCACTACCGGTCAGCTGACCCTTCCCTGGGTCACTAACATCACTATTTTGATCTGTGAAAACTTTCACAATTCAGTACTGGTCAGCTGACCCTTCCTTGAGTCATATTAATCACTATTCTGATCTGTGAAACCTTTCACAGTTCAGTACCGGTCAGCTGACCCTTTCCTGAGTCACTAACATCACTATTCTGGTTTGTGAAAACTTTTACAGGTCAGTACTGGTCAGCTGACCCTTCCCGGAGTCATGTATATCACTATTCTGATCTGTGAAAACTTTCACAGTTCAGTATTGGTCAGCTGACCCTTTCCTGGGTCACTAACATCACTATTCTGATCTGAGAAAATGTTCACAGGTCAGTACTGGTCAGCTGGCCCTTTTCTGAAACATATTAATCACTATTCTGATCTGTGAAAACTTTCACAATTCAGTACTATGAGATCGTGACCCTTCCACCAGGTCATATTAATCACCCTTTTCACAGTCTGTGAAACTTTCACAGTTCAGTACTGGTCAGCTGATGCTTCCCAAGGCACTAACATCACTATTCTGATCTGTGAAAATGTTCACAGGTCAGTACTGGTCAGCTGGCCCTTCCCTAAATTACTAACATCACTATTCTGATCTGTGAAAATGTTCACAGGTCAGTACTGGTCAGCTGGCCCTTTCCTGGGTCATATTAACCACTATTCTGTGAAAACTTTCACAATTCAGTACTGGTCAGCTGACCCTTCCCTGAGTCATATTAATCACTTTTCTGATCTGTGAAAACTTTCACAGTTCAGTACTGGTCAGCTGATGCTTCCCAAGGCACTAACATCACTATTCTGATCTGTGAAAATGTTCACAGGTCAGTACTGGTCAGCTGGCCCTTCCCTAAATTACTAACATCACTATTCTGATCTGTGAAAATGTTCACAGGTCAGTACTGGTCAGCTGGCCCTTTCCTGGGTCATATTAACCACTATTCTGATCTGTGAAAACTTTCACAGTTCAGTACTGGTCAGCTGACCCTTCCTTGAGTCATGTAAATCACTATTCTGGTTTGTGAAAACTTTTACAGGTCAGTACTGGTCAGATGACCCTTCCCGGAGTCATGTATATCACTATTCTGACCTGTGAAAACTTTCACAGTTCAGTATTGGTCAGCTGACCCTTCCCTGGGTCACTAACATCACTATTCTGATTTGTGAAAACTTTCACAGTTCAGTATTGGTCAGCTGACCCTTTCCTGGGTCACTAACATCACTATTCTGATTTGTGAAAACTTTCACAGTTCAGTACTGGTCAGCTGGCCGTTCCCTAAATCACGTATATCACTATTCTGATTTGTGAAACCTTTCACAGTTCAGTATTGGTCAGCTGACCCTTTCCTGGGTCACTAACATCACTATTCTGATTTGTGAAAACTTTCACAGGTCAGTACTGGTCAGCTGAACATTCCCTGAGTCAGTAACATCACTATTTTGATCTGTGAAAAAATTCACAGTTCAGTTTGGGTCAGAATAGTGATGTACATGAATCAGGAAATGGTCAGCTGACCAGTACTGAACTGTGAAAGTTTTCACAGACTAGAATAGTGTTGTACATGACTCAGGGAAGGGTCATCTGACCAATACTGAACTGTAAACATTTTCACAGATCAGAATAGTGATGTTAGTGACCCAGGAAAGGGTCAGCTGACCAGTACTGAACTGTGAAAGTTTTCACAGATCAGAATAGTGATGTACGTGACTCACGGAAGGGCCAACTGACCAGTACTGACCTGTGAAGGTTTTCACAGATCAGAATAGTGATGTTAGTGACCCAGGAAAGGGTCAGCTGACCAGTACTGACCTGTGAAAGTTTTCACAGATCAGAATAGTGATGTTACTGACCAGGGAAAGGGTCAGCTGACCAGTACTGACCTGTGAAAGTTTTCACAGATCAGAATAGTGATGTTAGTGACCAGGGGAAGGGTCAGCTGACCAGTACTGACCTGTGAAAGTTTTCACAGATCAGAATAGTGATTAATATGACACAGTGAAGGGTCAGCTGACCAGTACTGATAGAAGAAAAAGAGAGCAGAGCATAAAGAAACACTGTTACGCAATAAATAGCGATTGTGAAAGTTTTCACAAATCGAGTTTGACTTAAAAACAATGTTTTTGTATTTGAGCAGTCTGCGTGTTTAATGGCAAAATACGTTAAACATGAAGAGCGCATATTTTTCACATTCCTTACTATACTTACTATAGGGCGTTACGGCCAAGAGCTTTGCTGTGAAAAAATTCACAGATCAAGCTGGTTCACATGACACTGGTTTCAGTCTGCTAAGTTTCCAACTTTCTCTTAATTTTATTTCATTATAAAATTAAGAGTCGAAAAAATAAAATAAAATTTCGGCCAAAAGGCACATCATCACCAAAATTCACAAATCATGGAGAACCACATTCGGGATTATTTGCATGTTTATGACAGCGCGTTGTGTATTTATAGCCAAAAGAAATCCGAATATCAAACCGCAAACTATCTTTACTGCGGTGATGCAGGTTACCAGGAAAGGAGAAGAAGCCATTACTCACCGTAGTTGTAGAATGATTTCGACTCACCACTGTTGTCTGATGAACTTGTGTAAAAAAAGGCGTAGAGAAAAAGTAAAAGTGAATAGCAGGCTACCCGGCTAACACACTACAAACACGCTGCACTCGCGGTTGTAGGATAAAAACGAGCGATCAACGAGAGCGAGGGAAAAAAAGCGGTAGTAGACGTGAATAGAGACGTGAGTGGGAACGCAAATGGCAGGCTACCGGCAAACGGAATGCTAACGCACAGCGCGGCGTTGCACTCGCGGTTATAGATAAAAAGCGAGCGATCGGATTAGTTTGATGGATAATAACAGAAATCTGGTGGGGAAAAAGCTATATTTTATCACTTTAAACAACAGAAAGTAATAGTAAAATAGAGATTTCCTCAGAAGAATAAAACTCTAGAGTATGAGGCGCCACGTAGGATTTAAATCAAACTTCGCTTATCAATACATATATAAAACACATGCACATACACCTAGAAATTACTTGCATATACATGTATACTGTTGGATGTTCAAAATATATATATGAAATACACGTGCACACTATTACGAAATCCATACCAATACATCTTTTATTACTAATGAATACATATACACTTGTGAATAACTTGTATATACATATAAACTTAACGCATGCATACGCTAAAAAACACTCGCTTATACATATAAACTTGATCCATGCATATACACCTACAACAACACGCACATATATATATAAACTCGCTGCATGCAGACACACCTGTACATACTCGCACATACATATAAACTTGATCCATGCATATACACCTAAAAACACTCGCACATACATATAAACTCGTTGCGCGCATATACACCCATAAAACACTGACGCAAACATACAAAATACATTTCAGGTAAGACGCATGCTTTAGTTGTGTATATACATATATGCAAGTGATTTCATATGTGGATGTGGGTGAACTTTTCAGTGCAAACAGAAGCAGCGGCACTTCCGGCGGAATCTCCAGATGCCGGGGCATTTTAAAACGCTTAACGTGACTTAATGCATTAAAAAAGTGTTTTAAAAAGACCTTTAATATAGCATACGATGTACCAGGGGCGAATTTCCACTGGGCACTTTTCAAAATCCCGTTCAGCACCGCCGAGAGTTCGCGCGATCGTTCAAACAAAACCGAAAGTAAAACGCGCACGCGCCTTCAAAAGCAATTTTAATACCCCGCGTTTAGAGCGCGACTCCCCAATGCCTGCAAATTAGGCTACATAACATATTTAGGATGTTATTAGTATGTAGGCTATAATAGGTTGTGTAGCTGTCTACAGCTCTCTATCATGTTTTGCACTTTGAATACTGAGAGAGTAGCCTACTATGGCTGCATTTATTGTTCGCACTTAATACGATTAAGAAAGGACTGAAATCATACAGGAGAGAATAAAGCCAGTCAGTTGAGTTTGTAGCAAAACTTTTTATGGTGCTTGAGTGTTGTTGTCTTTTACTCATGGGCGTCGGAACCATTGAATGTGGGTGGGACAGGACCCACCCACTTTTAAAGACCAACGATATCGGACCCACCCACTTTTACCGTCTCTAATTCGGCGAATATGTCTGCGCACTTTTTAGAGCGCCATTAGTCAAATCCATTCCCCATGACGAATGCACTTCTGTAACACAGCAAAGTAAATAAAGCATCTGAGTGTATCTGCTGCTCAGATACACCTAATCCTGCTCGATACATTATTCTAACATTTAGATTAGTTCCTTCATTTTTATGTTTATTGAAAACAAATGCCTTTCCGATGTAAAATGAGATGTGAAAAGGCAGAAGGAGGATTTCGGCAATAGGTGGAAGCGAACTCGGGTCGTTTGCGTCAAAAAACAGTGGATATTCGCTTTATCACTTACGCCACTAGAAACACACTTCAAATACCTCGTTTTGTAGTGTTGTCACGTTAGTGGGCAGAGGTAATATACATAGTAAGGCACCACACTACAGAAAATGGCATATACTCCCCACCCACATTTATTTTGCTTCCGACGTCCATGCTTTTACTGCATTGTAATAATTCATACTCAGAAAGTAGAACAGAACATAGTTAAAACAATTTAAATAGAGACCAAAATTTTTCAAACATGATAGAGAGCTATAGACAACTACACAACCTATAATAGTGTAAGGCGTGGAGTTTTAGCTGCCCGTGGGTGGATGTAAATAAAGACGATAGACTTGAAAATACCGACGACTAGTCATTTTTATTGAGCAAAGGCCTAGAACTCGGGAAGAGATCAACACTAATCTCTGTACCCGCCACAATCTACTCTGCTCTCCTCCTTCACATTATAAGACCCTCCTTCTCAGAGGACGCAACACCAAAATAAAAGTCCTTGACAGAAACATGCAAAAATAGAATACAATTAATATTAAATAAACAACTTCACAATAGCCTGCATACTAATAACATCCTAAATATGTTATGTAGCCTAATTTGCACGCATTGGGGAGTTGCGCTCTAAACGCGGGGTATTAAAATTGCTTTTGAAGGCGCGTGCGCGTTTTACTTTCGGTTTTGTTTGAACGATCGCGCGAACTCTCGGCGGTGCTAAACGGGATTTTGAAAAGTGCCCAGTGGAAATTCGCCCCTGGTACATCGTATGCTATATTAAAGGTCTTTTTAAAACACTTTTTTAATTCATTAAGTCACGTTAAGCGTTTTAAAATGCCCCGGCATCTGGAGATTCCGCCGGAAGTGCCGCTGCTTCCTTTTACACTGAGATGCCTTCCGTTTACACTGAGATGCCTTCCGTTTGCACTGAAATGCCTTCCGTTTACACTGAGATGCCTTCCGTTTACACTGAAAATTCACGCACATCCACATATGAAATCACTTGCATATATGTACATACATAACTCAAGCATGCGCCTTACCTGAAATGTATTTTGTATGTTTGCGTGAGTGTTTTATGGGTGTATATGCGCGCAACGAGTTTATATGTATGTGCGAGTGTTTTTAGGTGTATATGCATGGATCAAGTTTATATGTATGTGCGAGTATGTACAGGTGTGTCTGCATGCAGCGAGTTTATATGTATATGTGCGTGTTGTTGTAGGTGTATATGCATGGATCAAGTTTATATGTATAAGCGAGTGTTTTTTTAGCGTATGCATGCGTGAAGTTTATATGTATATACAAGTTATTCACAAGTGTATATGTATTCATTACTAATAAAAGATGTATTGGTATGGATTTCATATTAGTGTGCACGTGTATTTCATATGTATATTTTGAACATCCACCAGTATACATGTATATGCAAGTAATTTCTAGGTGTATATGCACGTGTTTTATGTATGTATTGATAAGCGAAGTTTGATTTAAATCCTACGTGGCGCCTCATACTAGAGAGCTACAAATGCACACCACTCTGCAACACGAGACCGGAACCTTGGTTTCCACACAGCAACACATTTAAACAGTGAATGTTCATGAGAAGACTAGTCTGTAAATTTGTGAGTTCACCTTGGTCTTTTCTTCTGAAGAACTGTAGAAGTCTACATCCATGTTTTCTGATATTTAAGTTATGTTATTATGAGCTTACACAATAATTCACGTGTTTCAACGGTTTACTACGCATAACGGTATACAACGCCGAACGCCCTCTGCTGGAAGAACCGAGAGGAGAAACATTTACAGACTGTGATGATGCACTTCACCACAGACATCGTACATCTACCAAAGTTTTTTCTTCTTAATATTTTCTTTTAAACACATTTACACATTGTGTTATATGGCGTTACATTACAAATAAAAACTAAGCACTGCTGCGAGAGTGTTTGTAAAACAGCTGCTGAAGGACGGGTGAATTTGACATTTTTCTCTCTTTAGCAATCACTCTCTGGATAACTCTCTTGTTTGGAAAGTCGTGGGAGTTTCTTTGCTATTTGAGCTAAATGTAACGCAAAAATCATATTTTGCTGCAGTCTCGATCCCGTTCATCGAACAATGACTTCTGCTTTCACTACATTAACGTACATTATTTAGTAGATAAATATTGTAAAAAAAAAAATAGCTTTCAGATATACAAAAACATAAATTTAATAATAATTTTACAAAACACATTTACAAACAATGCTTAAAATAATGCAAACTAAAGCTTTATATGTGGCGCTCTGCTGAACTCTTTAAAATATACGTTTGTT
The DNA here is from genome assembly GCA_012976165.1 of Labeo catla. Lineage (NCBI taxonomy): Eukaryota > Metazoa > Chordata > Actinopteri > Cypriniformes > Cyprinidae > Labeo > Labeo catla. The sequence goes on along the minus strand of VONZ01001277.1, from coordinate 60,004 downwards.
TTCCTCCAGAGGGTGCTCGACTTAATAAAATAATAAAACAACAAGATACTTGAATTTTAGAGAAATCTTTATTGATAATTGCAGGCAGATGCACAAGGCACGTAGATAGCAGTAATAAAGTGAGTTCTGTGTGTCTTATTTGATGAGTGTATGAATCTGGAACAGAACATTTATGTACAGATTTGTGCATTGTTTACTCTGTATACAGCTGTATAAATAAGAGATGTGCATGTGTATTTACATAATAATACTACAGAAAGAGACAATAATTAGAAATGGAGAAAAAAATACAGAAATGAACTGTAGAACACAGGTAATGATTCATGTTTTAGCTGTTTAAGCTGGAGATGTACAAGTCCTGAAGGTTGGGCAGGTGCACAACAATGATCCTTTCTGCTGTCCCAACAGTCCGCTGCAGTCTTCTTATATCTGATTTACTGGCTGCCCCAAACCAGACAGTTATTGAAGAGCACAGAACTGTCTCAAAGACAGCTGAGTAAAACTGTGTCATCAGTGCCTGTGGTAGATTAAACTTTTTCAGCTGATGAAGAAAGTACAACCTCTGCTGGGCTTTTTTCACAATGGAGTCAATGTGAATGTCCCACTTCAGGTCCTGGGCGATGTTAGTTCCTAGGAACTTGAATGAGTCCACTGCAGCCACAGTGCTGTTCATGATGGTGAGAGGGGTGAGTGCAGGGTGTTTCTCCTGAAGTCCACTGTCATCTCTACAGTTTTGAATGTGTTGAGCTCCAGGTTGTTGTGACTGCACCAGAGAGTCAGCTGCTCAACCTCCTGCCTGTAAGCAGATTCATCACCATCCTGAATGAGACTGATGACTGTAGTGTCATCTGCAAACTTCAGAAGTTTTACAGAGGGGTCTTTAGAGGTGCAGTCATTTGTGTAGAGAGAGAAGAGCAGTGGGAAGAAGACGCAGCCCTGGGGAGCTCCAGTGCTGTTGGTGCGGGTGCCGGATGTGAGTTTTCCCAGCCTCACTAGCTGCTGCCTGTCTGTCAGGAAGCTGGTGATCCACTGACAGATGGAGGTGGGTACAGAGAGCTGTGACAGTTTATGCTGAAGGATTTCTGGGATGATGGTGTTGAAAGCAGAGCTGAAGTCCACAAACAAGATCCTTGCATAGGTCCCTGGTTTGTCCAGATGTTGAAGGATGTAGTGCAATCCCATATTGACTGCATCATCCACAGACCTGTTTGCTCGGTAAGCAAACTGCAGGGGGTCCAGCAAGGGTCCAGTAATGCCCTTCAAGTAGGCCAACACCAGCCTCTCAAATGACTTCATGACCACAGATGTTAAAGCAACCGGTCTGTAGTCATTAAGTCCTGTGGTTTTTGGTTTCTTGGGTACAGGGATGAAGGTAACTTAGCTGGACAGCAAAGGCTTTAAGGCTTTGGCTTTCCTTATCTTCTGTTTCTTGAAGACTTTGCAAACATCACCTTCACAGATCTTAAGGGCAGGTTGAGAAACAGTAAGGGGAGGGAGGGGGAGGGAGGGGGAGGGTGTTGATGGCTCTGCTGTGGGACAGTTGGGGTGGGTGTAGGGTGTCAGACCAGTCTTTTGTTTTTCAAACCTGTAGTAAAACTCATATTTTTGCATGAATATATTCATATATGTATAATGTAGGGAAGTAAAAAGTACGATCTTACGCTTTGGAATGTAGTGAAGTAAAAGTGAAGGTTACTCAAAATAAAACTACAGTAAAGTACAGATACTTGAAAAATGTACTTAAGTACAGTAAGGAAGTACTTTGTTACTGCCCACCACTGAGGATATGGGAGATGAACTTCAAACATGTTAAGATTCAGACTAAAAACTAAAGATTCAAATTAAGATTCAAACTAACAAAGTTAAAGTTTGAGATTTGAGTATTTGAAGAAGAGGATATATAGAAAGATATTAAATCAGTAATCAAGAATCCTGTTCAGCTCTCCTGGATCTGATGTCATAAACCAGAACAACAACAGCAGCGGCAGCAGCCACACCCATCAGAGCAGTGACAGCCAATCGGATCACAGCTTCAGCAGAATCACAATAGTGGACAGAGTCTGAGGAATAAAAACATTAATAACGATAAATATATGTTACAGCTGTTTTGCTTGTAATCGGTTTAAAGTGAATTAAATTAAGAAAAAGGTAAAAAATAAAGCGCATCAATTAACGTGTGTGATCGTAAATGACTAAGTGGTTTGTTTTATGAATATCATTTATTTATTTGTGTGTAATTATTATACTGGCAGCACAAATTACACTGCAATTTTGACTCACCAGAGACAGTAACATTCAATCTGTATTTGATCTGTCTCCTGAAGCTGATGATCACTTGATAAAGTCCAGAGTCTGTGGTTCTGGTGTTTGTGATGGCCAGAGATCCAGTCTGATGATCCACCTTCAGTCTGTCACTGAATTTCCCGTCAAGAACATCAAATGTGGAAAAGATTCCATCCTCTTTATTGATTTGAGCTATACGAGTCTGTGACTGTCCAAATGTCCACATTATCCAATCCTCTGTCTGTAGTTCAGTGTTAGTCTTTAGAGTGACTGAATCTCCCTCCATCACTGACACTGACTTCACTGCATCTGAATCAGCAAAAACACCTGAAGAACAAACAGAAACAGGGTTTGTCACAGACTTTTTTTTACTATTATCAAAGTAAATAGTTATGTGCTAAAAAATTATTCACAAACAGGATCAAATGAAAAAAAAAAAAAAGCTACATTATGTAACGTTTGGTCCTGCAGTTAAAAGTAAAAATACATGTATTTTAAAGAACAACATTGGGATCTCACTCACATAAGCATGAACACACACAAATTTGTGCATAAAATTGGTGTACTAACGTTCACAAGTTTGTTCATCAAGCCCTTGGTTGGAGACAGTTTGGGTGTGTTTTCTGCAAATAACTTGTGCATGCGGAAGCTTATTTACTGTAGTACTAACTGTGTTATTTACTAACACTCAGAATTCACATTAGAATGAGGTTAGGGCCTGTCCAAATACCCACAACTGAAGGACTGCCGACTTTTAAGTTCATCCTGGAGTGAGATTTTTTGGGGTGGGGGTTTCGATCTCGATTCAATGTCAATTCATATGTATACACTGTACACATTAGAGGATAAAAATATTTTTAAATGCAGCTGAATGCCTTTTTGAGCACCATTTTAAACTTTTCTTGCATTCAATTCAGTATTTGCTTGCATTCATTAATATTCACTTTTGTGCACTTATACAAGTATCATTAAAAAAGAATGTAAGTTATTAACTTATTAAATTTCATATTTAAAAAAAAAAAATGTGTTTAATCATGTCTAAATATTTATTCAAAGGCAAAGCTTAAAAATAAGTAAGCAGGTATGACCTGCAATACACTTTTGAGAAATCAGACTAGTAGATACATGTATATTTATTAAAGAGCTATACAGGTGTCTAGTAGGAAAGCCATGATATTACAAATGAAAGTGATTTTTTTGCTCTAATTTGCCACTTTGAATTGGAATTAAAAACTCTCTATTTTAACTTTAAATACTACACTATTTGTAATATAAGTAAATTAATGGACCATAAGTATTGCACAAATAGTGTTTAGTGCCAAAAGATCTCATCAAAATGTTAAATAAATATTCCTGAATTACAATACAGAACATTTATTTAACTAAAAAATAGTTGTAAGGGCACATCATAAGTAAGGTATACCTGGGGGTTAAATACAAAAAATATTAAGGTTGCCTCTCCCATCACTCCAGAATAAAATGATACTGTAAATACCATCAACATAATAAATCAATGCATGCTGCAATGTTTACCAAAAGTTGCTACAAATACCTGGTCGTCTATCCTGCTGAAATCCATTCAAATGTATTGTCAACTCTGGTTTATTTGGAACTACTAAACCACATGACCACATGGCGGCAACACCGATGTGATCAAAGAAGCTTGACACAGCTCTATTTTTCAATGGTATTTATTGTTTGAATTTTGTAATAAAACTTACAAAATTTGAAACATGAGACTTTTATCATATTACAAGCAGTGTTGCCACTTTAGCGTGAGATTTACATGGACAGAGAGAGAGCGTACGTGAGACAAAGCCTGAAAGCGTGTCTCACGCCAAATGTGTGAGAGCTGGCAACCCTGCGATTTGTGGTTATAAGAGTGCTTGCACAAAACAGAGAGTGAGTGTGCAAGACCGTCCCAGGTCTGAAAAGCAGAAAAGCTCAGTGCCCTTAACACACACTAAATCCACACTATCTCAAATAGCACTTCAGAGCAGCTAAGCGTATCCCATCATGCATCATGTATAGCAGGGGTGCCCAAACTCAGTTCTGGTGGGCCAGTGTCCAACATAGTTTAGCTCCAACTTGCCTCAACACACCTGCCATTTATGGGATAATCCAGCACTCTATTTCTGACTTATGACAAAAAACAGAACAATGTCTATAAGCTGTTATGTACGGAGCCCCTTAAAGGACATGGTGGTGAAAAAAATCAGAGTGAGTGAAAAAAAATCAGGGTGGGAGGAAAAATATTTTTCAATTTTTTTTTGCGTTCTCTCGCAAAACTTTGCGTTCCCTCGAGAAATGTTGCGTTCCCTCGCAAAACTTTTGCGTTCTCTCGCAAAACTTTGCGTTCTCTCGCAAAACTTTGCGTTCCCTCGCAAAACTTTTGCGTTCTCTCGCAAAGATTTTTGCGTTCCCTCGCAAAACTTTTGCGTTCCCTCGCAAAACTTTTGCGTTCTCTCGCAAAACCAGTTGAGTTCGGACAAACACTATCTGTTAACTTTACAGCTTGTAGCTTGTAGCTTGTAGTGTCCCAATTGCGCTCAATTGCGAACGTGCAATGTAGGAAACATTGCACGTTCGCAATTGAGCGCAATTGGGACATTCTAAAATGTAAAACACTGTAGGACCAAGTTCAGTACACACCTTATATACCAGAATAGCTCAGTATATAAACGTAACCCGCTAAATTGCACGTTAAGCGTATCCCCCAGAAAGAAAACTTAACGGGATAATAGAGTATAAAAGGCCAAACTCGGTATAGAGTTTGTTATACATTTTAAATGTAGGAAAGCAGGTAAGCCCCGAATATGAACAGAAAGCTCTAAATTGCATGTTAAGCCTTTTCCTCCCATAAAGAAAACCCGGCTTTATGAAGACGTTGATAAAAAAAAAGACCAAATATGGAATTATTAAAAATATATCCAATGTACCTTAGCTTAATATAAGAAGACAATGATATAAAAAGCCAACATTTTATGTTTTATTAAAAATAGGCAATTAATGAAGTAATCCATTAAACTAGTGGTTCTCAAACGTTCCAGTAGGTGGCGGCATGTCACTGTCTTAACGAGCAAGGCGTCCCGTCATTCATTCATTCATTCATTCAATAACTAAGCAAATGGTTGTAGTTATGAATGGGTGATTAATCACGGACTCTCCGAATGGTTCAAAGCTGCAGATTAATTCAGAAACGAAACACCGCTGTTGCTTGGAGACACGCCAGTTCTGTTGCGGATTTCGTTGGAACTATTATTATTTCGTTAAATATAACAAACATCATGTGTTTAAAATGTAGGCTACATTTAAAATGTCACTTAATATTACCCTTTTTGTTGAACTGCTATATAAAATAAATGTTGCATTTGCAGTCGTTTGGATATTGCATTCTCCTATTTTAAACATGAAAAACAATAACTCGCACAGGGTATTTTTCTGTATGGAAGACCGTTTTTATATTTTTTCTATATATATATATTTTTTTACAGTTTTTATATTTCAGCTATTTGATCGCGCCGGCGCCTCGCAGCCTGTTCATTATTAAAATAATACACAGAATCACCCAAACAGATACAAAGTTACACTAGTCAGTTTAAATAGTCTGTATTAGTCTGTGTCGTACAGCCTGAGCACCGGTCCAATCCACTGCGGCACATTTTTGTTCACTATGATTTTTTCATGTCGATATTGGAACGTACAAAGCCCGGTTAATTTAATGGTTTAGCTGCAAATACATTGTGAATATGGAAACATTTGGATTTGTGCTGAAGGAGAGCCATACGTGAGCCCATACTTTCAGTTTCGCTTTAAATTATTTCTTTTAGTTTATTTATAGCTAAATAAGCTTATACCTATTATTATATACTGCATTATATTATATTTATTCATTAAAAATGAATAAGTTATAGTTTTTTGGTTCTGGTTTTTGGTCTGTTCTGAATACGGTTACATTTAAAGGATTTGCTGTGGAGTGCGTGGAACTAAAATAGCCTGTGTGTGTTTATAATGTTGGTATTATAACACGCTGTAGGCCTGCTGGTAGTATTATTTCTGAATAAAATGGGACTAATAGGCTACGTGACTTATTTTATTTTTCCTTTCAAAAACTTATTATTATTTTTTTTTAAACAAGCAGCATACAAATTAACCATGGTTACTATACTTAAACCATTGTAACTACAAATACCGTCTTAATTCGTCCATTAGCCTCCCTTAAGCGTTTTCTGTATCCTAAAGGTTTTCTGTGGGGAGAAAAGACATTAGCAAGTTGCGTTTATGACTGCTTTATTGAGAGTACGTAATGCTAAGGGTATTAATATTAAAATTTTTATTAGTATGAATAGCATTTATTAATACCGAATTGGGCCTCCGCTGTCACTGTTTTATTACATTAATCCGCATTAAGCGTTTTAGAATGTTCCAAAATCGTGCCTTAAACTATAAGCAATTAAATGACTGTATTTCTATAATAGGCCACTTGAGTTCAAGTTCAGTATAAAACTCTTATGAACCGCTCCGTTGTGAACATACTGAGCTGAGTAAACAGGAAGTGTTTGTCCGAACCCAACCGGCTTTGCGAGGGAACGCAAAAGTTTTGCGAGAGAACGCAAAAGTTTTGCGAGGGAACGCAAATGTTTTGCGAGAGAATGCAAAAGTTTTGCGAGGGAACGCAAAAAACTTTGCGAGGGAACGCAAATGTTTTGCGAGAGAACGCAAAAAAATCTGAAAAATATTTTTCCTCCCACCCTGAATTTTTTTTCACTCACTCTGATTTTTTTCACCACCATGTCCCTTAAGGGGCTCCGTAGGACAAGCTGTACAGCAAGCTAAAAAACACAGAACTACGTTTTTATAAGCTGTCAACCCAAAAAAAAAAACAAGCGTTTAAGGACACAAATTGTTGTGAATGTCAGGGTATTTCACGTTGAGCCATTCAGTTGGATATTTTCTCCAGCAAAAGGAAGGTAAGGTAAAAGTAGCACTAACATGGACCAATAAAATTTAGTTTCTCAATATATCTCCTCCTCTCAGGTTTACATAGGGTCTAGAAATAATCTTTTGACATGGTTAAAAATAATGATTGTTTCCTGTCACGATTAATTTTCCCTCCAGTGGGTGTAGTTCACAGCGCAATATGGCGTAATATGGCTCTACTTTTACCCTTAAGTGCTTGTTTTTTTGGCAGCTTATAAAAACGCAGTTCTGTGTCTTTTAGCTTGTTTACTGTACAGCTTGTCACATAGCAGCTTTTAGACATTGTTCTGTTTTTTTTTTTTGTTTTAAGTCAGAAATGACAAGGAGGCACCTTTCCGCAACACAAAGTCAATGGAGAGCAATGGATTGTAATACCGCTATATATAATTATTTATTATACATATGTTATTGCTTTATATCTTTCATACATTCAAATTCCCTTTCATAATTTGCATAGCACATGTGTACTTACATTATATTGCCTATTGTGTATTGTCCTTCATATATTTATTTTAATCACTCATTTATTCGTCTATTATCTGTGTTTTTTCATCTATTTATTGTAATCACTTGTTTATTTTTGTTATGTGTCTTGTCACTTGTGATCCTGTCTGTGCACTGGAAGCTTCTGTCACCAAGAAAAATTCCTTGTGTATATAAGGACACTTGGCAATAAAGCTCTTTCTGATTGTGATTCTACAATATTGAAATCATTTTGTCTCTGCACTGAGCATGTTACATTTTCATGGCCTCTGAATAATGTTTTAAACGATATTTTAAACAAATGACATTGTCTGGAGGCTGTTCTGCTATTTTGACTTTGCTTCATTAAAAATATTTTAAATATGTTAATGAAAACTGGCAGCACAAACAACACTGTGTAATAATTAATTCAACTGAAGGCGAGATGTGGATGAATGCAAGTGCAGTTTTATTAACAGTGAATTAATCCAAAATGCAAACATAATCCAGAGATGAGACTTGACACACCTGACTTAACACAGACGTAGACTTAGCATGGCATAAACAGACTTGGCATGGAACAGACACACAACTCACCAACAGCAGGTTACAACACTTCAATACATGACAAGAAACAATGGCTACATGAAGGCTATTTATGTCAAATAATGAGGGTCACATGACACAAACTAACCAATGAGAAACAAGACACATGACTTGGACAACCAATCAGAACATGACACATTAAACAGAGGAACCAATAGCAGGAATACATGAGGAAAAAGGAAGCACATGGCTAGACAAGGACCATGGCAAAACTTCAAAATAAAAGACATGAAAACATGAACAACAAACAAAACCCAAACCACACGTTACACACTGTAATTGTGACTCACCAGAGACAGTAACATTGAATCTGTATGTGGTGTCTGTCATGATGATGGTTGCTTGATAAAGTCCAGAGTCTGTGGTTCTGGTGTTTGTGATGGTCAGAGATCCAGTCTGATGATCCAGCTTCAGTCTGTCTCTGAATCTCCCATCAAGAACATCATATGTGGAGAAGATTCCAGTCTCTTTAATGATTTGAGCTATAAGAGTCTCTGAAAGACCAAATGTCCACATTATCCAATCCTCTGTCTGTAGTTCAGTGTTAGTCTGGAGAGTGACTGAATCTCCCTCCATCACTGACACTGACTTCACTGCATCTGAATCAGCAAACACACCTGATGAACAAACAGAAACAGGGTTTGTCACAGATTAAGACTTTTTTAAAAACTGCATCTTTGTAGTGATTTTGAACAAAACCCATTTGCAAATGCAGGAACTGAAGTTGATCATAACAACTTAAAAAAAAAAAACATTTCAGATGAGAATCATGTCACTAAAACTAAAACTGCTGCTGTTTGAGCTTCAGTGTTTTTATACGAAGGACATTTAGAAAGACATATAAACATTTTTGAAAAAAAAAAACCCAACAAAAACAACAACAACAACAACAACAAAAAAAACATTTAAAACTCACCAACCAGATGCCACAAACACAAACAGAACCCAAATTGGTGAAACATCTTCAACACAGTTTCAATCCACAAATGTGCAAAGACAAGCTGTTGTAAATTGGTTCAGTAAAGAAAGGACAGACAAGCTGATGTGAGGCTGATCTGTAGTAAAGTAATGAGAAACTCCACCATCAGCTAAATAAACATCTATTTATTCAGTGTTGTTGGTTGTGACCACACTGCTCTTTTGAGCACGAGTAGGCCACAGCTTCCTGTAGATCAATGGTGTCATTTTCAACAGAAATAAATTGACCCATAACATGTTAAGTCTTAAAACAGCCGTTTGATCCTGGGAGTGTTTGGCTCTGCTCTTTCTTGTAACTGTCTCCAGCTCATTTATAGTTCATTTCTTATCAAATGTCTCAAATGTTTCTCCTCTCAGACTGATTTCAAAGTTTCTCTAATGGCTTTATGAATCATGAACAGATCACAAACTATAACTGTGTGTATAAAAGTGTTCTCTCATATTTTCATATGACGTTTTGTATGGAAGTCAGAAAGTTTGGTTTATGTAAACAGGAGAAAATTAAGCCTACAAACTACTGACAGATACCTTGACTGCATTCATCTAACAATAAACATGCTAACGCCAGTGTTGCTTGTCAAGCCAACAGATCTGTTTTGCATCCCCTTTTGCTGATTAATTCACACTTTGAAAATCGACACAAAATCGGCCGCAGCTTCTTGTTCTGTTCAGTAACAAGAATAATCTGACCCATAACATGTTCAGCGACTAGAGAAGTTAAAAGCATCTTAAAGCAGCCGTTTGATCAAGACATCCTGAGAGTGTTTGTCTCTGCTCTCTCCTGTAACTGTCTTCAGCTCATTTGTTGTTCATTTCTTATCAAACGTCTCAATTGTTTCTCATCTTAGACAGATTTCAGTGTGTCTCTATTGGCTCCATGGATCATGAACAGATCGCCTGCTATAACTGTGTTATAAGTGTTCTCTTATATTTTAATCTGATTAATTTTCATATAAACACAATCAATTAACACAACCATATCAGAATACTGAATATCTGTCCCAGAATGGGAAACACTGCTCAAATCATATCAAATGTTTGGTCACACTTTATTTTAAGGTCCAATTCTCGCTATTAACAAACCATTAACTATCACTTTTCCCTCAGTAAACTACTAATTTGCTGCTTATTAGTCATTTCAAGTGCAGCTCCTGTCTCTTTGAATGGGGAAACATTGAATTCTCCAAAGCTGTTCACCAAACTTACACTTCACGAGTTCGCCTGCCCATCCAGTCCTGCTGGGCAATGGTAAACAAACTTGACTTACTGTCCTTAATGGAGGCTCAAACTCGAGGCTTGGCTTGAGCCCAGAGTTCAACCCCCCATTGCGATAATACCTAGAGGGAGAATAACAGAAACAGAGGAGGAGAAGGGGAGGTGGAGGGATGCCAGAAGAACTGAGGCTGGGACAGTGCAATGAGAGCTGCTTATATAGGCTCGTAATGATGATTGACAGGACTGAATGATTAGGCTCTTCACGAACCTACGTTTGGAACTTCATTTAAATTTCATAATTGAAATCACTAATGAAATCTGATTATAACTGCCCCATAAATATTGTTCCTTATGCTCCAATAGCATTAAAACAGTTTAGTTTTCAGGCTAGATCAGCCAGTGCGCATCCGTTTAAGTAAGTTTAGGTAGGATTGGGTAGGATTAGGGATGTAGAATATGGTCATGTAGAATATGCTTTATAAGTACTAATAAATAACTAAAAAATAAATAAAAAAGTAATTTCAGAGTTTCTCTAAAGGCTTTATTGAGCAGGAACAGATCCTGCTCTCTTATATTTTAGTCTGATTAATTTACATATAAACACAACCAATGAACACAAACATACTACAATATTGAACATCTCTGCCAGAATTGGAAACACTGCCGTAATCATATCAAATGTTTATTATAGAGTAGAATAACATAGAATAGAACATCATCTAGAGTAAACACTGAAATAAAAAAAAAAATGGCAAATTATTCTTTAAAACGATTAAATCATTATTACACTCGAGATTTATTTTAAATTTTCTATATCAGATTGTTTACAAAATGCTGTAAATTTGACCAATTTTAGTTTCCGGGTGGATTTCTTTTAATGTTAAAAGTTTCTGTAATGCCACGCCAGCAGAGGGAGCCCTCACCCACTGACTGACTGTTGCTGCTCCCTCTGCTGCTTCACTGGTAACTTCCTGTTTGGTGGCAATATAAGGAGGCCATTTTCAAGCAGGAAGTTGCGAAGTATTGTTTTGCTCATGCGGACTCTACCAAGCGTTTTTCCCTGTTTCCTTTGCCCTGTTTTTGTCTTTTCACGGTTTTGTTTCTTGATCATAGTTTTGTCTTTGTTTTGCCATCGTTTTGCCATAGTTCTGTCTGGTTTCATTTCCTTGTTTATTTGTTACTTTTCCGACTGCTCTCCCTGGTTTTGGACTCTGCCTGTTTCCTGGATTTACGCTCTCGCCTTGGATATTCCTGTTTGTTTGGTTATCGACCCTGTCTGTCTTGACTACGATCTGTTAATAAAGCTTGCGATTGGATCTTACACGCTTCTCACGAGTCCTCATTACAGAGGCCTCGTCTGTCCATGAATCTGCTCCAGAGGCCTCGTCTATCCACGAGTCTGCTCCAGAGGCCTTGCCTGACTGCGAGTCTGCCCCAGAGGCCTCATCTGACCATAAGTCTGCTCCTGCGGCCTCGTTTGTCCACGAGTTCGCGCCCATACCTCCTGAAGTGTCAGCTCAAGCTGTAGATCCTCCTAAGGAGGTGGCGTCTATATATGAACTCACTGCCACGTCTGCCCAAGAATCTGCGCCCATGCCTCCAGAGGTGTCAGCACCTGCTGTAGATCCTCCTATGGGGGCGGCGTACTCCCATGAACTCTCTGCCTGTCATGTCACAGCCAAGAAGGCCTATTATGAACCCTCTGCCTGTTATGTCACGGTCAAGAAGGCCTATTATGGACTCTCTGCCTGTCATACCACGACCAAAGAAATTGTCCGTGAACACACTGCTCTGCTATGGATATCACTAGCTCCACTGTGGATATCTCTGCTCCTGTCTGTTCTGCCTCCTCTGCCTGCCTCACCATGGCTTCCTGTTCTGCCTGCTCTGCCTGCTTCGCCATGGCTTCCTGTTCTGCCTGCTCTGCCTGCCCCGCCATGGCTCCCTGCTCTACCTACTCTGCCATTGCTCCACGGCCCAGGCCCTCCAGTGTTTCACGGTCTGCTACTGCTCCACGGCCCAGGCCCTCCAGTGTTCCACTGTCTGCCATTGCTCCACGGCCCAGGTCCTCCGAGGTTCCACTGTCTGCCACAGCTCCACGGTCCAGGTCCTCCAAGGTTCCACTGTCTGCCACAGCTCCATGGCCCAGGTCCTCCAGGGCTTCACTGTCTGCCACTGCTCCATGGTCCAGGTCCTCCAGTGCTTCACTGTCTGTCCCTGCTCCACGATCCAGGCCCACCTCCTCTACATGGACTCCCTGTCCTGCCTGGCCCCCACCCCCCCTCATTTCTGACTGTTTAGTTTTGAGCGCCAGGAGTCGCTCCTAGGGGGGGGATTCTGTAACGCCTTGGATATCCTGTTTGTTTGGTTATCGACCCTGTCTGTCTTGACTACGATCTGTTAATAAAGCTCGCGATTGGATCTTACACGCTTCTCACGAGTCCTCATTACAGTTTCAAAAAAGAGGAATTTAAAAAGCCATTCACTTTAAATTATTTTATAAGAACACAACTACATCAATATACACAAACAATACTCAATATAATTATGAAGGTGGCACCAGATGCTTTTGTATGAAAGAGATTCCTGAACATTCTATTCAGAGAAGAACAGTTAGATTAGCATTAGTTGAGATGTACAGCATGATATTCTGAGGTAGTCCACTCAATATAACAGCAAAACTGATCCATTTTGAATAAAACTCATTTCCCAATGCAGGAACTGAAGTTGATTTGAGCTCCACACAACATCATCCACAGAAAACACTTCAGATGAGAATCACATCATGACTGAAACTAACGCTGCTGTTGAGCTTCATTGGTTTTACAAAAAAAAACATTTAGAAAAACAAACAAATTTGAAAACAACAACACACATTTCAAACTTACCAACCAGATGCCATGAACACAAACAGAACCAAAATCTGTGAAACATCTTCAACTGTTTCACTGCACAAATATTAAAGAGAAACTCCTCAAAATGGGTTCAGTAATGAAATGACAGATGATGTGCTGATGAGAGGCTTGACTGTGATGTGAAACTCATGTCAGGTGAAATAAGTGTTAGTGTGTGTGAACATCCTTTTGAGCTAGAGTAGGCCACAGCTTCCTGTCATTTTCAACAGAAACAAACTGACCATAACATGATCATCGACTAGAGAAGTTAAAAGTGTCTTGAAGGATCCTTAGATCCTTACATGCAAATTATTGTGTTGTGTTTAATTTTATTTATAATCATTTATTTACATAATCATTTTACAATCATTAGTCATTCACATAATTCATATTTAATTATTTGATTAAGTATTTATTATTTATTCATTTATTCATATATATATATATATATATATATATGTTTTTATATTTTATATTTCTTATTACTTTCCTTGCTTATGTATTTTCATTATTGTTCAGTTCCATGAATTGTTTGGTTTAAGAAATAGATAATGGGGATGTTTATGGAAATTCAAGGTTTATGGGATGTTGAATCCGTTTGATATATCATTGTTCGTTGAGCTGTATTCCCCAGATGAAGTTTGAACTTTGAGACATTCGCAACTAAAACTGTTCAATAAATTCTGTTATACGAGTGAGGATGGGGACGACTCTCACGGGCGTCTTCTCCTGACTTAACTACTGCAAGGCAGAGTGAGTGTGTTCTGTTTGACATTTCATGAAAAATTTAGTACGTACTGTGGTGGTAGCTTCTTGCTATTGGGTCAGATAATATCATTTCTTCAGTTATGGAGGAGGCAGACGTTAAGTTAGATGAGATAATTGAAAAGCTGACACAACATCTAAAAGAGCGCTTTAAGATCAAAGAAGCAGAACAAGAAATAGTTGCGAAATATAAAATTAGGGTGCAAAGGGGCAGTTTTTGGGAGCCTGATGACATCAAAAAAGCATGGGGTAAAATTCAAAGAATGAAAACTAGAGAATCAAGGCGAATCCCTTGGATTCTTGCCACTTTGTCTAAATGTAGAAAATGGGAAATGAAACTGCAAACAGACAATCATAACGGAGACAAAGAAATTATGGAGAGGAAGCTGAAGGAGTTACAAGATAGGTGTCAGGAGTTAAAAGCTCAGCTTGAAAATGAACAGAAACCCAAAACAGCTAATGTGTAACGTGTACTCTGAAGCAGAGTTTGAATCCATGTGCGGTCGTTTAATCAGGGTTTCAGAAACAAACAAAACCACAATAACAGGCAGAGGGTCAAAACTGAATAAGCAGTCCAACACAGCAAACAGAGTAATGGGAAATCCAGTAAATAGCAACGAGAGACAGGCTAGGGTCGGAGCAGTAACAACAGTCCAGAGAGGCAAACTAAACAAAGAGGGCAAACCAAGAGATGATAGTGATGAGTCAGGCATGGGTTCAAATCGAGAAACAGTCCAATCAGGCAAACAATCCAATGGGTAATCCGTAAACTCGTAAATCCAAAAGCAAGGCAATTCAGCAACAGGTAGTCAGACAGAATAATATAGAACGCTCGGTAAGGCAGGTGAAACTGGCAATACTTCGCGGGGAGCGAATACATGGCTTGAGTATAAGTAGTATCAAACAGGAAATGACAGTAGAAGCAGCAGAGGGAGCGATGGCAGTCAGTACTCGGGTGAGGGCTCCCTCTGCTGGCTTGGCGTTACATAATGCTAATGTTCAAAATTTACAAATGACTGACCAAAACCAATTTTCTGTTTTACCACATTCGAAAGCATCTGGTGCTGATAGTGACACTGATATGACCACAGATTCAGATTCTGACACAGACATTGATGATTGTGAAGGGGCAACAGCAAAGCTTAGGCCATTGAGAGTAAACATCAAGAAAGGGAAAAAACGAACTGAGGTTTATCTTCAGAAAACAAAAGAAGGGAATGTGTTAATGGATCGTGAGGTCAGAGATTCAGATGTTATGCAGTATAAATATACACCCCCAACTTCTAAAGAGGTGTATAAGTGGTCAAAGGAGGTAGGAAATATCAGAAAAGACCCGAGATCAGCTTTAGCTTGATTGGAAGCTTTGAAAGAGATTTTTTCTCTGTCAGTCAGAGATGGGTTCAGCATAGTCTCAGTCAACCTGTCATCAGCAGACAGGAAAAGTTTGAAAGAAGCTCTTGGTGAATCTATAAGTAGTGAACGTCTGATTGATGACAGGGCTGAAAGAGAAGGGTGGAAGAAACTTAAGGCTTGGTGTAGGAAAGCACAACAGCAAAAGGTTGATTGGAAATTACAAGATGTAAACAAAAGACAGATGAAAGTGTTGAGGATTACACTTAACGATTGTGTGAGACCTTTTCACTTTACTCTGGCTTGGATGTTGGCTGTGAGCCCTCAAGTTTTATCAAAACTCCGGGCAAAGGAGGGCCTTTCCTATCAGTTTGGCTGAATGGGTTAATTCCTGAAATTAGGAAAGGAGTATGTACCAGGAACGAGGGCTTAGGCTTCCCGACTGACACTAATTTTACTGTTGAAGAATTGTTAATAACTGCAAGAGATGTGGCACGAGCAGAAAACTAGGCTTCAAAGTTGGTGCATGTTTTGATTGCAGACCCTAACAGCTCTAACAACAGCAGTGCCAAAAGTAAACCAAGCAAACCAAATTTTCAGGCTGATCCAAATTTTGAGGCTAGATATCTGTTGGAAGTGTGGCAGAGGTGGTCACTGGTCAAAAGATTGTAAAGCTAAAAGAAGACCACAAAGTCAGAGATTTGAAGCCTTTCTCCCTCTTCCTCCTCCGCCCTCCCCTCCTTCAGACCCCATTGTTCAGTTTAGTCAACTTCCACTTGAAACACAGCAAAAGCTGTTGAGTGCTGTCTCTGCAGCCCCAGCAGTCTCTGCGGCCCCAGCAGCTGCAGGGGCAGAGACACAACAGTTACAAGGAAACTAGATAAGCCCTCCTCCTTTCTCAGGGCCTTGGAGGGAGCGGTTATTACTAAGCCAGACAGCTTGTATGTAAGGGCCCATATTTTGAATACATCACTTTGATTTGGATCTCCTTATCGACACTGGCGCAGTCATTCCATCTGATTTTCTTACAGAAGTTTCTCTAACATCAGAGACTATTCATGTTACAGATGCGACAGGGAAAGGGGCATTTCTCACAAAAACACAGCCTCTCACTCTTCTGTTCGGCCCACATGTAGTCACTGCTGCAGTATGGGTGGGTGAGGTTACTCAGCTGCTATTGGAATGGATGTATTGATGAATTTAAATTCAGATTTGCAATTTAGAGATGGGAAAGTCACATGGCAGTTGAGAACATTAGTCAGCACTGATATGCAATCACACCCAATTTGGGCAAAAAACAAAACTGACTGTGGGTTACTTGACATGGAACCTGTTACATTTACAGGAACTCCTCCTCCCTGTACAAAGCAGTATCCTCTCAATCCAGCTGTGGTGGAGGGTATAATGTCAGTGGTTGAGCAGTTAGAGGAGGGTGGTATTGTTATTAAAATCAACAGTCCCAGTAACAGCCCTGTATGGCCAGTAAGAAAACCAGATGGATCATAGAGACTCACAGTTGATTATAGGGTGGCAAATCAGTATATTGATAAGATTAGCCCTCTTGTGGCTGACCCATCAACAATTTTCAGACTAATTAAACCAGAACACAAATGGTTTCCAGTAACTGATATGGCTAATGGATTTTGGTCTGTGCCAGTTGCGAAGAAAATCCAATCATGGTTCTCATTTACTATTAAAGGTCAACAATACACCTTCACGAGGTTGCCGCAAGGGTTACATAATTCGCCTACAATCTATCATCAGTCTTTGTAAAAACATTTGAAAGATTTTGATTCAGCATCAGTTATCATTCAATATATTGATGATATTTTGATTTGTTCAGTAGAAAAAAACGAACATGAAAGAGAAGTCGAGTGGCTGCTTGATTTCCTGTACAGCAAATGTCACAGAGCAAACCTGAAAAAAGCTCAACTGTGTCAGACAGAAGTAATTTATTTGGGTCAAAGTATATCACAGGGTAAAAGGCGTATAACACCTAGTCGCTGTGAGGCTGTTAAAACACATCCAGTTCCTCAAACCATTCGAGAGCTGAGATCCATTTTGAGGCTATGCAATTAACAGTCATAGTTGGATTGAGGGGTATGCAGAAAAATCACAACCCTTAAACAATTTGTTAAAGGGAAATCCAAGAGCCCAAGATCCAGTTAACTGGACTTGATCACAGAAAGTCTTTTACATTGCATGTGAATGAACAAAAAGTCTACATGACATCTATTTTAACTCAGGAATGGGGAGATTGAAATAAACCTGTAGGGTATTATTCACAGCAGCTTGATGCTGTCTCTCAAGGCTGGGGGCCGTGTTTACGAGCAGTTCAGGGAGTCTATTTGGCCCTGCAATGCACAAAACCCATAGTGCTTGACCAAAAGATAACCATTCGTTGCCCACACTCTGTGCATGCACTGTTATCTCTAGGGAGAGCTGCTCGTGTAACACTTCCTAGATGGATTAAATAGTCCACTGCACTAGAGATGCCAAACATAACTATTGAAAAAGCCACTCCATCAAATCCAGCCACATTGCTTGCTCCATCTGAAGCAATTCCCGACAGCCATGACTGTGTAGAGATTGTACAAATGTTAAGTGTGGATGAGCACTTAGATAATTTACCACTCCAAAATCCTGATTTGATTCTGTAAACTGATGGTTAATCTTTTGTGGACAAAGGGGAACGCAAGGCAGGTTGGGCAGTAACCACAGACTCAGAAGTTTTAGCTTCTGGTGCCCTATCACCGGGAACGTCAGCTCAGCAAACTGAATTGATCACGCTCGCAAAAGCATGTGAATTGGCTGAAAATAAAACGGCTAACATTTATACTGACTCTCGTTATGCCTTTGGTGCTGTGCATGACTTCCGAGCAGGTTGGCAGCAGAGAGGTTTCCTCACGTCTGCAGGAACCCCCATTAAGAATGGTCTGGAGGTGGAGGAACTGCTGAAAGCTCTGCAGCTTACAAAACAGGTTGCGGTGCTGAAGGTAAAAGCCCACCTGAGGGGAGGTTCCAGTGAGGTTAAAGGAAATACCCTTGCTGACCAGGCAGCTGTGGCTGCCGCCGCAAGAACGGCAGAAACTCCTACTGCTCAAACATGTCATCTGCGTGTGACACACTACTCACAGCTCAAAGACATAGCTGAGATGCAGGATCAATGCTCCAGAGAGAAGAAATGGGAATGGATTGAAAATGGTTGTAAATTGGCAGATGACAAAATTTGGAAATTTCAACAGCGAATCGTAGCTCCAAAAGCCTCGATTCCTTATTTGACCACACAGATACACAGTGTCAGACACTTAGGCGTTCTTCAAATGTGTTCACATTTTAACACAATTTGGTGGGCAAGGGGTTTTAGGAAACATGCGGAAGAAGTGGTTCACGGATGTGTGACTTGCCAAAAACACAATTCGGCACCCCCAATTCCATCAGTTGTAAGCAGAACACCTGCACCCTCAGGGCCGTTTTGTGAATTGCAATGTGACTTTATAGCTCTACCAAAATGCAAGGGTTATCAAGATGTCTTAGTCATAGTTGACAAATTCTCAAGGTGGGTAGAAGCTTTCCCACAAAAAAAGGAACTGCTGCCTTCACAGCTAAAGTACTGGCTCGAGACATCATTCCCAGATGGGGAATGCCACACACTATTGATTCTAAAAGGGCACACAGTGAGTATGTTTTCACTATGATCTTTGGAGATTCTAATTGTACCAAATCACAAGGTGAAGCTGGTGCCAAGTGCACAATCATGAAACCACTGATAAAGTCAAACCCTTACAGATGCGTTTTTAAAGTTGTAGATTATCCATGGGAAAGTAGATGGCTGTTCACAAATAGTGTGTGTCACTACAGAAATTGTTCTCATCCCATTTTTAATTTATGGTATTTGAGTCTAGCCATCAATTTGCTCTTAGTATAATATTTGAAGAGAATTCTTCCTGGTGCATAGAAGGGAACAGTTCAACCAATTCCAAGCTAAAAGTGCCTCTCCAATTTTCCAGATGTGACAAAACTCTTCTGATAATGACAAATGAAACACTTATTGCTCCTAATGGTACACACTTGGTTTGTGGTGACAAGGCTTATCCATTCCTTCCTAAGGGATGGGTGGGTAGATGTTTTTTGGCCTATCTCTTACCAGCAATGCGAGTAGTGCCAGAGGATTATGTGAAACACCATTTAATCATGACACGTACTAAACGTGCAATTTCTGAGACTGAAAAATGGTTAGGAAGATTATTTCCATTCTTAGGAGTAACTGATTTACAAAATGAATTACAAGCATTACATGAAGCATTTGAAGCTATAGCCAATATCACACTCATTTCAATTGCTAATATTTCAGACGAAATACACGCAATGAGAAAGGTTGTTTTGCAAAATCAAATGGCTCTTGACATAGTCTTAGCTTCCCAAGGCGGGTCTTGCAATGTGATTGCAACTAAATGTTGCTCATACATTCCAGACAATGCCAAAAAGGCAGTCCGTGATTAAGCTAAGGTAATTTATATGTTTTTATATTTTATATTTCTTATTATTTTCCTTGCTTATGCATTTTCATTATTGTTCAGTTCCATGATTGTGGGGTTTCATGAATTGTTTGGTCTAAGAAATAGATAACGGGGATGTTTATGGAAATTCAAGGTTTATGGGATGTTGAATCCGTTTGATATATCATTGTTCGTTGAGCTGTATTCCCCAGACGACGTTTGAACATTGAGACATACACAACTAAAACTGTTCAATAAATTCTGTTATACCTTTTTATCATCATCACTTCGTCTTCTGCTTCTGCTCTTTTCTGGCTTCCATAGGTCAACTTCATAACTGACAGAAACCTGCTGTTACTGGGGTTGGGGTAACTACAGCTTGCTGACTAGTTGTTCTGTTAACGAAAGACTGATATTTTCTGATGGGATCTGGTGTCCGGGGCTGGATCCTAATTGTCTGGCGTGGGGACCTGATCTAACAAAAAAAAAAAATCTTAAAGCATATTTATGTACAGATTTGTGCATTGTTTACTCTGTATACAGCTCTAGAAGTAAGAGATGTGCATGTGTATTTACATAATAATACTACAGACAGACACAATAATTCGAAATGGAGAAAAAAATTACAGAAATGAATTGTAGAACACAGGTAATGATTCATGTTTTAGCTGTTTAAGCTGGAGATGTACAAGTCCTGTAGATTGGGCAGGTGCACACCGATGATTCTTTCTGCTGTCCCAACAGTCCGCTGCAGTCTTCTTATATCTGATTTACTGCCTGGCCCAACCCAGACAGTTATAGAAGAGCACAGAATTGACTTGATAACAGCTGAGTAAAACTGTGTCATCAGTGCCTGTGGTAGATTGAACTTTTTCAGTTGATGAAGAAAATACGACCTCTGCTGGGCTTTTTACAATGGAGTCAGTGAATGTCCCATTTCAGGTCCTGGGAGATGTTAGTTCCTAGGAACCTGAATGAGTCTACTGCAGCCACAGTGCTGTTCATGATGGTGAGACGGGTGAGTGCAGGGGTGTTTCTCCTGAAGTCCACTGTCATCTCTACAGTTTTGAGTGTGTTGAGCTCCAGGTTGTTGTGATTGCACCAGAGAGTCAGCTGCTTAACCTCCTGTCTGTACGCAGATTCATCGCCATCCCGAATGAGACCGATGACTGTAGTGTCATCTGCAAATTTCAGGAGTTTGACAGAGGGGTCTTTAGAGTTGCAGTCATTTGTGTAGAGAAAGAAGAGCAGTGGGGAGAGAACGCAGCCCTGTGGAGCTCCAGTGCTGATGGTGCGGGTGCCGGATGTGAGTTTTCCCAGCCTCACTAGCTGCTGCCTCTCTGTCAGGAAGCTGGTGATCCACTGACAGATGGAGGTGGGTACAGAGAGCTGTGTCAGTTTGTTCTGAAGGATATCTGGAATGATGGTGTTGAAAGCAGAGCTGAAGTCCACAAACAAGATCCTTCCATAGGTCCCTGGTTTGTCCAGATGTTGAAGGATGTAGTGCAATCCCATATTGACTGCATCATCCACAGTTTGCTCGGTAAGCAAACTGCAGGGGGTCCAGCTCTTCTGGATCTGATATTGTACACTTGAAGAGAGACTATGCGCATTGCATTCATATTCTGCTGTCCTGTGGCCACAGATTTGCGGGTATCATCTCGTACAGACGACTTGCAAGACCCTGTACCTTATTCTATTAGTTTTAACCACCGCAGCGTCTTGTTTTCATTGGCAACATGCAAGTGACATCTCAGGTAACAGAGAGTGCAAGTGGCGATTGCGAGTGACATTGTAATTTAGTTTATCTTTTCTTGTCTTCACCACCTGGCTACCGTTGCAAAATGTTGAGCTATTCAATTTTAAGAAAAAATAAATAAAAATAAAATATAAATAATAATAATAATAAAAAAACACTTCCAGAAGTTCAGTCGTCTGAGAGTGCACATCTGAAAATGCAATTGCACATCTGCAGCCAGAGTCTATTGAAATATAGACACACTGATATTGAAATGTCTGAATTCAAGTATTTCACTGGGTTTAAACAGATCACCCCTTCAACCAGATTTAATTCACAAACAACAGACAGTTTTTACTTAAATATGATTTTCAGTTACAATAATTAATCCTAAAATTCGACATTAGTAACTTACTTTTCGCAGCATCAGTCACGTGCACGCGCTCACAAGATCTCCTGTTCTTACTTGTAAGTTCAGTTCATTGGAGACTCACTCTAAACAGATCATTTGAATCAATGAGTTGTCGACTCGAGAACAGCTGCAATTGGATCTTTCCAATTCATGAATAAATCGTTTGGCTAATCAATTTAACAGGTTCATTGAAAAGAATTAGTTTGTTCATGAATCAGACACCGCTTCTGCATCTCAAAACGTGTGATTTATAAGAAGTAACGATATGTTTTATGAAATGTAGTGAAGTAAAAAGTACGATCTTACGCTTTGGAATGTAGTGAAGTAAAAATGAAGGTTACTCAAAATAAAACTACAGTAAAGTACAGATACTTGAAAAATGTACTTAAGTACAGTAATGAAGTACTTTGTTTCTGCCCACCACTGAGGATATGGGAGATGAACTTCAAACATGTTAAGATTCAGACTAAAAACTAAAGATTCAAATTAAGATTCAAACTAACAAAGTTAAAGTTCAGATTTGAGTATTTAAGGAAGAGAAATATAGAAAGATATTAAAAATCAGTAATCAAGAATCCTGTTCAGCTCTCCTGGATCTGATGTCATAAACCAGAACAGCAACAGCAGCGGCAGCGGCCACGCCCATCAGAGCAGTGACAGCCAATCGGATCACAGCTTCAGCAGAATCACAATAGTGGACAGAGTCTGAGGAATAAACACATAAACCAAGAGTTCAGCTTTCAAAATGATGTTACAGCTGTTTTGCTTGTCATTGGTTTAATTTGAATTAAATTAAGTAAAAAGTTTAAAAATAAAATCCATCAATTAACCTGTGTGATCTTAAATGGTTTGTTCTAAGTGGTTTGTTTTATGAATATCATTTAAATATTTGTATGCAATTATTATGAATACCAGCAGCACAAATTACACTGCAATTGTGACTCACTAGAGACAGTAACATTGAATCTGTATGTGATGTCCATCCTGCTCCCAATGCTGGTTGCTTGATAAAGTCCAGAGTCTGTGGTTCTGGTGTTTGTGATGGTCAGAGATCCAGTCTGATGATCCAGCTTCAGTCTGTCTCTGAATCTCCCATCAAGAACATCAAATGTGGAGAATTTTCTGCTGTTTTTATCAATATCAGCTATACGAGTCTCTGAAAGTCCAAATTTCCACAATATCTGATCGTTTCTCTGTGCTTCAGTGTTAATCTGTAGAGTGACTGAATCTCCCTCCATCACTGACACTGACTTCACTGCATCTGAATCAGCAAACACACCTGAAAAACAAACAGAAACAGGGTTTGTCAGAGACTTTTTTTTTAATTATCAAAGTAAAATAGTTTCTGAAATACCTTTCACAAACAGGATCAATTGAAAAAAAAAAAAAAGCTACATTATGTAACACTTGGTCCTGCAGTTAAAAGTAAAAATACATGTAATTTAAAGAACAACATTGGGATCTTACTCACATGAGCATAAACACACAAATTTGTGTATAAAATCATCAAATTGTTCATCAAGCCCTTGGTTGGAGACAGTTTGGGTGTGTTTTCTGCAAATAACTTGTGCATGCGGACGCTTATTTAGAACACTCAATTCACATTAGAATGAGGTTAGGGCCTGTCCAAATACCCACACTTGAAGGATTGCCAACTTTTAAGTTTAGCCTGGAGTGAGATTTTTTGGGGTAGCGGGTTTCGATCTCAATTCAGTATCAATTCATATGTATATACTGTACACAGAGGATAAAAACATTTTGTTGAATAGCTATACAGGTACTACGGCTGCACGATTAATCGAACGCAATTTCCTTGCGTATTTTGTCAATAAAGTCGGTTCTGTAATCAGCAGTAAATCTCCATCACCTGCTTTCAGATGGAAAAAAAAAAAATCCCAGACGATATTATTGCACGATTATGAAATCGAAAGAAATTGTTCGCTATACTGACAGCTGTTTGCATAGCTTCTTAGTGAACTACGGCTCTGTGTAGGTGGTACATCTGAAAGCATGTGAAAATACCACATTTATTATTATTATTATTATTATTATTATTATTTTAATTCTTTTACTGGTGGTTAATTCAGGTACATTAATAGTTACCAGATAAGTCATATTTTAAACTGCATTTTCATTGTTGAAGTTTGAAAGTCTGGGTGTGTGACAAGGAGAAAACAGTGATTTTGACACCTATAAGGAGGTTGAAAAGTATGAGCAAATCATAATAGAAAGGTATAAAAAGTTTTAAAGGTGGTTTTATTGTTAGTTTGACAAAGAAAGAAGTATTTGTCCAAAATTATATGTAATTATATGTATTTAAAAATATGACCAACGCAAGTTCCCATAGTCTAAAAACCACCCATATACACTACTGAGCAAGGCCAATAGTATTTTCACCAGCTAAAAAATGGTTTAAAGTAAGTTGTTTCTATCTTTTGCTGTAGTGTGTCACTAGAAAATATATCGGTTTACATTTCCAAACATTCCGTTTGCAATTAATTGTAATAATTTAGTGAGATTTTTGTTTGCACAAAGAGTCTGACAACAGCCAGTGCTCCACACTGAGATCTGATCTCACCATCATCCAGTCTGTCTCTGGAATGACAGAATAACTGAAACAGACTAAATCCAGAAGAACTGTTTCAACATCTCCAAGATGTTTCAAGTAACCTACCTGCAAAGCTACCTGAAAAACTATGCACAAGTGCACATAGGGCAAAAGCTGCTTTAAACACAAAGGATGGTCACATCAAATGCTTATTTATTTTAGTTAATAGAAGTTCATTGATAAAGAAAAACTATTTATGATGTTTTTGACAGCATCCTCATTTTATGTGCCTAACTGCCTAAAAATGTTAACAGTACTGTAGCTTTGTAGGTGTAGGTCTCTTAAAGCATCTTGGAGATGCAATTTACGGGACACCTGCAATTTACGGGTCAATCCAATAAATGGCAGTGGACTTTGTATTGTGGGAAGCTGCCTCCTTGTCATTTCTGACTTATAAC
The DNA here is from genome assembly GCA_012976165.1 of Labeo catla. Taxonomy (NCBI): domain Eukaryota; kingdom Metazoa; phylum Chordata; class Actinopteri; order Cypriniformes; family Cyprinidae; genus Labeo; species Labeo catla. The sequence continues at coordinate 34,816 of VONZ01001277.1, read as the reverse complement.
AAAAACAGAACAATGTTTAAAAGCTGATATAGCAAGCTGTACAGTAAACAAGCTAAAAAACACAGAACTCCACTTCCAGAACAAAGATTCACGTATATACTCACCCCTTTGTCATCCAAGATGTTCAAGTCTTTCTTTCTTCAGTCGTCAAGAAATTATGTTTTTTGAAGAAAACACTTAAGGATTTTTCTTTATATAATAGACTGATATGGTGCCCCGAGTTTCAACTTCCAAAATGCAGTTTAAATGCGGCTTCAAACGATCCCAAATGCAGTTGTAAATGATCCCAGATGAGGAAAAAGGGTCTTATCTAGTGAAACAATCGGTTATTTTCATAAAAAAAAATACAATTTCAATACTTTTTAATGTCAAATGCTCATCTTGCCTTTCTCTGCTTGAACTCTGTGTATTCTGGTTCAAGACAGTTAGGGTATGTCGAAAAACTCCAAGCGTATTTTCTCCCTCAACTTCAAAAATCATTTCAAAATCATCTTACGTCGCTGCAGAAGTACCGACACAGTCTTTGCAAAGTGAACATGCAAAGAAGATCAAACACCCTTAAAGAAACACTCCACTTCTTTTGAAAATAGGCTCATTGTCCAAACAGTTGAGTTTTACTGAATTTACGGATCTCTGGGTCACTTTTAGCATAGCTTAGCGTAGATTATTGAATCCAATTTGACCATTAGCATCTTGCTCAAAAATTACCAGAGAGTTGCTGCGTAATATCATTGCGTCTGCTGCACCCATGGTACAGCAGCAAAGTTCCTTGATTATTATGCCAAAGTGAGAGTATAGTTCCTAGACATATCGACCTAGAAAATCACAGCTTTTCATTTTACCGTCAGACTTAGTACACAATGTAACTACAGAAGAGTCAAGTTTTAAATAGGAAAAATATTGTCATTATATCGTTCACTGTCATGAACCGGAAAAACAGTTCAGGCAGAGTAAGACAAGCCTCAAGTCGGACATTTGACATTAAAAATTATATGAATTGTATTATTTTAATGAAAATAGCCGATTGTTTCTCTAGATAAGACCCTTCTTCCTCGGCTGGGATCATTTGCAACTGCATTTAAACTGCATTTTGGAAGTTCAAAATCGGGGCACCATATCAGTCCATTATATGGAGAAAAATCCTGAAATTTCTTCCTCAAAAAAAAATATTTTTTTACAACTGAAGAAAGAAAGACATTAACATCTTGAATGACAAGGGGTGAGTACATTATCTGTCAATTTTTTTTCTGGAAGTGGACATAGTTGTGAATGTCAGTGTGTTTCACGTTGAGCCATTCAGTTGGATATTTTCTCCAGCAAAAGGAAGGTAAGCCAAACGGAGTACTGACATGGACCAGTAAAATTTAAAATTTAGTTAGTATCTCTCAAAATAACCTCTCAGGTTTACATAGGGTGTAGAAATAATTATTTGACATGATTAAAAATAATGATTGTTTTCTGTTGCAATTAAATTTCTCTCCAGTGGGTGTAGTTTGCAGCATAATATGGGGTAACATGGCTCTACTTTTATTCTTAAGTGCTTGTTCCCCTTCAGGAACTCGAGCCGCGTCGAAACGCTTTGGGAACGCCTTCAGCGTGACCGCGCTCTGAATCACGTGTGCAATCAGACCAATGGAAGAACGAGACGTCATAGGCGGGTGACGTCACTGACCAGGAAGCATAAAAGCACGTGTGCCAGAACGAGCGTCAGCTTCTGTCTTTCAGCAGCGCTCTGTGTTGTGTCTGTACTGTCTCTTTTGGTTGCTAGTTTGCGCCACTTTTCTTTTGAGACAGTATGTCTAAAAAGTGTTTAGAAAAGACCAAGAACGTTGGCAAGCCAGGTTTTAGAGCGTGTGTTCCTCCCTGCTCTCGTTACATCTCGAGCGGGGATATCTCCCCCTATCTCCTGCCTCACCCACCAGATCCGCTGCCCGGCCCTTTGGGATTGGAAGCCCGCGCTGCGGTTTCTTCCCCCCGGGAGTCGGCCTCCACGCTCCCCATATCTTCCTCTGAGGAGGTTGATGTGGTGAGTGTTGATGAGGCTGCAGTTTCCCCAGTATGAGGAGCTGTTGGAGGTGGTGACTCGGGCGGTGGCCAAATTAAGCATCGATTGGCCCGCCGAGCCATTAGTCAAGCCGCGGAAAAGTAAACTGGACGAGAGGTTCCTGCGGTCTCGACCACCTCCAGCACGCCGGAGCCTTCCCTTCTTTCCTGATCTCCACACTGAGGTGTCGAGATCATGGAATTCGCCCTTCTCGTCCCGCTTGTTCATCCCTGCCTCGTATAACTACGGGTATGTGGCGGGGCTGGATGAGCGAGGGTATAGAGCGATGCCTCAGGTGGAACAGACGCTCGCGAGCTATCTGTCCCCCGAGTCTGCATCGTCTCTGAAGGCTCCGGTCTTGCCCTCCAAGCCGCTGCGTGTCACCTCAGCGCTGGTGGGCAAGGGGTACACGGCTGCGGGTCAGGCTGGTGCGTGTCTGCACACCATGTCGGTGTTACAGGCGTACCAGGCTGACCTGCTTAAAGAGCTGGATGAGAAACTAAGTTCCTGAGGTTTGCTTTCAGGGGCGAAGCTTACCAATATCGGGTTCTTCCATTCGGCCTAGCACTCTCCCCCCGCACTTTTACGAAGTGTGTGGATGCAGCTCTGGCTCCTTTGCGACTCCAGGGCATCCGCATACTCAACTACATCGGCGACTGGCTGATCCTAGCCCAGTCGGAGATGGCGGCGGTTCAGCATCGAGATGTCGTTCTCACTCACATGAAGGCACTGGGGTTGAGACTGAACGCCAAGAAAAGTGTGCTTTCTCCACTACAGAGGACCACTTATCTGGGCGTGGTGTGGGATTCGACCACGATGCAGGCACGTTTGTCTCCTGCTCGGATCGAGTCGATCCTCACTGCAGTCAAGAGAGTGAAGCTAGGCCAGTCACTCACTGTGAAGCAGTTCCAGCAACTGCTGGGTCTGATGGCAGCAGCGTCCAACGTGATACCTTTTGGCCTGCTGTACATGAGATCCCTACAGTGGTGGCTCAGGACCAGGGGGTTCTCCCCGAGGGGAAACCCACTTCGCATGATCAAGGTCACGCGGCGTTGCCTACGTGCCTTGGACATGTGGAGGAAGCCTTGGTTCTTGTCTCAGGGCCCAGTGCTGGGAGCTCCTTGTCGCCGCGTAACGCTAGCGACGGACGCATCCCTCCCCGGTTGGGGAGCGGTCATGAGTGGCCACCCTGCCTGCGGTCGCCAACTCACTTGGCACATAAATTGCCTGGAGATGCTGGCCGTGTTTCTAGCTCTGAAACACTTTCTCCCGGACCTAAGAGACCGCCATGTGTTGGTCCGCACCGACAACACCTCGGTGGTCTCTTACATCAACCACCAGGGAGGTCTGCGTTTGCGCCCCTTGTACAAGCTGGCGCACCAGATCCTTGTGTGGTCCCAGGACAAACTCCTCTCGCTGAGAGCAGTTTATGTTCCTGGGCATCTCAACTTGGGAGCAGACATCCTGTCGAGACAGGGGCCGAGGCCCGGCATCCAGCTCCCCTGGGGCTGGATGCCATGGTACAGACATGGCCGAGGCTTCGTCTGTACGCCTTTCCCCCGATCGCTCTGCTCCCGGGAGTTCTAGAGAGAGTGCGCCGGGACGGGGTGTCCCTTCTTCTAGTAGCCCCATTCTGTATGGTTCTCGGACCTGATTGCTCTCCTCGACGGCTCTCCCTGGGAGATTCCCGTCAGGAGAGATCTCCTCTCACAGGCAGGGGGCTCCATTCTTCACCCCCGGCCGGAGCTGTGGAAGCTTTGGGTGTGGCCTCTGAGGGGGCACACCTCTTAGCTTCCGGTCTCTCAACTGAGGAAACTGTACGCCTTGAAGTGGAAGCTTTTCACTTCTTGGTGCGGACGCCGCCAGCAAGACCCAGTTAACTGCCCAGTTGGTTCAGTGCTGGAGTTTCTGCAGGATAGGCTATCCGCAGGGTTAACCCACTCCACCTTGAAGGTTTACGTGGCGGCCATTGCGGCCTACCACGCCCCTCTTGGTGGTCTTTCTGTGGGTAAGAGCCCCCTTGTTACACGTTTCCTCCGCGGTGCACTGAGGCTGAGGCCTCCGGTACGTCCCCGTGTCCCTACTTGGGACCTGTCCGTGGTGTTAGAGGCTCTCTGCAGGCCTCCCTTTGAGCCTGTTGAGGAAATTTCTGACAGATTTCTTTCTATTAAAACTGTCCTTCTTCTTGCCCTTTCCTCCCTGAAGAGAGTTGGGGATCTCCAGGCCCTCTCTGTGGCCCCTTCCTTCCTGGATTTCGCTCCAGGCCTTTCAAAAGCCTTCCTTTACCCTCGTCCGGGTTATGTCCCTAAGGTCCCCTCCTCGACACCACGGCCTGTCGTACTTCAGGCCTTTTGTCCTCCTCCCTTTCGGGATTCTGACCAGCAGAAACTTAATTGTATGTGTGCGAGCACCGGACACATACGTCCACAGAGCTGCCAGGTGGAGGAAGTCAGACCAGCTGTTTGTCTGTTATGGCCCCCCTAAGAGGGGCCTCCCTGCTTCTAAACAAACTTTAAGCTGCTGGATAGTGGACGCTATTTGTTCTGCTTATGAGGCCTCTGACCTTCCTCCTCCTTTAGGGGTCAGAGCTCACTCTACCCGGAGCATGGCTGCCTCCAAAGCTTTTCTTGCTGGTGTTCCCATGCAAGATATTTGTAACGCTGCGGGGTGGTCCACACCTTTGACCTTTGTGAGGTTTTATGACCTTGACCTGCAGGTCTCCTGGTTCCTCTGTCCTTTGTCCTAGCTCATCCTAGGCAGGGACTGGGGTCTGGCGGCGTGGGCATCTCGTTCCCAAAGCGTTTCGACGCGGCTCGAGTTCCTGAAGGGGAATGTCTCAGGTTACGTATGTAACCCTGGTTCCCCGAAGGGAACGAGACGCCGCGTCTCGTAGCCATCCTTCTGCATCCCTGCGAGCGCTGCTTCTCTCCTGGAAGCTGACGCTCGTTCTGGCGCACATGCTTTTATGCTTCCTGGTCAGTGACGTCACCCGCCTATGACGTCTCGTTCTTCCATTGGTCTGACTGCACACGTGATTCAGAGCGCGGTCACGCTGAAGGCGTTCCCAAAGCGTTTCGACGCGGCGTCTCATTCCCTTCGGGGAACCAGGGTTACATACGTAACCTGAGACGTTTTTTTGGCAGTGTAAGCACACTTGGCAATAAAGCGCTTTCTGATTCTGATTGTGATTCTGTAATATTGAAATCATTTTGCCTCTGCACTGAGCACTTTGGACATTTTTATCTTTTTAAAGCTATTTTAAACAAATATCATTGTGTGTAGGCTTTTCTGCTTTGGTTCAGACAACCGTGATGTTGCCCTTCTTTTCTAAAATGTTTTATTTTTTAATATAATATCTTGTGGTATTGTATTTAAATTCTGCATGAATATTCCCAAACACTATGCCAGTGCGATCTCTGTGTGAGATATGTGACTGTTGTCATATTTCTATAAAAATACACGTTTGTATTAAAGTAAAAAATGGATGATAAATACGCCTGTCGTATGGAATTAAATAGCAAGCACTTTGAGTGTCTTGTTCATCATTTATTTTCATATAAAAACAACAGAACTGAAATTATATCATGTTTATCAGCACTACAGCATGTGAGTGTGATAACGCGATATCCGCCTTTGATCTCGTAGGTGTCTGTTCTACTTCTCGAGGTCAAAACTGTCCGTCTTGACTGCACTTATTTCACTCCTCCCCTCACTGCAGCTGCCCACTCTCGTCTACATTTCAGGCGAGGTGAGGAGCATCTCAAACGAGCCTATTGATACAACACTTCAATACACGACAAGAAAGAATAGGTGTGTTTGACTTCATCTACGGCTACAGACGGCGATCAACGAGAGTAGCCGAGAGCAGTCGGGGGCGGAGTTGAAAACGGAGGCGTTAAGACGGACACTTTTTACTCTCGTTAGTGAAGCTCTCGTGGTATTTGCATGCATCACAGATTAAGTGAATTAAATGTACTATTTATCAAATGCACAGACCTTTCAAAAGCCTTTTCATGAGCAACTGAAACACGTTTCATATACTGCTTTATACAGCGCCATCTGAACAAGAATAATGATCAACATAAACATATACTATTTAAATACTAATGAAGTGGGGTTATAAATGCTTTTATCAGTGTTTTATGATAAATCTGACTCAGTATAACATTGCGACTACGGCAAAAACACTTTTATTGTTTTAAAAACACAGATTTGTCAGCATTATCAGACTTGAGGACGTTAGAATAAACCCAAAACACACGTGATCGTTGTCATGTGGTGAATCTGGCCAATCGTGAAACAGCCATGTGGTCATCAGAGCTCCTGCAGCCGCTCTGAAGAAACTGCGCTGGCTGAGTCAGTCGGCTGCTCTTGAATCGCGATCGTGGTACTTTGATGCCACACGTGACAGTGACGAGGCGTCGGCGCTGCCTCAAGTCGGACAAAATTTCTAACCGGCATGCACTGCTTCAAGTCAGAATTTGATTGAGCTGCGCAGCACTGCGTTAAGTCGAACACACCTATTAGGTGTGCAGTGCATGCCATTTAGAAATTTTCAAACAATGTCAAACAATGAGGGTCACATGACATAAACCAACCAATGAGAAACAAGACACATGACTTGGACAACCAATCAGAACATGACACATTGAACAGAGGAAACAACAGCATGAATACACAAGAGGTGTGTTCGACTTAACGCAGCGCAGCGCAGCTCAATCAAATTCAGACTTGAAGCAGTGCATGCCGGTTAGAAATTTTGTCCGACTTGAGGCGGCGTCAACGCCTCGTGACTGTCACGTGTGGCATCAAAGTACCGTGATCGCGATTCGAAAGCAGCCGACTGACTCAACTGGCGCAGTTTCTCCAGAGCGGCTGCAGGAGCTCTGATGATCACATGACTGTTTCACGATTGGCCAGATTCACCGCATGACAATGATCACGTGTGTTTTGTGTTTATTCTAACATTGTCAAGTCCGATAATGCTGACAAATCTGTGTTTTTAGAACAATAAAAGTGTTTTTACTGTATTCGTAATGTTATATTGAGTCCGATTTATCATAAAACACTGATAAAAGCATATATAACCCCACTTTATTAGTATTTAAACAGTATATGTTTATGTCGATCATTATTCTTGTTCAGATGGCGCTGTATTAAGCAGTATATGAAACGTGTTTCTGTTGCTCATGAAAACACTTTTAAAAAGTTTTTGTATTTGATAAATATTGCATTTAATTCACTTCATCTGTGATAGAGCATGCGAACACCGCGAGAGCGCTACTAACGAGAGCAGAAAGTGTCCGACTTGATGCTTCCATTTTCAACTCCGCCCCCGACTGCTCTCGGCTACTCTCGTTGATCACCGTCTGCAGCCCTAGATGAAGTCAAACACACCTAAAGGCAAGGGAAGCACATGGCTAGACAAGGACCATGGCAAATCTTCAAAATAAAAGACATGAAAACAAGAACAACAAACAAAACCCAAATCCCCACGTTACACACAGTAATTGTGACTCACCAGAGACAGTAACATTGAATCTGTATGTGGTGTGTGTTGTGATGCTGGTTGCTTGATAAAGTCCAGAGTCTGTAGTTCTGATGTTTGTGATGGTCAGAGATCCAGTCTGATGATCCAGCTTCATTCTGTCTCTGAATCTCCCATCATCAAGAATATCATACATGGAGAAGATTCTGATGTTTTTATCAATTTCAGCTATACGAGTCTCTGAAAGTCCAAATGTCCATTTTATCCGAGGCTCTGTCTGTAGTTCAATGTTAATCTGTAGAGTGACTGAATCTCCCTCCATCACTGACACTGACTTCACTACATCTGAATCAGCAAACACACCTGAAGAACAAACCGAAACAAGGTTTGTCACAGATTAAGATTTTTTTTTTTTTTTAAACTGCATCTTTGTAGTGATTTTGAATGAAACTCATTTGCAAATGCAGGAACTAAAGTTGATCATAACAACTTAAAAAAAAACAAAACAAAAAAAAAACATTTCAGATGAGAATCATGTCACTGAAACTAAAACTGCTGCTGTTTGAGCTTCAGTGTTTTTATACAAAGGACATTTAGAAAGACATATGAAAATTTTTGAAAAAAACAACAACAAAAACACATTTCAAACTCACCAACCAGATGCCACAAACACAAACAGAACCCAAATCGGTGAAACATCTTCAACACAGTTTCAATTCACAAATGTGCAAAGACAAGCTGTTGTAAATTGGTTCAGTAAAGAAAGGACAGACAAGCTGATGTGAGGCTGATTTGTAGTAAAGTGATGTGAAACTCCACCATCAGCTAAATAACCGCCTATTTATTCAGTGTTGTTGTGTCTGACCATACTGCTCTTTTGAGCAAGAGTAGGCCACAGCTTCCTGTAGACCAATGGTGTCATTTTCAACAGAAATTGACCCATAACATGTTAAAAGTCTTAAAGCAGCCGTTTTAACCTGAGAGAGTTTGGCTCTGCTCTTTCTTGTGACTGTCTTCAGCTCATTTATAGTTCATTTCTTGTCAAATGTCTCAAATGTTTCTCCTCTCAGACTGATTTCAAAGTTTCTCTGATGGTTTTATGAATCACGGACAGATCACCAACTATAACTGTGTGTATAAAATTGTTCTCTCATATTTTCATACGACGCTTTTGTATGGAGTGGAAGTCAGAAAGTTTGGTTCATATAAACATGAGAGAAAATTAAGCCTACAAACTACTGACAGATACAGTGACTGCAGTCATCTAACAATAAACATGCTTATGTCAGTGTTGCTTGTCAAGCCAACAGTTAAAACCACATTGGTTATTTATATATCAGAACACAACATGTTTAACTTTGAGCACACTAGAATGTATTGCATCTATCAGTGCGGCTACTACTAAACAGTGAATGTTCATGAAAAAGCAGCATGTAAATTTGTGAGTTTACCTTGATCTTCTAAAGAAGTGTAGAAGCCTTGATCCATGTTTTCTGATTTATAAGTGACATTATTATGAGCTTAGACAATAATTCACGTGTTTAAACAGTTTACTACCTATATAACGGTATATAACACCGAGCGCCCCCTGCTGGAAGAACCGAGAGAGAAACATTTACTGACTGTGATGACGCGCTTCCACAGACATCGTACATACCAAAGTTTTTTTTTCCTTCTTAATATTTTCATTTAAAAAGTACATTTACACATTGTGTTACATGGCGTTACATTACAAAAACTAGTAAGCACTGTTGCAAGGGTGTTTGTTAAACATCTACTAAGGGAGCGACGGTGAATTTGACATCTTTCTGTCTTCTGATCGTAATCAATCTCTCTTTAACCTTTTCCTCGTTTGGAAAGTCGTGGAAACACTGTCGCGGCATTTTCTTTGGTATTCGAGCTAACGGCAACGAAACAATCATATTTGCGATAGTCACGATCTCGTTCACTCAGCTGAAACGACTTCCGCTTTTTTTTTTTACATTAATATACATTATTCAGCAGATCAATGATCAAACAATTTTTAGCTTGCAGATATACAAAAACAACAATATAATAGTAATAATAATAATAATAATAATAACACTGTTTTGGCGGTATGAGAATAATAATGTAAACATTTACAAATAAGTTTTTAAAATAATGTAAAGCTTTATATGTGGCGCTCCACTGAACTCTGTACTTCGTTTGTATTCCTCCAGGGGGCGCCTGACATAATGTAATAAAACACGGAGAGCCTCTTTGACCTTAGAGAAATCTTTATTGATAATTGCAGGCAGATACATAAGGCATGTAGATAGCAGTAATGGTAAAGTGAGATCTGCATGTCCTATCTGAGGAAAATATAAACAATAAGACCTTTTAAATTGGATTTAAAAAAAAATGAAAACGAAAGAACCTTTAAAATTCGCAATTCTGCTTTAGACTTCAATTGTTTCTGAAAAAGATTAAAATATATAAAGCCATACATTAAAAAATATATATATATCAAGTATTTATATATGCAAAAACGATCTGTGAAAAATTACATAAATTACGTACCTGATGTGTGAATATGTGCTCAATCCTGTTCAGCTCTTCTGGATCTGACGTCATAAATCAGAATAACGACCGTAGCCACGCCCACCAGAGCAGAGAGGACCAATCGGATCACAGCTTCAGTAGAACCACAACAGTGAACAGAGTCTGAGGAATAAAAACACCAAACTGAGATCAGCTCAGTCAATAAATAATATCAACATTAATATCAATGTTAATATCAGCGCTGGCGTACCTGAGCATGTGTGACAGTTTGATGATGTCCAGATGTTGAGTCTGGTTGTTGATGGGATTGTTGATCACACAGCTGTAGGTGTTTTTATCCTCATTTTCCACCTCCAGAGGTAGAGAGAGACTGATGCTAAGATCAGACACACTGATGCTGGACAATAAACTGTTTCCTTTGAGCCAGGAGAGAGTCACATTACTCACATTAAACATTGAACACAGCAATGAACAATATGATGATGATGATGATGATGATGATGATGATGAAGAACAGTCTCTGATGATGACAGGAACCGGCATACAAGCTAGAAAACATGAGAGAATAAGTCAGTGAGTGTTCGATGTAGATTCTCTCAAAAATTTTAATGGATTCAGATTTACCTGCCTCCAACCCTCCACAAAAAAAAATAAAATAAAATAATAATAATAATAATAAATAAATAAATAAAATTAATGTCAAGCCCTGGTGCTCACTGATTTTAAAGTATAATTTTGACTTCCCCCGAAATGGGACACACCATTGACATTACCTGAGCAAATACACTCATTCATTCAGGACGATATTTTATCGCATAGACTGGAGCAAGAAAGAACTAATTCTGATTCTGAAAATACATGTGCACAGCTCAGTCGAATGACCAAGTTTGTCCTTTTTAACTTGATGCAACCTTTTTAACTAAATGTATTAAGCCAAATCTATGTTGAGTCAACTACAACATTAATGACAAAACTAGAAATAAGAGCGCAGTTTATCTGTCAATCATGCACGTGAGACGAAAAAGGTCGGCTGAAGACCTGTTGTCATGCAGAGGTGTGCCGTAAAATATTCAGTATAAATAAATACAGTTAAAATTTTAATCGTCATGCAGTGAAGGCACCATGAGCCAGAAAAAGATAACAAACATGAAAGTTTTTATTTATTTGGCATTTTTAGCCTTTATTGTGACAGGAAGCGAAGTGGGAGAAAGATTGTGGGAGCGACTGGGAAAGGTCTTCGAGTTCGAACACGGGACGCCCGTAGCGCAACGGCGCTGTATGTCCTTGTAATGAGTGTGAAGTGTGTAAGATCCAAGTGCGAGCTTTTATTTACAGATCGTAGTCAGACAGGCAGGGTCAGTATCCAGACAAACAGAGTGATGAAGGCAACACAATAACGTAATCCACAAAACAGGCAGAGTCCAAAAACCAGGGAGAGCAGTCCGAAAAGTAACAAATAAACAAGGAAAGGAACGATAGCAAAAACTAGACAGAACTATGGAAAAATAAAAGCAAAACTATGATAATAAAACAAAACCGTGGCAATGAAAACAGAGATAAACGCTTGGTAGAGTCCACAAGAGCAAAACAATACCTTGCAGATTCCTGTTTGAAAATGGCCTCCTTTTATTGCCACCAAACAGTAAGTTACCAATGAAGCAGCAGAGGGAGCAGCAACAGTCAGTCAGTGGGTGAGAGCTCCCTCTGCTGGCGTGGCGTTACAGTCCTGCACTGCCCACAAGATTATCACGCTGACTCGTAAAAGGTTTTTTACTATTCAAGAAAGAAAAGTTCGATTTGGGATATACAGGATATATAGGATTATACAGCATTAGCATTATAGCATTATTTGGGATATACAGGATATACAGGAATCGTTGTATTATTGATGTTTATATCATGTCTTGGTAACACTACAATAATGACCCCCTGAATGCTGCAATTCACACCCTGCTTTGATTGAGAGAACAGAGCACAGTAGGGAGAGAAAACTTAAATGTCGAAGCAATGGGAAAATTTGACGTTAATGTTAAATGAGAATCAAGTCACAAACTGAAACTGAAGCTGCTGCTGTTTTTTTACATTCATTTTTTACAGTATTTTTACATGAAAGACATTTAGAAAAAAAATAACAAAACAAAAACATAACAAACACATTTCAAACTCACCATATAGATGCCACAAACAAAACCAGAAACAAAATCTGTGTAACATCTTCAACGGTTTCAGTGCACAAATGTAAAAAGACAAACTCTTCTAAACTGCTTTAGTAATGAAATGACAGATGAGCTCATGTGAGTCTGGTCTGTAGTAAAGTGATGTGAAACTCTGCCTACTCTCAGCTAAAATGACAGTCTGTTTATTGTGTTATTGCATATGACCATCCCCTTTTGCTGATTAATTCACACTCTGAAGATCGACACAAAATCGGCCACAGCTTCTTGTTCTGTTCAGTAACAGGTATAATCTGACCCATAACATGTTATAAAAGCATCTTAAAGCAGCTGTTTGATCGTGAGATCCTTGGAGTGTTTGTCTCTGCTCTCTCCTATAACTGTCTTCAGCTCGTTTGTTGTTAATTTCTTATCAAACGTCTCAGTTGTTTCTCAAACTGATTTCAGTGTGTCTCTATGGCTCCATGGATCATGAACAGATTGCCTGCTATAACTGTGTTATAAGTGTTGTCTTATATTTTAATATGATTTTCATATAAACACAATCAATTAATACAACCATATCAGAATATTGAATATCTGTGCCAGAATGGGAAACATTGCTCTAATCATATCAAATGTTTGGTCACGTTTTATTTTAAGGTCCAATTCTCGCTATTAACAAACCATTAACTATCACTTTTCTCCCAGTAAACTACTAATTTGCTGCTTATTAGTCATTTCAAATGCAGCTCCTATCTCTTTGAATGGTGAAACATCAAATTCTCCAAAGCTGTTCACCAAATTTATGATTAAATTTCATATTTGAAATCACCAATGAAATCTGACAACAACTGCCTCATAAATATTGTTCCTTATGCTCCAATAGTGTTAAAAAAGTTTACTTTTCCGGCTAGATCAGCCAGTGAGCATCCGCAGTACTGAGCGCACATCTCAGAACGCTAACTGTTTCTATAGCAACCGAGACTTCTAATGGCTCTGCAGTGATGCTATGACTTTACTAATCAACGATTGGCTCTTTCATTAAGAAGGCGGAGCTTCGCAGCCATAATGCAGTTTTCCCATTCAAAACTATTCGAGTTACAAGTCTTGGATATTCTATAGTCTTTGTTAGTAGTTAGTAAAGTAGTTGGTAAGTTTAGGTATTGGGTAGGATAAGGGATGTAGAATATGGTCATGCAGAATATGTGCTCTGTAAGTACTAATAAATGGCCAATATGTTACCATTTGCAAAGCTTTTATTATTAGTCAAACGCAGGCAAGGGTCAACACCAGCAAACAGGTATATTGAGGGCAAGACACAAGAATAGTCTAATAAACAGACAAGGGTCATTGACAGCAAATGTAATCCGGAGGGCGAGGCAATCTATTGTACAGCACTTTGGTCAATGGTCGGTTGTGTGAAAGTGCTTAATAAATAAAGAAAAGAAAAAAAGAAGAAGAAAATAAATAGACTAAAGAAAACTTGCAATGGTTCCCTAATGCAGCTATTGGCAAAACTAGCGATAAGCGCTAACAATACTCGGCCCTGAATGGGAACCAGTGTGTGATTGGCTGCAGGTGAGTGTATAATCAGTGCAATGGAACTTGGGAAATGAAGTCCATAATTGGAAGACCTTTACTGGTGAACAGATGAAAGACCACAGACAGGATTCGTGACATTATGAATATCCTAATAAGCAACTAGTTAATAGTGAGAATTGTTCCCTTTACTAAAGTGTTACTAAATGTTTATTACAGAAAAAAAAAAAATAGAATAGAACATCATCTAGGGTGAATATGGGTGATGAACATATAACATGTTGAGATTCAGGCTAAAAAAACTACATTAAGATTTAAACAAAGTTCAGTACTTGAGGATGAGGAATATAGATAACATATTTAAATCAGTAGGCTAATCCTGTTCAGCTCTTCTGGATCTGATGTCATAAACCAGAACAACAACAGCAATGACAGCAGCCACGCCCACCAGAGCAGAGACGACCAATCGGATCACAGCTTCAGCAGAATCACACCCGCAGATAGAGTCTGAGCAATAAACACATCAAACATGAGTTCAGCTTCAATAACGTTAAATATCAGTTGCCGCTGTTTTATTTGTCATCGGTTTGAAGTGGATCAAATCAAGTGAAAGTGTCACAAAATAAACTGCATCAATTAATGTGTATGTATTCTTAAGTTTTTAAGTGGTTTGTTTTCTAAATATCAATTAATTATTTGTGTACACTTATTATGAAGACTGGAAGCACAAATGACACTGTAACTGTGACTCACCAGAGACAAAAACATTGAATCTGTATGTTGTGTCTGTTGTGCCACTGATGGTTACTTGATAAAGTCCAGAGTGTGTGGTTCTGGTGTTTGTGATGGTCAGAGATCCAGTCTGATGATCCACCTTTAGCCTGTCTCTGAATCTCCCATCAAGAACATCATATGTGGAGAATCTTCCAGTGTCTTTATTGATTTGAGCTATGCGAGTCTTTGAAAGACCAAATGTCCACGTTATCAGATCCTCTGTCTGTAGTTCAGTGTTAGTCTGTAGAGTGACTGAATCTCCCTCCATCACTGACACTGACTTCACTGCATCTGAATCAGCAAACACACCTGAAGAACAAACAGAAACAGGGTTTGTCACAGCTGTTAGCTGTTAGCAGAGACGATCCTCCCTATACGCAAAATACAGAAGCTGTGTAGGGCCCTTGAAACACCAGGGGGCCCCCTTGCTCTTAAAGATGATTTATTTTTAGTTTTGTTTTCGGTTAAGTAAGCTTAAGTAACTTTCCCCAACACCGGTCATAGAGCGGACACTCTGTGTCGACAAACACTGACAGAAAGAAAAACAGGAACTTCAGAGAGAGAGAGAGACAAGGAACCGCAACCTTAATAAGGTTAATCAGGAGCAGACTACTGAGACATTTCAAGAACAGACTACTGAGACATTTCATGAACAGAGACATTCTGCGCTACGAAAGAGATCTCAGACATTTTATGTTGTCATAAGACAAGCTATATTGTTAATGCATTTTATATGCATGACTGGAAAGAAACAAACTGTTTCAAATTTTTGCTTGGTTATTTTTTTTTAAGTCATATTCAAATCAGGCCAGTTAATGGGTAGTTAGAGATTACGCTAGATTAAGATAGAGATTACGGTTTATAATGTAAATATACATATGTTTCTTATACAAACACATTGATTCATTTCAGTCGTATGGAGCACTTTTTAAGATGGACAGACACTCTTTTTTGGGCTTCCAAATCTGGAACACCATTCACTGCCATTAAAAATCTTGGAAGAGCCAGGACTTTTTAATATAACTCCGATTGTATTCATCTGAATCAATAAAATCATATTCACCTAGGATGGCTAGTGTGTCCCATTGCTTAATAAAGAAGTTCTATGCAGAGACTTGTGGTCTTCACAACCACTTGAACACTTGGGTCAAATATAGGAAATACTTCATGTATGTAGACAAGAAGTGAAGTACAAAGACTGCATTTGTGGATAATGGACAGACACTAAGATCAAATTCATGCGTTTTTAATATGTTAGTTCTCATAATTTTGTTATTGTTATCAGAAAAATGTTAAACACTTTAATGCAATTAACCCAGGGTCTTTTTTTTACCCCATAGTTTCACATGCTCATGCTGTTTGCACGTCACTTACTGGGACTCCATGAAACGATGAGTAAAAATATTATAAATGACACAGAAGATAATGCAATATCAAAATCATTTTGTCTCTGCACGGAGCACTTTTGACAGTTTTATGTCCTCTTAATAAATGTTTTTAAAGATGTTTTAAACAAAATGTACTTTGGATTTTCTGCTTTGTTTTTGGTTAGGGAAAATATTTTAAATGTTATTATGATAACTGGCAGCAGAAATGACACTAACTGTAACTCACCAGAGACAGTAACATTGAATCTGTATTTGGTGTCTGTCGTGCCACTGATGGTTATTTGATAAAGTCCAGAGTCTGTGGTTCTGGTGTTTGTGATGGTCAGCGATCCAGTCTGATGATCCAGCTTCAGTCTGTCTCTGAATCTCCCATCAGGACCATCATAAGTGGAGAATCTTCCAGCCTGTTTATTAATTTGAGCTATACGAGTCTCTGAAAGACCAAATGTCCACATTATCCGATCTTTTGTCTGTAGTTCAGTAAGACCAGATTCTAGAGTGACTGAATCACCCTCCATCACTGACACTGACTTCACTGCATCTGAATCAGCAAACACACCTGAAGAACAAACAGAAACATGGTTTGTCACAGATTAAGCCTTTTTAATATGTTCATAACTTTTTCCTTAGGTAAACGGTTAAATGTCTGTCATATTTCCAGCTGGATTGCCCATGAGCTCCTCAAGAGGGCACTTTATCCAATACCTTACCACTCATCCTGGATTCTTTTTCCCATAACCCCCTGCCTAGGAACTTGTATTAATTTTATTAATATATTATATAACATACGGGGGCAGTAATAGCCTATCGTTAGAGAGCTGGACTTGTAACCCAAAGGTTCTGGATTCAAGTCTCTGTACCGGCAGGGATTGTAGGTGGGGGGAGCGAATGTCCAGCACTCTCTTCCACCCTCTATACCATGACAGAGGTGGGACCCTTGAACAGAAACCGAACCACTAACTGTTACCCACAGCAAAAAATGGCTGCCCACTGCTGTTCACTAATCACTGCTGTGTGTGTGCACATAGATGGGTGAAATGCAGAGCACAAATTCTGAGTATTATTTTTTTGTTTTAAAATGAGAAATCACAATTTTTAATTAAAATCTGCAAGCAGCATTGAAAGGACCCTCGCACATTGGCTCGCCGCCACCTGGTGGCTTTAAGAAAACAGAGAACGGTGAGCAATATGCATTTAAAGTGGTAAATATAGGAGGAATATTTCAAAGTCATATATGTGCCAAACTTTCTGCAGCCACCTGGTGGTGCTATGACTATAACTGGATATTGTCATGTAGACGTGTTCAGGCCAGGACTTTTACATGTGAAATCTGGTGCAGATCGGACATTACATGTGCAAGTTACTGTAAAACAAGTAATTTCTGATTGCCAGCAGGTTGCGCTGTGATTATAACTGAACATTGGCCTGTAGATGTCTTTAGGGCAGGACTGTTTATCAAACAAGAAATTTAATTGCATCTTTTATTTAGTGTATTATTTAGTGCCAACAGATGGCGCTATGAGTATAATGGAATATTGACCTTTGGATGTGTTCAGGACAGGACTCTTATCGAACGTGTGAAGTTTGGGGCCAATCAGACGCTCAGTTACAACGACTTCTTTTTCCACGGCGAAACTTTGTCAGGCTGCCACGGACATGCCCTTTAACGAAAACTCAAAATCTTTGAAGTTTGACATGACAAAGGCCTTTAGAGCAGACTGACCAAATATAATGTTGATGTCATTAAATTTCTAGGAGGAGTTCGTTAGAGTGTAAAACATGTCACTTCCTATTGCCAGCAGGTGGCGTTATGGCTATAACTGAATATGGACATGGTAGGACTGTACGATAATTTCCATGCGATTGTCGTGCACATCTCCTCAGTAAAGCTGGCCGAACACACATGATGGAGATTTACTACTAATCACAGAACTGGCTTTACTGAAGAGATGCGCACGACAATCACATGTGATTTGTCATGCAGCCCTAGGACATGGACATGTGTTGAGGACAGGACTCTTATCAAATGTGAATTTTGGTGCAGATCAGACATTGTATGCCTGAATTATAACAACTTACTTTATTGTTACTTTATAACAAAAAAACGGCACAAAACACGGCGAGAAAATTCAAAATGACTTCCTGGGGGACTTTTTTGTAGATATTAGTGTGTTACATGTGTCTACCCAATTTCGTATACATGTATGTGAAACAGCTTAAAAAGAATTTCGTTATTTTATAGGTGGTGCTATTGAGCCATTTTCCAACACTCACTTCTGAAACCCATGTCAGATGTACATTTTCACCACTTTTGGCAGGTGTGTAAAGTTTCATTTAGTTTTTGAGCATGTTTAGGCTCTCAAAAAAGCAATTCATTTTGGACAAGAAGAAGAAAATGTGCAATTCCAACAGGGTCCTCGCACCACTGGTACTCTGGCCCTAATAAAAAAAAATATTATCAAATGTTATAATTATTGGTTGTTTACATGATACTATTTTCATTTACATTTCCTTTGGCTTGAGGCTTATTCTAACAATGTACATATGCCATGTTAGAAATACCATTTAGAGGTTTAAAATCTTGCCAATAGATTGTATTAACTTAATTATAATAACATGTCTATGTTTTACATTTTGTTTAGATGTACGATTTAAGTACTTGAATGTGAAATACAGTGATTTTGAATATAATGCTGTGCGAAATAACAGCGCCTCTGTTAGACAAAATATCTTTACATTATTTTTGTTACTTTATGTTACAGTTTCACAAGTTGGTCTACAGTAAAGAAAGTATAAAACGCAAACTGCCTACGACCGTTACTGTGGGGCTTTGTTTAGCTCGCTGCCGAAGCACTGCTTAGAAACGCAAGCTGGGGGCAGAAGAACAACAGTTTTATAAAATGCTGCAAACGTGGGCGTGGTGTGCTGCGGAGCAGAGGGGGAAGAGGGGAGAGTCAACCTCGGGTTCAGACGGTTAAGACAGTTTCATTTCGCTCCCACTGAGTTAACAACACAAATAAATGCACAGCCATTTGCACTCATCAAAAACATATATTTGAATGCGCTGTTGCATCTCTATTAACTTTTAAGGCTAATTTTGCAGCTTTTATAATCCTTGCATCATGCATTTGTAAAAAACGCTATTAAACTCACTCTATGAATGAATCGCGTTTGTGCTAAACTATTACAAAGCAAACAAAAACAAACACTCTCCTTCAATCCATGACCGTTTCTCTAAGTTATTATACGCAATCTCACAGTTGTCTATCATAGCAAATCAACACACGCTGTCGTGAATAATTAGACGAAGCGTCTTCTCATAGAATGATGCTGCACTCACGTCATCTCGTAAAATTCCGAGATGAAAACACGTGACATTCTACTCTATCTGGAATTATGAGTTTCTGTGGCAACACTATCAACGCCAAAGCCCTCATGTGCTCCTGAACTAGTAAGTACAACTTGTAAACTCGGAAAGTTCTGAGAGTTAGGACTTGGACCAGTGACAGATGTACCACGTGACCGCCGCTAGGCTCATTTTGGCGCCATTTAGGCGCTACCTCTGAGTCCGACAACATGGAAAGCTATGAGTAAAATGTGTTGTCATCTCGGAATTACTGTAATTATGACATGACGTGAAGGCAGCATAAGAACACACAGTCTCATGAATAAATATGACACACCAACATGTCATCGATGTACTGTAGTACATTGCCACGTCACAAACTGTGACGTTAGCACAATGTAGATTTTAAACCCGGAAGATGAAAATAGTGCAAGAAAACTGAAAAATTAACCGTTTTCTTAAACAATTAAAATGAACGGATGCTAACATTGTCATCTATGATGTGCAACACAAACACCTCTGCTAAAATCACGGAAAAAGTAGTCTGGGGTTTAATGAACCTTTAATAAGGTTAACCTGGAAGAACAGACTACTGAGACATTTCATTAAAAGAAACATTCTGAGCTACGAAGGAGATATCAGTTGTCATGTCAAGTTGCTGTCATGAGACAAGCTATACTGTTAATGTATTTCACATCCATGACTGGAATGAAACAAACTTTTGTTTATTTTGTTCACGCTTTTCTGATTTTTTTGGTTAAGCAAAATATTTTAAATGTTATTATGATAACTGGCAGCAGAAATTACACTGTGACTCACCAGAGACAGTAACATTGAATCTGTATGTGATCTGTCTCCTGCCGCTGATGGTTACTTGATAAAGCCCAGAGTCTGTGGTTCTGGTGTTTGTGATGGTCAGCGATCCAGTCTGATGATCCAGCTTCAGTCTGTCTCTGAATTTCCCATTAAGAACATTAAATGTGGAGAATCTTCCAGTGTCTTTATTGATTTGAGCTATACGAGTCTCTAAAAATCCAAATGTCCACATTATCCCATCATTTGTCTGTAGTTCAGTAAAACCAGATTCTAGAGAGACTAAATCTCCCTCCATCACTGACACTGACTTCACGGCATCTGAATCAACAAACACACCTGAAGAACAAACAGAAGCAGGGTTTGTCACAGATTAAGACTTTTTACGATACATTCATGACTTTTTCCTTATATGTAAATAGATAAAGGGGTCATCGGATGCTATGTTCACTTTTTCATTAATGTGTGTTGGCAGTGTATGTACAAATCTACCCTATAATGATAAAAATCCATGCATTTTTTTAATGAATCTGCAAAAAATAATATCCCCTTTTTCAAATAGAGCCTTTCTCAGATGCCTGTCGTTGTGCCGTCACACCCACAGAGGCCGCTCCCATGATAGTTGATTGACATGAGCTCTTACCTTAGACCAGCTGTCACAGTCCAGTAACTTTCCATGTTTTGATGCCAGAGCAGGGATGTAAGTTAGACAAGAATATTTCCGATTGAACGATTGAGGTGTTGTGTTGCTGGATGTAATAATGAACATAGTGGTCACCATTTACTCCCGACATCTGAGCCGCTGAAGATGCAGTAGATTACGTTTGTTTGTGAAAGGAATGCGCCTTCTGCTCTACATATAGAGGGGCGGGGAGAGCAGAGCTCATTTGCAATTAAAGGAATAACCCCTTAGAATGAGATGATTTTTGCAGAGATGATTTTGGCAAGGTAAAAAGGGTGTTGTTTTACAAAACCATTGAGAATTTTTAATCAAAGTATATTAGAGACTTTTCATTAAGACCCTAAAGAATCATATCAACTTGTGGAAAATAGGCATCCGATGACCCCTTTAAATGTCTGTCACGATCTTCAGCTGGAGTGCCCATGAGAATTTGTACCAGGGGACTTTTTCTTGTAGGTATTGGTGTGTTACATGTGTCTACCAAATTTTGTACATGTATGTGAAATATAGCTTGAGGGGCACCTTGTTAAAATTTTATAGGTGGTGCTATTGAGTCATTTTGACACACTCACTGAAACCCATAACAGATATACATTTTCACCACTTTTGGCATGTGTGCAAAGTTTCATGATTATTTGTGCATGATGAGGCTCTCAAAAAGCCTAAAAAAGGGACAAGAAGAAGAAACTGAGCAATTCCAATAGGGTCCTCGCACCAGTGGTACTCTGTGCCATGTTACGTTGTTGGAAGAGGGACGCAGGAGACGTGGAGATAAATGAAAAATAGAATTTAATAAAGACACAAATGAAACCAAAATCCAGGAGCAGGCAAAACAAATGTATGTAACTTGTTGATCAGACGAAGAGCAACTGAACAGGAAGGAACTAATGTACACAAGATAATTAATAACAGGTTCGGGGCTAATTGACAAATCACACTAAACAAGAACAGGAAAATGACCAAATAAGGAAAACAGGAATTAAGGCTAGAGGGAAAACATGAAACACAAAGTTCAAAGTCCAAACCCTGACACTCGGGCCCTAATAAAAAAGTATTAGCAAATGTTATAATTATTGGGTGTTTACTTGATACCATTTTCATTTACATTTCCTTTGGCTTAAGGCGTATTCATTTTTGGTGTGAAAGGGCTTGTACATTTGCCAAAATTATAACTTTTATGTTAAAAACATACAAGTAAGAAAAAATTACACAAAAGTAATATAATGCATTACTTTACATAAAAAGTAACGTAATTAGTTACTTTTTTATGGAGTAACACAAATGTAACAACCCTTGGAGTGTTTGTGTTGGTTTTACCCATTGTCACACCCCTGTTGGACTGTTTATGTTGGTTCCTCTCTGCTGTGCCCATATTTGGTTCTTCCTGCCCTCGATGTGTCCTAACTCGCTTCACCTGTTTGTGTATCATTAGCCACCCTTTATAAGTTGAATTCAGTTCTGAGTTTGTCTTCCGGTCTCGTCAACATCAACGTGATGTGTATGTATGCTACCCTGCCTGTGGATTTACCTGTTTTGGAAACTACCTGTGGATTATAATGACTTTATCTTGAACCATCATCTTCGTTTGCCCTTTCCTTCCATGTTACATGACAGAAGACTGGACCTACAAAAAGTTAAGCGGCATTTACCCCACGTTTTTTTTAAATTTTCATTCAGTGTTTTATTTTCTGTTTTTCCCGTCATGGATCATCCTGCCTTCCGCCTTCTCCTCCTGGAGCACGGGAATCGCTCTCTCGAGGACCACACCAAAGACCTTGTGTTTCTCGTCCCTTGACACACTACCCGGACAGCAGCCTTCTCTCCTTTTATCGAATTAGACTTAACACCACCACACGAGCGCAGCTGTCCAGGGATGGTCAGAGAGCCTCGCCGCCTATGTTGAGTGGGTGCTGGTGTCCTGCAACTCTTTGCAGACCGTGGACTTAGCGGATGATGACACGAGCCCCACTCTTGACCCCGAGCCCAGCCAAACATCACCCCGACTCATGGAGCCAGAGCCCAAGCCCACCACGGACGGAGAGCCAGAGCCGAGAGCGACAGAAGTAGATTTGATTTTCTCTGAGGATATAGAAATGGAACTTCCTGCCTACCCTGAACAATCTGTCTGCCTTGAACTGTCTACCTGCCTGAATTTCCCTCCCACCCTCCCTCTGTTATCTCCATCAAGCACCCTTGCTGCTTTAGCTCTGCCACCGCTGTTTCCTGACAGCCCCTCAGCTCACCCTCAGCCCACCATCTGTGCGGTGGGCTCGCCATGGGTCTGCCAGTCTCCATCGGCGTCAGTGCTGGAGGATCCCTCATCTTCACTTCCAGCCTCAGAGTCCTGGACTCCGCCTCGGCCCTCTGACCCTGTGGCTCCATCCTGGCTCTCAGCTCCCTCGTCTCCACTGTCACCCGTTGGCCCACCAGCTCCACCGGGCTCCCTCGTCCCTCCTGCTTCGCCTTGGTCAGTCGTCGTCCCGCCATCGCCTCAGCTCCTCCGGCTTCGCCTCCCTCCAGCTCCACCTCAGTCCTCTGGAGCTTCGTCTCTGCCTCGGTCGCCAGAGCCTTGGGCTCCGCCTTGGCCCTCCGGATCCTCAATGTCGCCCAGGATCATCGGCTCTCCATCTCCACCTGCTCCACCGCCGTCAGTCGGCCCCCTGGAGTCGTCAGCCCTTCCTCCACCATGGCTCCTCCCTCCGTCGGCTCCGCCGTGGGCTACCATCATGGCTGCGGCCTGGGTCTCACTTGGCACCTGCTGCTCTGGGTCCCTTCTGTCTCCTCCTTGGCTCCTCCTTCCGTCTGATCCACCCTTGACACTTCTGTCTCCTCCTTGGCTCCTCCCTCCGTCGTCTCCACCATGGACTTTGTTTGTTGTCCTCCTCCTGGGAGTCCGTCCTCCACCTAAGCCTCCTCCGACCATGACTTTGTTGCCATCCCACGTCCACTCCTTTGTTTTCATTTTTTCCACGGCGCGAAGTCACGCCTTCCAGGAGGGGGGAGTAATGTAACACCCCTTGGACTGTTTATGTTGGTTTCTTCCTGCTGTGCCCATATTTGGTTCTTCCTGCCCTTGTTGTGTCCTAATTAGTTAACTCGCTTCACCTGTTTGTGTATTATTAGCCACCCTTTATAAGTTAAATTCAGTTCTGTGTTTTGTCTTCCGGTCTCATCAACGTGATGTTTATGTATGCTACCCTGCCTGTGGATTTACCTGTTTTGGAACTACCTGTGAATTATAATAAAGACTTTATTTTGAACCGTCATCTTCATTCACCCTTTCCTTCCACGTTACGTGACAACAATATTGTAATGCATTACTTTAAGTAACTTTCCCAAACACTGGTCATAGAGCGGACACTCATGTCGACAAACACTGGCAAAAAGAATAACAGAAACTTTAGAGAGAGACAAGAAACCTCAACCTTAATAAGGTCAATCTGGAAGAACAGACTACTGAGACATTTAAAGAAAAGAGACATTCTGAGCTACAAAAGAGATATCATATATTTTAAGTTGTCATGGAACAGTCTATATTGTTAATGTATTTTATATTCATGACTGGAATGTAACAAACTGTTTTAAACTTTTGTTCATTTTGTTCACGCTCTTCTGCTTTTTTTTTTTTTTTTGGTTAAGCAAAATATTTTAAATGTTATTATGAACTGGCAGCAGAAATGACACTGTGGCTGTGACTCACCAGAGACCGTAACATTGAATCTGTATGTGGTGTCTGTCGTGCCACTGATGGTTACTTCATAAAGTCCAGAGTCTGTGGTTCTGGTGTTTGTGATGGTCAGTGATCCAGTCTGATGATCCAGCTTCAGTCTGTCTCTGAATTTCCCATCAAGAACATCAAATGTGGAGAAGATTCCAGCCTCTGTATAGATTTGAGCTATGCGAGTCTCTGAAAGTCCAAATGTCCACATTATCCCATTTTTTGTCTGTATTTCAGTAAGACCAGATACTAGAGTGACTGAATCTCTCTCCATCACTGACACTGACTTCACTGCATCTGAATCAGCAAACACACCTGAAGAACAAACAGAAACAGATTAAGACTATTTATGATACATTCATGACTTTTTCCTTATATGTAAATAGTTCAATGTCTGTCACAATCTCCAGCTGGAGTGCCCACAAGACTTTGTACCAGGGTACCAGACTTTTTTTGTACAGTATGTATTGTTGTGTTACATGTGTGTACCGAATTTCGTAAATGTATGTGAAATAGAGCTCAAGGGGCACCTCACTGAAATTTTATAGGTGGCGCTATCTAGCCATTTTACTTACTTCTGAAACCCATATCAGATGTAAATTTCCATCACTTTTGGCCTTTGTGCAAAGATTCATGAGTTTTTGATCATGTTTAGGCCTTCAAAAATGGAATTCATTTTGGACAAGAAGAAGAAACTGAGCAATTCGAATAGGGTCCTCGCACCACCAATGCTCAGGCCCTAATAAAAAAATGAGCAAATGTTACAATTATTGGGTGTTTACAGCACACCTGTAGTGCACAGCACATTCCAGGGCCTAGTAGCATGGCCCCTCTCTGCCCACAATAGTGGACAAAAGTTTGCTATGTGATTGGATCTTAGTGGACAAACATAAGCAAACTGTCCAATGCCATCAGATAAAATGCTAGGACAACAGCCAGACACCTCTTAGAGGGCAAGAAGAAGACCTCTGGTACTAAGCCCGGGAAGGACAGAACTTCTCATTGGTCAAAATGCAGTTTCTGCCCTCCACCCACCTACAGACTGATCGCTCAGGTTTGGCCTATGGCAGTCATTAAAATACCTTAGGACCTCCAGACGCAGCAGCAGAGGGTGAACAAGGAGAGTTCACAAAGATCCATCCAAATCTGTTCCTAAAAATGTTTTCAAATCTTAAAACTGATGCACACTACAACACACACATGTACTTCTTCAGAGAATAAGTATTCTTAGTGACAGTGATGTGTAATGCAACATCTTACACAAACTCAGCTGCTAATGGACAAATGAATGCATGCATGACAGTTCAATGTTTTATGTTTGGAATTAATGTGTTCGTAACATTGCCAAATGTAATATGGTTGTGGTTTGAAAAGCGAGAAATGCACCATTGAAACTTTAGTGACAGTTTTCTATCTTTGTGTTTGGACTATGCAAATAAGTTCCACAGGAGGAAAGAAGGGTGGACCGCACCATGTCCCACACATTGATGGAAACAGACAATCACAGCATGGAAACTGAAAAACGCCAAAAATCATGTACCCTTCCAAAAGAAACACCTAGTTCTGAGTCTCAGCCCTGCAAGGGTGAGACAGTAACTGATACACTGTTCTGAGTCTCCAGCCTACATGGCAGGAGATAATAAAAGACACAACCATTCAGAGCCTGCGGCCCACTACAGGGGAGGCAAAAACCAATACCAAGTTCTGAGTCTGAGCCCCACAAGGGTAAAACAATAGCAGATCAACAAAGTTCTGAGTCTCAGTCTCCTGCCTGTCAAGGTGAGACACAGCAGAAACACCAATGTTCTGAGTCTACTGTCTAGAAAACAGATGCAGACATTTCACACTCCAAGTCCAAACTAAAGACTTTCAGCACCTACTCCAGGGCCACACCTGTGTGTTCCAGATCTTAGGACCCTTTGGTGCTCCAGGAGATCAGGAAGAAAAAATTACACAAAAGTAACATAAAACATTACTTTAGGCTTATTCATTTCACTTTTGGTGTGAAAGGGCTTGTACATTTGCCAAAATTCTAACTTTTATGTTAAAAAAATACAAGTAAGAAAAAATTACACAAAAGTAACATAATGCATTATTTTTCATATAAAAAAGGTAACGTAATTGGTTACTTTTTATGGAGTAACACAACATTGTAACGCATTACTTTTTAAGTAACTTTCCCCAACACCTCATAGAGAGGACACTCTGTCGACAAACACTGACAAAAAAGAATAACAGGAACTTTAGAGAGAGACAAGAAACCTTAATAAGGTTAATCAGGAAGAACAGACTACTGAGACATTTCAAGAACAGACTACTGAGACATTTCAAGAACTGATACGTTCTGAGCTATGAAAGAGATCTCAGACATTTTATGCTGTTGTCATAAGACAAGCTATATTGTTAATGCATTTTATATGCATGACTGGAAAGAAACAAACTTTTGCATTACGTTTTACATTTTTGCTTTGGTTTTTAACATACATACATTTTTAAAGTAATATAATTATCTATGGAATTTAAATCAGGCCAATTAATGGGCGATTTTTAATTATCAAACTGTAAGATATGATAAAAACAAGATGTAGAAGGTCATAGTGACATAATTTTAGTCAATCCTTAAAGGGGTCATCAGATGCTAAGTTCACTTTTACATGTTGTTTGAACATTAATGTGTGTTGGCAGTGTATGTACAAATCTGCCCTAAAATGATAAAAAACCATGCAGTGGTTTTTAATTAATCTGTAAAAATAATATCCCCTTTTTCAAATCGAGCCATTCTCAGATGCCTGACGTTGTGGCATCACACTGACAGAGGCCGCTCCCACGATAGTTGATTGACATGAGCTCTTACCTTAGATCAGTTGTGTAACAGTTGTCCACCTTCTTTGTTTCGATGCCGGAGCAGGGATGTAAGTTAGACAAGATTATTTCTGATTGAGCGATTGAGGTGTTGTGTTGCTGGATGTAATAATGAACATATGAACATAGTGGTTGTCATTTACTCCCGACATCTGAGCCGCTGAAGATGCAGTAGATTACATTTGTTTGTGAAGGGAATGCACCTCCCAATCTACATATATCCTTCTATGTTCGCGCAAATCATTCGTGATCCAGCTTTACTTACAGCAGAAGTGAGTATAAGGTTTTTTTTTTTGCGATCGTCTTTACTAACAATGTGCTAGTTAGCAAGTTTAGCGGCTAAACAGAGAGAAGAGAGGGGCGGGGCGAGCAGAGCTCATTTGGTTTTAAAGCAGCCTCAACCAGAACGGGATAATTCTTGCAGAGCTCATTTTGATAAGGTAAAAAGGGTGTTGTTTTACACAACCACTGAGAATTTTTAACCAAAGTATATTAGGGACTTTTCATTAAGACCCTAAAGAATCATATCAGCTTGTGGAAAATGGGCATCCGATGACCCCTTTAAAGGTATTTTTCCTCAGTTCTCTACATAATGGCAATCGTAGGCACATTTATTACTATTATCTTATTTGATAGCTTTACTCAGTTGTGGAAGCTAGAGATTACGGTTCATAAAGTTATAAATATATAAATGTTTCTTACACAAACACATCGATTTATTTCAGGAGGGCTTTATTAACCCCCGGAGCAATGTGGAGCACTTTTTATGATGGATGGACACACTTTTTTGTGCTTACAAATCTGGAACACCATTCACTGCCATTATAAAGCCTGGAAGAGCAAGGACATTTTTTTATGTAACTCTGAATGTATTCATCTGAAACAAGAAAGTCATATTCACTTAGGATGGCTAGTGTGTCCCATTGGTTAATAAAAAAAAGTTCTATGCACACTTGTAGTCTTCACAACCACTTGAACACTTGGGCCAAATGTAGGAAATATGTGACCCTGGACCACAAAACCAGTCTTAAGTAGCACAGGTCTTAAGTAGCACAGGTATATTTGTAGCAATAGCCAACTATACATTGTATGGGTCAAAATTATTGATTTTTCTTTTATGCCAAAAATCATGAGGATATTAAGCATATTTTGTAAATTTGCAACCATAAATATATAAAAACTTAATTTTTGATAAGTAATATATATTGCTAAAAACTTAATTTGGACAACTTTAAAGGCGATTTTCTCAATATTTTGATTTTTTGCACTCTCAGATTCCAGATTTTCAAATAGTTGTATCTCTGCCAAATATTGTCCTATCCTAACAAACCATACATCAACGGAAAGCTTATTTATTCAGATAATCTGATAAATTATAGCAGATAAATTGACCCTTATGACTTCTTTTGTAGTCCAGGGTCACGTATATGTGTAAGTAGACAAGAAGTCAAGTCCAAAGACTGCATTTGTAGATACTGGACAGACACAAGAACAAATTCATGTGTTATTATAATATGTTCATTCTCATAATTTTCGTATTGTTATCAGAAAAAGTTTAACATGTTTGCACGCCACTTACTGGGAAATATTTCAAATGACAGAAAATGATGCAATGTCAAAATAATTTTGTATCTGAGCACCGTTGACATTTTTTTGGTCTCTGAATAAAAGTTTTTTAGCTTCAGCTTCAGTCTGTCTCTAAATTTCCCATCAGGAATATCATAAGTGAAGAACTGTCCATCCTGTTTAATAATTTGAGCAAGAAGAGTCTTTGAAAGTCCAGATGTCCATGTTAACAGATCATCTGTCTTTATTTCAGTGTTAGTCTGTAGAGTGATTGAATCTCCCTCCATTACTGACACTGACTTCACTGCATCTGAATCAGCAAACACACCTGAAGAACATAAAGTGAGATTAAGACTCTTAAACAACTTTATGATGGTTTACTTAAGTAAACAAAATGAATAATAATATCCAAGTAACAAAACTTATTAATAACCTCATCTGAAGCAAATGACAGAAATAAAATCATAATTCAAACTCACCAGCCAGACGCCACAAACACAAACAGAACAACAATCTGTCAAACATCTTCAATGGTTTCAATCCACAAATATGAAAAGACAAACTCTTCTAAACTGGTTCAGTATTGAAATGACAGATGAGCTGATGTGAGGCTGATCTGTAGTAAAGTGATGTGAAACTCTACTCTCAGCTAAAACGACAGTCTATTTATTCTGTGCTGATGAGTGTGACCGTCTACCTATTTTGTGGTTTCACAACATGCACCCTTACCTGCTTTGCTCTCTTAAACTTCAATTTCTGCAGATCTGTTTCAGTGTCGTCATTTTTAACAGAAATAAACTGACCCATAACATAATATCATAACCCAGCCAACATGTATATGTGGGGCCCACATGGTTTCTGCTGGGTCTACATGGGTACCAAGTGGGCATGGTCCCAAAATAGGCATCTTATCTGGGGCCCACTTGGGTCAGCTAAGTAGGTCCCACACGGGCAAAAACAGATGGGCTCCCTATGTGGGACCTAGTTGGGTCACAAATGGGAAATGAGTGCTTGGGCTCGAAATGGGCAACACAAATGGGGCCCATATGAGTTTAACAAATGGGTTAGACATGGGCAAACACAATTAATCCCATATAGGCTACCTACACTGGCCCAAGGTAGTACCCACATAGGCCACCTCTATATGGGCTCAGAATGGGGAAACACATATGGGGCCCTCTTGGTCAAACCATATGGGTAAAACATGGGCAAACACAATTAGTCTCATATAGGCTGCCTACACTGGCCCAAGGTAGTACCCACAAAGGCTACCTCTATATGGGTTCTGAATGGGGAAACACATATGGGGCCCTCTTGGTCAAACCATATGGGTAAAACATGGGCAAACACAATTAGTCTCATATAGGCTGCCTACATGGGCCCAAGGTAGTACCCACAAAGGCTACCTCTATATGGGTTCTGAACGGGGAAACACATATGGGGCCCTCTTGGTCAAACCATATGGGTCAAATATGGGCAGACACAATCAGTCCCAATAAGCTACCTACACTGGCCCAAGGCGGGACCCACAAAGGCTACCTCTATATGGGTTCTGATTGGGGAAACCCATATGGGGCCCTCTTGGTCAAACCATATGGGTAAAACATGGGCAAACACAATTAGTCTCATATAGGCTGCCTGCATGGGCCCAAGGTAGTACCCACAAAGGCTACCTCTATATGGGTTCTGAATGGGGAAACACATATGGGGCCCTCTTGGTCAAACCATATGGGTAAAAAATGGGCAGACACAATCAGTCCCATATAGGCTGCCTACATGGGCCCAAGGTAGTACCCACAAAGGCTACCTCTATATGGGTTCTGAATGGGGAAACACATATGGGGCCCTCTTGGTCAAACCATATGGGTAAAAAATGGGCAGACACAATCAGTCCCATATAGGCTGCCTGCATGGGCCCAAGGTAGTACCCACAAAGGCTACCTCTATATGGGTTCTGAATGGGGAAACACATATGGGGCCCTCTTGCTCAAACCATATGGGTAAAACATGGGCAAACACAATCAGTCCCATATAGGCTGCCTGCATGGGCCCAAGGTAGTACCCACAAAGGCTACCTCTATATGGGTTCTGAATGGGGAAACACATATGGGGCCCTCTTGGTCAAACCATATGGGTAAAAAATGGGCAGACACAATCAGTCCCATATAGGCTGCCTGCATGGGCCCAAGGTAGTACCCACAAAGGCTACCTCTATATGGGTTCTGAATGGGGAAACACATATGGGGCCCTCTTGGTCAAACCATATAGGTAGAACATGGGTAAACACAATCAATCCCATATGGGCTGCCTACATGGGCCCAAGGTAGTACCCACATAAGTAATCTTTGTATGGGTTCTGAACAGTGAAAGACGTGTAGGGCCCTCTTGCCAAACTATATGGGTCAGACATGGGCATACACAATCAGTCCTTTATAGGTTGGCTACATGGGCTCAAGGTAGTACCCACATGGGTAATCACTGTATGGGTTGTGAATGGGGAAATACATATGGGGTAGTGATCTTCCCATCATGTGGTAGGGTGACCAAACGTGCCGCTTTCTGGGGACATATTCTGCACAGGATTTCTATATTGCTTAAATTAACCAGGTTGGTTGCTTGTGCTGCGGCAATGGATCATTGCATGACAACAAAGTACCGCGAGAATGATTCGAAAGGATGGAGCATCTGCTCTGCTCTGCATAGCTCTTGCGGTACTTTGATGTTGTACAATAATCAATCAGCACAGTGAAAACAACCAACACCTGGTTATTTTAGGCAATTTAGAAATCATGTGCTGAATGTGTCCCCAGGTAGTGCCATGTCTGGTTATCCAATAGGGGACATGAGCAAACATAATCAGCCCCATATAGGCTGCCTGCATGGGCCCTAGGTAGTACACATATAGGTACTAGGTGGAGTTTGGGATCTATGTGTGTACAGTATTGACCTTATTCACCATTTTTAAAATATTGTCTTTGAACTTCCATTTGTGCGGTAGCATGGCATTTCTATTAATAGTAATTTAGCTGGTAAAGTGGATTTATGTATTTTAGAGTTAACAAAAGTTATTGTAAACACTGTAATGTTTAAAGCAAATGTCTTAACAAATGTCAGTGGACAGACAGAAGAAAGACAGAATGGACATTTATGTTTCTGATGGGAAAAATCCAATGTATATCCAGAAATCATATTTGCAGCATATGATACAGGGGTTCAGAATAAAGTGCTGTTTCATTCAGTTAGCATATTGTGTTTTGTGTTCAGTTTTCTTTTTGAACCAACAGTACAGACTTTTCTTTTCAGTCTAGTTGGCACATGACCGACCTTCAAAGATGAAATATGATTGAAATAATGTCAGCTGCTGTTTTAACATTGACATAAATCGATAATGTATAATGCTAAATCATTCAAATTTGTTTTTAACAAAAAAATCTTTAAAAAAAAATAAATAAAAATAATAATAATAAAAATAAAGTTGAATAAATGTCATGTCTGTAACAAGAAATATCTGGCTTTTGAATAATTATGATTATTAACATTTTATTTATTAGCATTTTACGATATTTTGATCAAAACACCTCTTCAAAATCCAAATGTATATGTATAATTTTAATTATTAGCCTTAGTAACAATAATTATAATAGATACAGTTTTAATCTCAAAAGAGCAGTGAGCTTCTGTGTTGACTTTTACATATCACTATTACATTTTTATTCATACACTGTCATGAAAACCCTGTTTGACCAAAAAAATAAAACTAAATACACACACGTTTGTTAAAAAAAAAGTTTATTTTCCATTACCACTCTGAAACAATTTCTATTGGTTGTTTCACCTGTTGCGTTCATCAGGATTGGTTAATGTGACTGTCATTCACCAAACTGGCCAATGACAGCCTCGCGCGCCTTTTACTAGTGCAGTTTGAAAATATACTAATCAGTTTGGTGATGTGCTGCTACTGATCCGCAAGATTACGCGCTCAGTTCCTGATTGTGCCTGTTACATTCTTATTGTAAACTAATTTGAACTGTGAGATGTCAATGGAGAACAGAAGCTGGAATGTGAACACGGAAGAAGGGGCAGACTGGATGTGTGAGATCCCGAAAACATATTGCGATGTCAGGTAACAAAACATTTTTCAGTCAAACCATCATAAAGTTATGATTTGTACCCACAATTAATGAATATGAGTGAGAGGAAATTAAAGGGAGAGGTTAATCGCGATTAGCATATTAGCGCGCTGGTGATATTAGCACGTATTTCAGTGTAAATTAGTGTTTACATATGCTGGTAGGTATGTTTTGATGCTTGTTTTTGCTGGTCATTTGCTGGTTCATGCTGGTCCTTGACCAGCAACATGACCAGCAAAAACCAGCATCAAAACATACCTAACCAGCATATGCTGTTTTTTCACCAGGGGAAGTTGGTGTGTGTTTGTGTGTATTAATGTTTAGTTTAAAACTCAAACGCATGAGAAGTAAAGGAGCACTGGAATAGGTGAAGTAAGTGATTAAACTGTAATTCACACTCAAAAACACTGGAATATACAGGAGAGTGGAAGTGTTGTATGAGAGTGTTATGTTTGTGTAGATGACCGTTTCTGAGTATATATTTTTACTTCACCTCTTCAAATACTGATAACTTCTAATGATAAGATATTGGTTCACATTTTTAGATCAAGCACACGTTTTTCAGGGAAAACAGGAACCCAATACAGAGACTACAGTAAAATGTTAATCAGTTTTAACCATTGTTTCCAGACCTGAATTATGATTATAATCATTATAAGTACATTTGTAACACATTTCCTCCACTGGTGATAGAAAATCTGAGTAACTTTTTTTCCCTGTTGTCTTTCTTTTTCTGAGGTGGCCCAAAGAAAAGGAAATAGCACTTGTCACCATCTTCAGTCCTTTATTTTATTCACTGGAGAACATCACAGCCTTCAGATGTGTCATATCAGGATAAATGCAACTGCAGGTAAAATTATATTATGGTAGATTTAATTGTGGTGTACAATTTTTTTTAAGATACAGCTGTTTTAAGATACAGTTATATTTACCTTGCTATGATATCTACGGGAAGAGTCAATTTTTTTGTGAATCCTCTTTGTCTTTCTTTTGGGGATTCACATTTTTCTGATGGTATTGTTATGCATTAGGTTCATGTTTCGATCATAACTAACAGTTTCAAAGCTGACAGTTTGTTTATGTTGCCTAAATGGCTTATAATGGCAAGTTTCAGTACAATTTAAATATGTTTTGTTTAAGATTGTAAAGAAATGGTAAAAAAAGAAATTATTCTTTTTAAGGACTCATCGGGCCCACCCCACTACAGATTCACCAAGGACCCAGCTGATCACTGCCAATTTGGAGGAGGATTGTCCTTTATCTGCTACATTGCACTCTCACTTCTGGTAAGGAACGTTCACCCCAAAATGAAAGTTCTGGCATCATTTACCCTTCATCACCCTTATGTTTTTCCAAACCTGTATGAATTTCTTTCTTCTGTTGAAGACAAAAAGATTTTTTGAAGAATGTTGATAACTAAACAGTTCATAGTAGCCATTAACTTTTATAGTAGGAAAAAAATATTATGGAAATCATTGGGGCCCATCAACTGTCTAGTTACCAACGTTTGGAACAACATAAGGGTGAATAAATGATGACAATTTTCATTTTTGAGTGAACTATCCCTTTGATACAATGTATAGTTATGATTCTGAATTAAAAGTGTAATGTTTCTCTTCAAATATTATCATAAATAGATAGAGACACATATATTATCAGAAATTAGAGCTGAACGATTAATCAATTAAAGTTCATAATCTCGATCCAAACCCCACTTAATCTTATTCGTAAATGACTAACACAGAGGTGACAGTTGTCATGGCGTGACAGCTAAAGTCTGTGTACAC